>OZ024861.1:18680452-18717952 GCA_964017155.1 Oasisia sp. SBJ-2009
TCAGTATTATATAGAACAATATATATATATATGTATATATATATCCGGCGGTAATATTGCTATTGGGGTATGAATATGTACTGTTTGATGGGGAAAATAAATTGACGATTCAATTTGTATGTAGTTAATTACTTAGGCTGTTGTGTTGGTAACATTTAAATTCATACAGAGTGTTTACAATTCGTACTTGTCAACATGTGGTAATGAAAGACCACACAAGACAGCGTTCGTACCTCACCTGACCGCTACTCACCTCACGCTCTCAGGTACACATTCACCACAAACAAACTGTGCCATTTTCCGGAATAACTAATCCGGAATATTTTAATTTATGCCTGTAGATGAACACTATGAAATTGACGTAGTCCAGAATAGTTGTTCCCTAAAATACTCTAGTTAGTGCAGCGGGAGAAATGTTTTCCCGTTATAGATGCCTGTGAATGGTAGAAACGTCTTAGTTCGGTGATAGGTAGCGTTGTGTGTATCAGAAGTGACGTCAGCGCAGAACACAAATGAATTAGAACTATATACTATATATATATATATATATATATATATATATATATATATATATATATATATATATATACACTATATATATATATATATATATATATATATATATATATATATATATATATAGTTCAAATTCATTCTAATTCGTTCATATATATATGATTTCTTTGCTAAAGATTATAAATGTCCTTATTATACCATCATATAATTATACAAATCATCATTATTATTTAATCTGGCGGCTATTCAGCTAGTCCTCTAACGTAAAATTACGTTACACTGTAAAAGCACAATTGTTTCTTTTGCTATTTTTGATTAGTTATTCCGGATTTTTTTCAATGTGTAAGGGGCTACAAATGACAATATCAGTTATCTCATTTACCAATTCCAGTGCCAACCTTGCTTTGCGACGCTTGGACAGGCGCTATATATCATCATCATCACTGGACAGGGCGAAGGCCTGAGCATGCTGTTTCTACACCTACTTGTCATGAGCTATCCTCTGCCAGATGGTGCCCTTCCAGTACTCGTCTAGTTCGATTGTCGCCGGTCTTCATCTAGATCGTTTCCTTTCGTAAATTTTCCAATGTACCATTTTACTAACGTTGTTAAGAGCCCGTAAACCCGACTTTGCACTTTAAAAGCAATATTGCACTTTCAAATCAATTTTGATTGTCAACAGTGATCTTGAATTCATGACAACTGTCAACACCATGGGTAACCAAATACTAGCGCTAACTAGGAGAAACATCACATATATGGAGAAAACATTAATTAGACCATTATACCCTGCAATAGTTAGGCCACATTTAGAATATTGCATACAAGTATGGAGGCCACCATATCATTAAAAAAACATCGACAAGCTATAAAGAGTTCAACGCAAAACAACTAAGGTGATGCCTCAACTGAAACATGTTTGTTATGAAAGACGCGTATTAGGATATGGACTGACAACATTGGAGACTCAGCCAACTTTGTATTTAGATAGTCCAGAGGAGACCAAATAGAACTTTTTAAGATATTGAATGGGTATGAGAATATCAATAGAAATATTTTCTTCAAACTGAAAGAAGGTAGCATAACCAGGAAACATAAAGCAGCATTACTCAAGACATAATGCATGTTAGATATAAGAAAGTACTCTTTCTCAGAGAGGACAATAAATAACTGGAATAATCTAAGTATCGATTGCTAGCAGTGTAAATATGTTTAAAAATACAATTGTGACTTATCTGGCAAGGGCGAGTTACATGTAGTCGAACATTTATTACTTTTAGAAATAATTTTAATATCGAATCAAATTAATGTATTCAGACATTTAGTTAAATTAATTAAAGGAATGCATTGTTATTATTGTAATACATTTTATGTTATTTTATTTTATTTATTTATTTTTAGAGAGCACATACTTTATTTAGTAACTTAAAATAAATGACATTTTTTATTTTTTAATATTTATAATGTTATGTCTGCTACTAGTTCATGTACAATTTCTTAAGAACTAATATTATTACTTTTAGTTGGACTCTCGATAAGCCAAAGACTTCCTTGTCCATTCGCCGTCTCAGCTAAGATAGCTCTAGACGGCAGTCTTATTAATGTTTGTTAAATCTCTTCAAAAACCATTTTTATATAACTTATCTTTCTGACTTCAATTATGAGATCATTTCGTTAGGATAGGCTTTATGTTCACGCTTATTGTTATGTCTGAGGCGGCGAAGCAGACGATATTGATTATAATTATAATACAGCGAAATCGTTTCGAAAGTTGGCATAGGCGTAATTAACATATGTGTGACCCAGGGTGTGGCATTTGGTGCATCTAGATTATCAACATTTGTATGGCGTATGAATTGTGCAGGTCAATTACGACTACATTTATTATAAAATGTACAGTTTGAGGAGATAATATGAGTGATTTGTTTACTTATTTTGAAGCCTACTTTCTCCATGAAGTTGCCCGCTTTCAGCAGCCTTCCTCAGACTGTTATTGTTATTGCACGGTGGTGCTTTGAGAATATTATGGCTACAGAAGTTATTATATGTGATCTTGGTCATGGGCACTAAAATCAGAACATTTAAACAAACGGAAGCTTAACGGATCGAGCTGATCAGATACCTGATGACAGGATTTATAATTACATTGAATGAACTCGTCATCACATATTCCGGCAAATGCATAATAATGAAAACACTTCCAGAGCGGCGTGAAGCCAGGATAACCGTGTTAAAAGGAATTCATACAAATATAGTTAAAATAAAAAATAAAAGTTCATAAAGCAGAGTGTTAAATTCATTTTAATTCAATATCTTTATTTCAGTATTATCTGTACGTCATGTATATATGTCCATATAAACATATATAAACATTAAACATACAAGTGAATGAAATATAAAAGTATCGCACATAAACATATATAAGTATTGCACACAATTATATAAAATATTGCACAAACCTGTTAAAATTGTTACGTATATACCACATATAAATCCAGTGTCGTCGTTTCCTGGAGTTCCACTTTAAACCACTGCTGTTATTTGCATTTAACAGCCTATTACAAGAGGCATCAATTCTCAGCATGAATTTATCTACGACATAAACACACAGTCTGTCCCGTGTTTTCTTTTAAAACCTAACTGACTGGACATTGTTGACAGCATAACTGACATTCTGTCCAGTAATATGTGTTCAACAATTTGGACAAAATACTAACTGTTAATCTTGCCACATTTATCTTTGATAATGGGAACAAGCACAACAGATAACAAAGAACTAGGTATCAATCCAGGTACCAAAAGCAGTTATACATCTAGCAGGTAAAGGCACAGTGCGCTTATCACAATGTTTATGATGTTCAGCATAAACACCATCCATACCATAAGTCTTATTTACATCTATCTATACATTTAATAACATTTTCAACTTCGCCGCTAATTTCTAAATGTATATTAAAACTAATGCTGTTAACCAGTCAGTATCGAGATCTAAACATATCGCATGTATACCAAGGTATGTGCGCCACTACCTGGGTTATGTCCCCTATGTAGATGAACCCCGTAATCTACAGTACACCTGTGATATGAAATAATTGTCATTACTGAGAGTCTGCAAGAATGCTCGTAGCCCTGCAAGTAGCCGATAGCTTTGCATCACCTTCCCTGTGTTTTCGCTTGCGCTCGCGGATTTCTCCACCACCGAACGCACACACCTTCTGGCCGTGAGTATGTGCGCATGCGTGAGATTACAAACAAACTTGACAACGGCTGGCCAAATTTTTCTAGCAAAGAAATATTTACACTAAAGATCGGAATCTAGAACATCCACCAGCAATTTGGAATGTTCAACTAAACATACCTTGCCAACCAAAACTACGTGACAACGCTGCAATAACTGCTAAAACTACTTTGAAACGTCCCGCGGATTGCCCGTCAAGCCACCATCTTGGCTAAACATAAACATTGATCGCCGAAGAAGCCACGAACCCAACCTACTAAACAGCTAAGTAACATCTAATATTGCTAGCTAAGCCTTTACATACAATCAAAAGTATTTACTAACCAAGCCGATATACAACTATTAATGTTAAAGGGCTACAAAAGGCAACGCTTTGGTGATGTGGGCCTAATGGAGTTGATAAAACGTAACAATTTCCAACAACAATCATATTTTTATTGTCATCGGTTTACCAGAAAAACAATTTAGAACACATAACCATCGAAAATGTATCGACTACGCCATTTTATCAACATAATGACGTAGCGACGTCGACTTGATCGGCACGAACTGTACATATAATTTTTTACTTTCTAACCTATTATAATTACTACGATCTTCACAAAAGGTTACGTTTTATTATAATAATTTTTGTTTTCATATAGCGCCAAATCCATAATTGTCTGTGGCGCTTCACAACATACTGTTATTAAACTATATGCAATAAGAAGAATGCTACCCACAGGTAATATTTTAAAATAAATATAAAAAATACGTGTGTCTGCATAATTAACTAAAATTGCCTATCAGTCATAAAAGAGATATGGAAATTACGTGTTGTTCGATGATGTCACATTGTTTATTTCAACAATAATATCTCTAAAAACATCCCGCGTGTACTGCGAGCATGCAAGCCTATATTACATAAGCGATGTTTTTAACAGTAATAACTACGACAATAACATATTCATATTATTATTTTTTAATGCATCAAAACCGTCTTTTTCTACCACCATATATTTCCTATATATTCATATTTTGTTTAAATTACAGTGCTTTATTGGTCCGATAATTAATAAAGTGTCTGGTCCAAACATTATTATTATTACATATCTGGTGGTGGAAATATCATTCATAAGTAGAAACAATAGCTTCAATAATATTACCTTATGCATAATGTATGTGTATGTGCTGAATGCAAATTATTGTTACTTCATAATTATTTTACCATTTTAATTATTTATTATGTTTACATTCATTTATCACTATTGTTGTTATGGAATTTGTATGGGGTCTTTTTAATACTGATAGGTCACTTTAGTTAATTATATAGACACAAGTATTTTCATTATTTATTTTTAAATATTATCTGTGGGTAGTTTTCTTCTTATTGTATTTTTGTAAATGCAGTATGATGTGAAGCGCCACAACCAATTATGGATGTGGCGCTATATAAATAAAATAATATTATATTATAATTATAACTTATAATTTCCTGCAAATCATAGTGATGATTATAATTAATTATTAGTATATTATTTGTAAGTAATAACATTATTTCGCCCATGCGAATGCAGTAAGTAAATATTTTTTATTATTCGCACGCACAAGCATGCCGTCTAACGGCATTTTGTTTTTGTGTAAAGCTAACTTATACAGCGATTTTATGGTACCCCGGAACGGCCGCCGAAGTTCCCGTCGAGATCTGCGCGTTAGTTTTGTGAATTTTCTTCGTTAGAGGATTGCAAGTGATTTTATTTTATAACGTAGTGTATATATATTATATATATATATATATATATATATATATATATGTGTGTGTGTGTGTGTGTGTGTGTGTGTGTGTGTGTGTGTGTGTGTGTGTGTAAGATAGGTGAGAAGTTTGACGGATGGTGGTGGTCGTTTCCATGGTTAGGTCAATCCAACCCTGTCGTCTGGCATCCGCACATTGTCTGTGATTGTCCCAACGGCAACGAATCCACTGGACTACTGTTTCAATTCTGGTCGATTCAAAAAGAGAGCTTACTGATACTGTCTTTCACTGTATTGTTGCTACACGCGTATGAGGACCAGTGTGGCATATTGTTGTCGCGATTTCGTTGTAAATCGAGGTAAGGCACTTCTAGCGAACCGCTTGGCTCTCTGTTATGACAGCTGAACCAGCAGACGACTTTATGACGTATTACCTTTCCAAAGTGCAGATAGAACCTGGGTTTTGATTGGTTGCATGGACCAAGACCGTTCATGGTGTCAGTGATTTAGCTAGACTTTTCCACTTTAAGACCAGTTTCTGAGGAAACCACTAATGTGAAAAAATGTATTGTAGATGCACATGGTTAGCTTGTGTAAACTCTTTTAGGTGCATAACACCAAGCCGTTGCCATCATTGCCCTTTAAATACATAAATAACGCAATCTATACAGAATAACAACATATAAAACCGCGCGAAATAAAATCATCCCCTAACCAACTCAGCGTCACATAAATTGCTAAGCTTACACAACTTTCAACTTTTAAATAAAGAACATATTTGTACACACATCAAGTCATAATCCATAAACAAAATTAATACATTCTAAGCCAACTCATATAAACCGGTGTATTCTCCCAAACATAAATACCACAAAAATAAATAAAACAATTACAAAAATAATAATAAAAAAAAGTGTATGCAATAGGCTGCCAGTAAAACCAGTATCTCAAGACTTGATCATACAATAAACTTTCTACTAACAGGCTTTTTCACCAAGACGCTTATTTGCCCAGTTTTGCCATGGGGCCACCCAGGGCGAAGACCTGCATTTCCACTGCACCGCACAAAGCGTCTTGGAACTCCTTCACAAATGTTGTCAAAATCCATACCATCATAATACTGCAGCTTATAGAAACTAGTACTTAAACCTATAGACGGGAAACATTTTAAACCATTCATACTTTTTAATATTACTTTTATTATATTTATCTTATTGTATTTATTTTATCAACTCATGGCTTTAATTGTGTATATTATAGTGTGCATGTATCTAACTTCTTAGACTTTTTAAATGTTAGTGTATTTAAGTGTGTGCTTATTTATTTATTCTTATTTATTTATGTTATCTATTTATCTTTTTTAAAGATCTTAAATGTGTGCGTATCTATTTATTTATTACTCATTTTATTGACTATTAACCACTATCATCCAAGCTGGTGATATTGCTGGCTCCTTGCACCATACACGCTCAAGATGCACATTCAAATATACTTTGTTCATGATTGCATGCCTCTACGCCACGTGTAGACTTAATCACCAACTGAAGAGCTCTCATAACAAAATAACCGAGAACGACCACATCAACAACAACACCAGTAAAGGAAACACAGTTTATTTTATCACATCACACTACATATACAGTCCCATCTGGAAGATCATCGTACAGCTAAAATGTCTGAAATCAAACAGTTCTACTGGATTACCTACCACTCCACCACCATACAGACCCAAGTCAAATAAGACAGCAACAACATTCACCCTACTTTTGTGCATCATCCTATCAGGAGACATCCAACTAAATCCAGACCTTATCTCCGAAGATACCGAAATCCCGACCAATAATCATGTTGACCCTACACGACTTAACAAACTCATTGACAGAACAAATACAAACGACACTTCCCAAACCTATGATTTAACTTTTGGACCGAACCCCCAAAATACTTCAACCCTTGAACGTAGCAAGAAAACCAAACGAAACACACTGAACGCAGTTCTGATCAACACCAACAGCGTCAAAGGTATTACAAATACAACCCAATTAAAAACAACCATCCAGTCAAATAATCCTAACATCATGTTCGTAGTTGAAATCAAAATAGACGAAAACTACCCTACCTTCTCATTCCTGCCATCCAACTATAACGCCATCCGAAAAGACAGAAGCATCCATGGAGGTACACCATTGTTGCCGAGCCACTTACCAACCTAAACTAAAACTGTGAAATAGTATGGACAAAATTCATTTTACACGAAATAAATCCATTTATTTTGCCTCCTGCTATCGACTTCCCAATGACCATCTCCAATCGCTTGAAGCCCTGCAAGAATCTCTGACAAAATTATACAGAACAACAAAAAAACACAAACTGTAGTCATAGCAGGATACTTCAACCTTCCTGATATCAACTGGAGTAAACAGTAAATTACTAACAACAGAATAGCCACCAAACACAACAAACTTCTAGAAATCATTAATGAATTTGGCCTGCAAAACATGATGAACAATTCCACACTAATTGACTCTGGCAATATCCTTGACCTTATACTCACCTCAAACCCATCAATAATCGTAAATACTGACACCACCCCTGGCATGAGTGATCACGAAGCTCTGACCTTAAATGTAAACCTTAAACCCTGTCCGTAACAGAAAACCACCACACAAAATCTTCCAATATAAATCACCAAACTGGGATAAGCTTAAGGATGATATATATCAACTAACAACACCATACTTCCACATGAAGCTAAACTCAAGAGACATCAATGAAAATTGGAAATTCTTCAGGAATAATCTTAGTTGACCGCAATATTCGTAGCCGAAATACCAAAGAAAAGCGCACCTGCTCTTAATTACACGTGAAATAATAAGAATGCCAAGAAAACGCAACAAAAGCCACAAAACAACAAAACAAACTGGAGGTAACAGTGACTGGGAAAGGTTTAGGTAACTCCAAAGAAAAGCCAGTAAAGCTGCAGCCAAATCCTACTCAGTCTACCTAAATAACCACATTGGAGAAAGTCTAAAAATAAACTCAAAATAATTCTGGTCATTCATCAAAGCAAACAACCGAGAATGCATTGGCATCCCTACATTGCAAACAAATGACCATACAATCACAAATGATCGCGACAAGGCAAATACCCAACCAATTCAGCTCCGTCTTTACCCAAGAAATTTACCCCATCCCCCAACTAGCTCCATCCATCTACTCCGTTGTCCCCTTCCTCGAAACCGGGAAGACGGAGTAGTTAAGCAATTGAAAAACCTAAATCAAAGTAAAGCTACAGGCCCAGATGAACTACCTGCTAGGGTCCTCAAAGAGACTGCAGCAGAAATAGCTCCAATCATCATACAACACTTCCGAACTTCCAGATGACTGGCTCCAGGCAGTAGTAACACCAATACACAAAAAGCCTCAAATCAGACCCTGCCAATTACAGACGCATTTCATTAACATATATCCTCTACAAAGCTATGGACCACATTATCCTTAGCAACATGTGGAAACACACAAACACAACACCATCCTCCACTTCCAACACGGTTTCCGGTCAGGGCTGTTTTGTGAGTCCCAACTCATCGAGACAGTCCATGACTGTATAACAGCTATAGATAATAAGACACAGGTAGATGCCATCCTGCTTCATTTCCCTAAAGCCTTTGACAAAGTCCCTCATAAATGCCTCGTATCAAAATTAGCCGTCTATTGAATAACTGGAAACACCAAAAACTAGATAAAAACATTTCTTTCACACCGAAAACAGAAGTTTCAGTCAACGGCACCCTGTCGGATAATACATGTGTTACATCTGGAGTACCACAGGGCTCAGTCCCAGGACCAGTTATTTATCTGCTATACATAAATGACATAAACAACAACATTCAATCTCCCATACTGCTCTTTGCTGATGACAGTATCATCTATCGCAAAATCAAATCTGAAACAGATAACAACATCCTCCAATCTGCCCTGATCCTACTACAAACATGGTCCAACAAATGGAAAATGGAGTTTAACATCCCCAGATGTGTCCATCTCCCAATAACAAACAAAACATAACCCAGACTACATTCGTATTCCCTCTGTGGTGTGCCACTCTTCACAGTCTCCATCCACCCTTATCTTGGAATAAAATTAGATACTAAACTAACATGGGCGAATCATATCACAGACATAGCGTCCAAATCATCAAACGTTTTAGATATGGTCAAACGAACCCTCCGACCATGCAAACCTGATGTAAAAGAAACTGCCTATAACATGCTAGTCCGACCAAAACTTGAATATGTCTCTCCTTTTTTTGAATCCACACACCACTACCCAAATTAAACATCTTGAAAAGGTACAACACTGTGCAGTCAGATTTGTCAAAATCAACCATCGACGCCAAACAGTCACAACATACCTAATAGCCACCCTTGGATGGCCCACTCTTGAGCGACGCATGATTAAAAGCCATGACAATTTACACAATTTTAAATAATATAATCAAAATCACACCACCATCGGGCCTATTAAAACCATCAAAAACCGCGGTCATTGTATAGCCACCAGTGTACCGCATCAACACTGCAGTGTTCTCCTTCTACCCCCGAGCAATTCGCATCTAGAATACGATCCCACCACTCACTACTGAAATAGAAAACTTCATAGCTTTTCAAGTAGCAATCATGAACCTCCGTTACGACACCCAATCGCCTAAATTGCTTATGAAACAAACAAACTATAACAAACAAACTATGTCAAACAAACACACATACTACCTAACGCATGCGCGCAAGAAGCACTATAAACTCTTGCGTTAGCCCAAGTTTGGGCTGTTTGGAGTAAACCACCTGAGACATGAGACACCGTTGCCGATAAGACCACCTTTTGAAGTGGGGAGATGCACGTAATGTGGAATTAACTGTATGTGTTGATAGACTGCACCTGTTTACCCACAACATCAAGCTAAAACTGCTATAATTATATTTCAGGCATATCGTTATATGTTACCAATGAATGAGCAACAATTGTTCAGAAAACACGAATCACTGTTTTCATCCAGGCATAAATGTAAGTTAAACAAACCTATGGACGTACTAAAGTAAAGAGTAGTGTATTTATGTTACTGAACTGTTCGAACTCCCTCGATAATTCACTGAATAGTTGTAAAAATGTTCATCATTTCAAAATGTGTTATACTGTTGAATGTTGAATAATTATGAATACTTTTTTGCCAAAAACGTTAAATAAATCAGATTCAGATTTTTATTATTATCAAGGTTTTTCAATTAAATGTGGTATGGCCTTTTATTGCACTTTTAGTTAAGTAATTATAAAGGTAAACATAATTACTATTGCACTTCTTTTACCCTTTTTGCACTGTAGGTATGGTGTAAAATGAATATTGTTGAAATTGTACTAATTTAGATATTTTCTAGATATCAGTAACGTAGAGTACACACATTCTTGAACTCCAAACAGACTCTTGCGGAACCGACACCTAATAGCTTCGAGACACATGCGTCAATGTCTACAAATATCGTCCTGTTGGAGAAGTAGTCTTTAAACCAAGCATATGCTACTACACGTACATCATGTAAGGCACTGAAAAGTATTATATATTTTCTACTATACCGAAGACACTTTTAGATCTATAAATACACCAATTGCAAGTTGTTTTTATTGTTGTTAACGTATGACGAAATGGCTAACCTTTGCACACTCTGGTTTCACGATTCAACATCGGCAGTATGATACTGTACTGGTTTTGATCTTACTTGTCCGGCAGATCTCAGTGGTTCACGATTGGTTCGTCTTCCTCACAATCGTCATCTACCACAATGTACCTGCGATGTTAGTACTTGTGATGTTCTACACATATCCGACACCCATTACCGATATCTGCAAAGAACATCGTATGCTTTACCACATATTCTCTGATGACATGCAGCTATACATTAAATTACGATGTCTACGATCATCTGACGAAAGTGGCAAACTCTAAAACGCTGCTCATCCGGTGACTCGTCGAGTCTCAATATAGGGCCCGTAAGTGTGTCACGATAAATGGCGTGACTCCGCGCGATTGGAGCTCATTGGGGTCTAAGCGAGTCAATTGGGGACTGGACACAAGAATAATACACAATAAAATAGTTTACGGGATTTGCATTTTACATTGCTGTACATTGTGGTTTCGATAAGGACTTATATCTGACAAGTTGTCTAAATTCGCATAATCATAACACATGTGTACGTTTGCCCCAAACAGGTTGTACTACGCGAAAAATGGCACTTTTCATTATTAGTCAAGATCGCCAAACGCAAGTACTAGCCGCTATTGCCATGGTAACCACCATTATAATCGATTAAAATTCATGATTTCCGTTATCATTGTCACCGGCAAAGTGTTCCACTGCTTCTGCTTGTAATAATCCTTCGGACAGTATAACTGAAATAGTTAGACTGGAACCGTTCGATTATTACAACCAAAAACAAAACGAAGTCCTATATGTTAACATGGAGATTATGGACCTCCTGCCCCCCACTGCCCCCAGCCTTGTACTCGCGCGCGATACTTACACGCCCTATTGATGCATTAATTTTACCTTAACAATAAACAAATTAGTATATTGTGCCGCAGTCATCACACATAATTATACCTGAACAAATGCAGAAGTATAATTGTGATATATATATATATATATATATATATATATATATATATATATATATATATATATATATATATCACAATTATACCTCTGCAGTTGTTCAGGTATAATTCGAATCGACAGCGATGCATTCAAATATATTGTCAATGCTGTTGATGGAACTGTGATGGTATGCCAATGCAAATGCATAGAACGACATATGCAGTTATGAGATCGTGCCTTGAAGGATGACGAGACTCGAGGCCGATCACTGTTATCCCTCTCTCCGCATGTACTCATAATAAAGTGATTTGTTCAGTACTTCTGGTGTCGAATCAGACACGTATGAATGCGAGATGAGTCGGACAATCCGACTACACAGATGTCAGGCCAAGACGACACGTTTCATGGTGGCAGCTACGGATGAATCCGGCGCTTTCGAGATTCGTAAATAGGTCAACACGCACGCGGCACCGTCGAGTCGACGCTGGCCAGCTCCGATATGTTGTTCTCACTGTGGTACGAGGCTGAGTCGTTTTCATCTACAAAAATTCAGGCAGTTGAGCTCTGAGACAGTTGACGAGTTCATGACACGCTGCAAGACGCAGGCGCAAGTTCCGTGATGCTACAGGAACCGAGGAGAGGATGATCGAACAGTTAGTAGTGGGTATCCGGCACGGGAAAGTGCAGGAAAAGCTATTATGCCGGGATGAGACGCTAACACTTGACGCGGCGATGGACGTTGCTAGGACGCATGAGGCAACACTGGCTATTATGCAGCAGTTTACAGGAGACACTAGCAGCTTCAGTCACGTCACCCGGTCGCAGAGAACACATGAGCCAAGTGGACGTCGAGAGGGGGTACCTACGTGCACAAAATGTGGACGTCATCATCATGCGCCCACAGATCGATGTCCAGCAGAGGGCAGTAAGTGTAATGCATATGGTAAACTAAATCACTGGCAGCGAGTATGTCGGCAGGCTACAGGTTGGACTTCTGGCGCCGGAGGAAGACCACACTCTTCTGGGCGACCAAGATCCCGAGCTAGGTCAAGACGAAGGACCAACCGAGATGAGCGCCAACGAGATGGTGTCCACTCCATCAGTCAGGACGCCAGATTTGAACAGCTCAGCGCGACAACTTCGAGCCGCTTGCTTTTAATAACGCCGTCGAGAGGGACGAAGTATATGCGACTCTCAGGATCACGCTGAAAGACAGGCCTGACACCCGAGCGACACTTTGTGTCAAGGTCAACACAGGTGCCCAGGGTAACGTAATGCCGCTGAGAACGTTCCAGCGCATGTACCCGTCAAACATCGACACAGAAGGAATACCTGTGCGAGGCAGCCTTGAGCATCGAGACACGATCCTAACTGCCTACAACGGACAATTGATCCGGCAGTACGGTACTACGCGACTGAAGTGTGTGCATGAGACAACCACACACGAAGCAGAGTTCTTTGTTGCTGACACGCCAGGTTCAGTGATCTTGGGACTACCTTCCTGCCGCAAGCTCAACTTGGTGACCTTGAACTGTATAGTCAGCGAACATCCACCGCCGTTGAACTCGAAGGAAGATCTCCAGCGGCTGTATCCATATTGTTTTCAGGGCATCGGCTACTTCCGCGAAACGTTCCACATCACACTAGACCCTGCTGTGACCCCAGTCGTACATGCGCCCAGACGATATCCGATCCACATCAAAGACAACGTGAGGAATGAGATCAACCAGATGGTAGAACTCGGGGTGATCGAGAAGGTCGAGGAGCCTACAGATTGGGTATCTAGCATCGTATACAGCAGGAAGTCGAACGGAAAGTTGCGCATCTGCTTGGATCCCAAAGACTTGAACACAGCTATCAAGCGTACGCACTACCCAACACCGACCGTGGAGGAAATTACCCACAAACTTGCTGGGACAGTGATCTTCTCCAAGCTAGACGCACGTCACGGATACTGGTCCGTGCAGTTAGACGAAGAGTCTGAGCGTCTGACCACGTTCAACAGTCCCTTCGGCCGGTATTGTTTCAGAAGACTACCGTTTGGCCTGAACCTCAGCCAAGACGTGTTCCAGGTGAAGATGGACTGCATCCTTGAGGAACGATAAGTATTGCTGACGACGTAGGTGTGTTCGGGAAGACAGAAGCCGAACACGACAAACATCTGCACAACCTGATGAGAGTAGCACTGCAGCATGGGCTGGTGTTCAACATTGCAAAATGCGACATCAAACAGTCGAACATGAAGTTCTTCGGGTTGGAATTCAGCGCAGACGGCGTACGTTCAGACCCAGGCAGAGCCGCGGACATCAAGCGAATGAAAGAACCGCAAAACGTCGCACAACTTCAGGAATTGCTGGGCATAGCCACGTACATGTCGCCATTCATTCCAAACCTGTCGCAGCAAACCGCAACCCTGCGTGATCTAGTGAAGAAGGACGCCGAGTTCATCTGGACGGACTCTCACAATGCAGCGTTTGAAGCGACGAAGTCTCTCATCTGTCGTGAAGTGACCCTTGCGTACTACGACTCACAGGCTGAGAGTGTCATCCAGGTCGACGCCTCCAGCCGAGGACTCGGCGCTGTTCTCATTCAACACGGGAAGCCCATCGCGTTTGTCAGCAAGTCCCTTAGTGATTGCGAACAGCGATACGCCAACATTGAACGTGAGATGCTCGCAGTCGTCTTCGGCTGCGAGAGGTTCCACATGTATGTCTACGGAAAATCGTTCGTTCTCGAGTCGGACCACAAACCTCTAGGGATGATCAACTTGAAGAACCTTGAAGAAGATTACAGAGAATGTTCCTGCGAGTACAACCGTATGACTTTTTGTTACGCTACAAGCCAGGAAAGCAGATGATGCTGGCCGACGCCATGTCAAGACAACCGGGTAGCGAGTCGACGCAGATCGACCTTGACATACAAGTGTCATTCGTACAGTTTTCAACGCAGAGACTACAGTCGATTAGAGAGGCGACACAGGCCGACGATGAACTGTGTGCGTTGAGAGCCGTCTTCGTGGGTGGATGGCCAGATAGCCAACGCGACCTAGCTGCACCATTGCGACCCTACTGGTCATGCCTAGACGAGTTTACAGTTGAGGACGGTCTTGTCATGAAGGGCGAAGTCTACAGGCGGAAGTGTTGAGCAAACTGCACGAGGCTCACCAGGGCACAGAGAAGACCCGGCTGCGAGCGAGGTCCTGTGTCTACTGGAAGTCGATCAACAAGGACATCGACGACATCGTGAGGAAATGCGACGCGTGTCAACGGTTACAGAAACGTCAGGCGCCCGAGCCGCTGATGCAGCATGAGTTACCGACACGTCCGTGGCAGATCGTCGGCACATACCTGTTTGCCATACGAGAGGACACGTATCTACTCATCAGTGACTACTACTCGAAATTCCCTTTTGTCTACCGTTACGAGGGGAAGGTGACGAGTGACCGTATCATATCGACGATGAGTGAGGTGTTTGCGGAGAATGGATCGCCAAGCAAGGTTGTGAGCGACAACGGTGGACACTATAGCAGTCAGGCTTTTCGAAACTTCGCCGCCGAGTGGTGCTTTGACCATGTAACGTCCAGCCCACACTTCCCACAATCGAATGGATTCATCGAACGTCAAGTTCAGACGGTGAAGTATACCCTGAAGAAGGCAGCGATGTCGAGATCCAACCCGCAGAAAGCACTGCTCGCGTTGAGATCCACACCAATCGACAGCCACTTACCGTCACCGGCAGAGATGCTAAATGCCCGCAAGTACAAGTCGAACCTCCCCGTGATCATCAGAAATGAACACTGGTCTAGAGACACAATTAGACGTCGTCTCGCCGAGAGGCAAGAAACCCAACGTCTTAACCACGATAAGCGAGCTATGCAACCACTTGCACCGCTAATACCCGGACAGGACGTTCGTGTGAGACACTCAGACAGACACCTGGCAGCCTGCCAAGGTGATATCAACTGATGTACAACGTCTTGACTCCGACAGGCAATGTCCTTAGGCGTAACCGTCGTCACCTCCGTGAGACGACTGAACGACATACGTTCCAACAAGACAATGATGACGATACAGACGAATTGACGCGAAGAGACGACATGCAAGTCGTACCACCTCCGTGTAACTCCATGTTACCCCAGAAGACGTCAGTCCGTTTCCAGCTTCCACAACCGGAACAATACACTAGCTCCGGAAGACGAGTGAAACGCCCACAACGATTGGACCTGTAATTGTGTTCTAGTTTACACGAACATTATGGTTAATAGTTAGAATAATGATCTGATTTCTCTTACATACGGACATTAGTAAGTTAGTTATTTTGTCTTTATGTTTTGAAGGAAGAGGGATGTGATGGTATGCCAATGCAAATGCATAGAACGACATATGCAGTTATGAGATCGTGCCTTGAAGGATGACGAGACGCGAGGTCGATCACTGTTATCCCTCTCTCCGCATGTAATCATAATAAAGTGATTTGTTCAGATAGATTTGTTCAGAAGCGAGATGAGACGGACAATCATACTACTCATATGTCAGGTCAAGACGACACGTTTCAGGAACAACTCGAAGTTTGCAGATGAATCTTTAATTAACATACACATCTCATCCGATCCGTTGTGCCATCCATGTATTTCAATGCGAAAACCTAATATCCTTTTTTTGTAAATAAACATAAATTGACTTTGAATCAGCCCAGGTCTTTGAAATTGCTATGCTACTAAAGGATAAATTAAGGTTATCAATTACATCATTATTTTTAATATTCTTATTTAAACTTCGATAAACAAAATGTATTAATGACAGTTCATTCTCTAATTTGATTTTACAAGCAAATAGTTGACCTCTTAATCGCTTGTATGGTTGTCTTGATTTATATTATGCAATCCGCCATTTTGGTATATCTTTAACATTATCATCATCATTATTTATATTGAATAGCCGTCGTCAAAATTCGAAGTTCTTTCGATTACGTAAATACTGGTTAGCATATCGAGACGGTCCCTGTTTACGAGTTTGACATACGGGAGAATGTTGTTCCCCTCGCCCGTCTTCCGCGTCCCACGCAACCTTGGGAGAAGCGTCTTCAGCCTGGCCACCACGCGTTGCATGTGATAACATGATTATATGACATTTCCGAATCTTAAACAATAGGATTGACGTGACGTGAACACGTCATTTGAAAATTATACATGTAAATGATATGGCAATTGTTGATTAAAAAGCAGGAACGCCCACTGCGTGGGCATTACAGCTTGTTGGTATTCGGTTTGAAATTTGAGAATGCATTGTTCAAAAGTGGCAACGTTTTATTGCAGTTTATATTCATGTATGATATGTGAATTACGTTAGCCATATATAGTTGAATATACAAATATTCAAGACCATCAATTAAGCAAGACCATACTGTTATTTATATCAGTAAAACAGCGAAATATATACTCACTACCAGAATACATATTAAACATATCAGTATGAATATAGTATTTACAATTATATATATATATATGTGTGTGTGTGTGTGTGTGTGTGTGTGTGTGTGTGTGTGTGTGTGTGTGTGTGTGTGTGTGTGTGGGTGTATGTATGTATGTATGCATGTATGCATGTATGCATGTATGTATGTATGTATGTATGTATGTATGTATGCATGCATGCATGCATGTATGTATATCACATTAAATGAAGTCGATTTATATCCTCCTATAATCACGCAAAGAACAATAGTACTGTCTTTTCATTCATAGTTAATGGATAATTTCTTCGACGTCCTGTGTCGTTAAAAAACACATGGAGGATTGTTAACTTTCAGTTGGTTTATTGTTTCATGGTTACTAATGACACGACCACGGGATATTTGATGTGTGTTCGAAATGCGTCATTTGCTCCACAACATAAGCAAAACAAGTCTGGCAACCTTAGCATGATTAATTATTAATTTGACTATAAAACTGCGCTGTTAGGAAGAGGTCGACAGTTCTCCTTACGACTGAAGTGTGGCCGAACTCATAGCGTCGAAACCTCTTTGTAAGTTCATATTGTCGAATTGATACAATTCTACTCTATATAATAGAGTTATGCAAATAACTAATCGAGTATTCACAAAACGTTTTCAAGCACGACTTGAGATCAAGCAAAATAACGTTTGTCTTGTCAGAAACGGTATTGGATTATGAATTCATATAACTATCAGCGTTGAGATGTATCAAACATCAAATGTACTGGCGAAAACAGTGCACCATATTGCTACATGTTGCAGGTTACGAGCGACAATGGGTATGAAAGGTGTAACGCTGCTATATCTCTTAGGTAAGTATGAAGATCGTTCAGATCCTAGACATAAACTAACATGTATAATACATCAGCTGGTTTTTATCTTAAATAATAGTAATAATAATAACTTCTTTTGCGCCAATATCCTCGAAGATCAAGCTTAGTGGCGCGACAAAACCAAGGGATTAATCAATCTCATAAAAACAACGAAGGATTTCATAGTAAACAATTGCTATTCAATCACACAATGAATGTCTGCAAACAAATCGCTCGTCTTATACTGCTCTGTCGTTGGTCGTACCCTGCGTCGTCCGCGGCCCACACAATCACTGCCGTGTGCGAACAAGTCGTTGACCGTCACGTGCGATCGCGTCAAACCGGATGGCCGCTGCCAGCTTGTTTGTGACTTTCCCACATGATCCAGTGAAATTACTTATATAGCAATGTGTTTGTAGAATTAATGTTTTGAATATATATACTCCTGTTTGTTATTAGTGTATGCAATATAATAGTTATGCCTTATATTCCAATTATGTTGTTGCCATGCAATTTATTAATTTTATTTATTTTGTTTAATTATTATTGTATGACACTTTCTGAGTTTAAATGACTGCATTTATACAAATATCTTACTTTGATTATTATAATGTATTCATGTATTGTAAACCATCACGAACAACTGTGGATCTGACGCTATAATAGATTAAATATAGTTTTATTGTTGTTGCCTTTTAACAACTTATATTTAGATGCCCTTATACGAATAAGGTGAGATATCAAAGTGTACAGTTAAACATTTTGTTGCGTTGTATATTGTTTTAGTAGATGCGTGCTATTACTTTCATTTGATCATATACGTTTAAATGTTGTATTTCAGGGTCGGCCCTGCTGGCAGCTATCGAAAGTTCCGAGACTCGTGATGGTAAGTTCTCTTTGTTGTATATTTAATGTGTGTATATATATATATATACATATATATAGTATATATAGTATATATATATATATGTATATATATATATATATATATATATATATATATATATCTTGCATGCATGTATAATGTGTTAGGTGGGTGAACTGTATAATTACACTCAATTATATTTTATTTATACGTTTACATGTTTAACTTGCTAGTATGTTACGCTTTATCTGTGGGTTAGTAATTTTGCTTGTCTGTATTAATGGTTTTACACGGTTTCGTTTTGCCAAGCATAAAACTATTATATTGCATTATTATTAGTTGTAGTAGACCAAGTAGTAGTAGTAGTACTGCTACTACCAGTAGTAGTAGTAATAGTACTACTACTACTACTACTACTACCAGTAGTAGTGGTAGTAGTTGTTGTTGTTGTTGTTGTTGTTGTTGTAGTGGTAGTGGTAGTGGTAGTGGTAGTGGTAGTGGTAGTAGTAGTAGTAGTAGTAGTAGTAGTAGTAGTAGTAGTAGTAGTAGTAGTAGTTGTTGTTGTTGTTGTTGTTGTTGTTGTTGTAGTTGTAGTAGTAGTGAGAACTGCTACGTCAAATACGGGAGCAAAAAGGTAATAATTAACAGAAAACATGCAGTCGTTAATAATTGTTGCATCCAATACTATTATAACAATGTTGCAGGCTGGGGTCCATGGACGCCATGTACCAAGGAATGTGACGGCGGCACACAAATGAGACTAAAATATGACAAAGATGGAGATATGTGTGACAAAATCAATGTGACGTGTCATCTCATGCCTTGCGACGGTAAGCAAATTATTCGACAACTATTTCTTGTGCTACTTGCTCTGCTGTAGCAGCAGAAGCTGCTGTCGCTCCTGATGTTACTGATGCCGCTCATGATGTTACTGATGCATCTGTTCTTTTCACACCTGCCCCTGATTCTTCATTTTTCGTTTCAGTGTCCCACTCCTTTCTTAATCCCACGAATCATCTTCCCAATTTAGTTGCGGTCCTTCTCTCCTCCTGCCACCTTCTACTTTGATCGAGTCGTTCTTTTCGTTAACCGTTCGCCTTCCAATAACTGCACATGTTCACACCATTTTCGTCATGACACGTGTTATCATCTGTCTGTCCTCACATCTGTAATCCTTACTGGGTTTACCCGTTGTACTCCCGCAATTCTTCTCACCATTTTGTATTCGTGTGTAATTTCTCATGTCGTATGTCGTAACCATATATGGCTAGCGCGATGAATAAAAATAGTTATTTCAGTTTCTTTCCCCCCGTATCATGTATTTGTTTTAGTAACTTACTTGAACAATAACACTTCCGTGTACCTGACATCGCATTCCATGCCATCATCTATTCTGATCAGCCCGCTTCACCATCTGGTATACCACCATTTCTGGAGCAAATATCTCATCATCGTCTCTCTGGTATTAATCTCCTCACCACTCACTACAATGACAACAATAACCATACACAGTTCTGTCGCACGTCTAAGTGTTTTTATGCGTTATTATATGAGTTTCAGTGTTTCACAGAATGTAGTGAGTGATATTTATGTTATCGTAAATTGATTTTGACTGAAATACTAATTCAGTAATAGTTATCCCAGATAGGTTCATAAATGGAAGAGAGAGAGTAATACAATTATTAAGCGAGTATATGGTCCTGCGGCTGATTATAACGTTACTTTCTTGAAACGGATGGCATAGTTTTACTCCACATACAGAAATACACATTGGTATTTTATTGAAACGCACATGTATGATAATGTCAAATGGTATTCCTTATATTCAATGTATTAAAACAATTGCTTGGGAACTATTCGGTAGAACAGAGTTATGCAGGTAAATATGTTATTATTGGTGTATTAAATTTAATTAACAAAGTATACACATTTTACTAGGTTGGCCTATATATTATTGATTGTTCGTAGGGTAGCCGTTGTCAAGCGATAAGATATGTATTACTAGACAGTCTTGGCTCCTATACTTTAAGGGGTATATATGGATATTAGAACGGCTTTTCTTACCTTCGACAATTTTGAACTTGCAAGTAAATTTATTTCGCGCAATTACGTTACGCGCACAAACAGTTATATGTATATTATGTATGTATGTATGTATGTATGTATGTATGTATGTATGTATGTATGTATGTATGTATGTATATATGTATGTCTGTATGTATGTATGTATGTATGTATGTATGTATGTATATGCCGACGCGTTGAAGTATTTGAAATAAATTTAGCATTGACACATACTTACCATTGTTTGAAAGGGAAATACTCGCGGGAATTCATAGTAATTGTAACACTTCATTAGCGCCTATATCCTTGAAAGGACAAGTTCAGAGGAGCAACAAAAATCATAAAAGGGAACAGACAAGAGTTGAACATTTATGGTAGAAAGCAATTTCAAACAAATATGTCCTGATATTTTACGAGAAGTGGCTATAATTTCAGAAGATTGAATTGTTATTGGGAGTTGATTCGAGAATGTTGGCGTAGCTATAGAGAAAGCACATTTGCCTATATTGAGCTTAGTTTTAGGAACAAAACGTTGCTTGTAAACGAATAATCTAAGGGTCCGGCGGATGTCAAAGAAATGTAATAGATTAACTAGGTATGTCGGTTGTAGAGTAGAATGAGTACGTAACACTAACCAATTTGAATTTAATTCGATATTCAACTGGATGCCAACTGCTCAATTTATAGTCAATGTAAGTTCTAAATGTCGATGGTCGGTCAGAGAGTGAATGCTATTCCATGATGCTCCTAGAAAATTGCAAAATTGATAGTTAATAACGATTAAATATCAATATATCTTAAATGTATTGGCTCCGTATTGACCTCGAGGTTGCGTACTAGCTCTCGACCTGTGGTTTTGAGCAAATACTACTATCTCAGGCCAACACTAAGGCTACGTCAATTCTACCAATTAGTAATCTTATGTCTTATGTATATATATATATATATATATATATATATATATATATATATATGTGTGTGTGTATATATATTATGTATATATATATGTATATATATGTATATATATATGTATGTATATATATATGTATGTATATATATATATATATGTATATATATATATATATATATATATATATATATATATATATATATACATATATATGTTATATTTATATATAATTATATTGACACAAACCTGATAATTGGACACTGCAAAACTTAATTTCTACTTTGACAGATCCCTTCCGTGGATCACAGTGGTCAGACTGTTCGGAGCCGTGCGGTGGAGGAGGGCGAATTAGGTGGAGTAGTGATGGAACTGACAGAGAAAACCAGACGATTAGGTGCAACACACAGTCGTGTACGCCGGGTGAGTAAATGATAACATACCCTTGTTAACAATAAATGTATAAACAGTGGTAGTTGCACGGTAAAATAGTATATCACGGTGTACTACTTTATTACGTTTTAGAAGACCTCTTTTATATGCGATAAGTTGGTCTTACAAAAAGAAGGCAGATATGTTCACAACTGTGCTCCAAGTAACCCTGAAAAAAAAGATGTTCATTAATTACGACGTTACTGTATATATCGTTAAAAAAGCCAAGACGTAATATGTAATATTTGTCATTATTTATCATGGTAAAACAAATATATTGAGTTTTATTATTTAGATACTAAATAATTAATGAATTATGTTTCACAATATGCACACACATGTAATGCCAAAATGTAATTAATGATATGTACAAATGTTTAATAACTGACTGGAATACAACTTACAATTCAACATAACACATTGCTGTGAATATCGAGCAACCAGTTGGAATAGTATTGCAATCCGAAAGAGTATTTAACATGGGCATGTCCGCGTCGCTTCCAATATTCCAATTAACTTGTTTACTTTTAACACACACAACCATCTAGGTAAATGCGTTTGTGCCAATGACATGTGTGCACAATAACATTATATTAATAACATCTTTGTGAAAACCAATCTCCACTAGGTCGACAGGTATCATATGATATTTATTGAAATACGTTTTTCTCTCTTCGTGGATACAAATTCACTAAATAAATGATAATAAAGTACACATTTGTCATGACATATGTTTATTCCCACAGGCGATGGAGACTGTATCGGCGACGTTGTGTTTGTTCTCGACTCCTCTGGCAGTATCGGCCAGGAAAACTGGCCAGCTTCCCTGCAATTTATCATTGACGTTATCAAAGGGTTGAAAATAGACCCTTCACGAACACACGTGAGCGTTGTCACATATTCAACCGAAGTCGAAATCAGCTTTGGACTTAACGAGTACACCTCGATGGCCGAAATAGAGGCGGCCGTCTTCGGCATCACATACATGGCAGGTGTGACGAACACCGCTGATGGCATCAAGAAAATGCACGAAGTTGTAAATCAGGAGGGGCGAGGTGCCAATGTTGCAATCCCTATTGCTATCGTCATCACTGACGGCATGTCTAATGTTGACGAAGCAAGGACAATTCCCGAAGCAAAATCAGCAAGAGACGACGGAATTCAAATGTTTGCTGTCGGTATGTAAAATCATTAATTTAACATAATTTGCAAAAGTATGTTTATTTAAAATATGAAATCTGTTTTGGAATGATTATTATCACACTAAGCCTTAGAACAACTACAGCCATGTCGGTATATTATATGAAACGACTATGTAACGTCCTATTAAAATATCATGTTGAAGGTACATTGTTTGAGAATAGTGAGACATAATGGTAAATTACCGCTAGTCAGTCGCAACAGCAATGTAGTTCTTTGCCCAATCGTAAGCTTATTACATACCTTCTAGGGGTTGGTGAGGACATCAGTACGAGCGAAGTTAACGACATCGCGTCTCACCCAGACAACGTGTTCCTCGTTGACTCCTACAGCGGAGTGCAAGACCTGACAGATGAAATCGCGTCAAAAATATGTAGCACAGGTATGTGTCAGTTGTTTGTCTTTAATTTTGAGATAAGAATACATACATAACACTTTATCACCAATACTTATAAGTATGTTTGTACATACTTATATACTCTGCTATACTTATATATATATATATATATATATATACATATATATATACATATATATGTATGTATATACTTATATACACACATATACCTACATGAGTGTATATAAGTATATAAGTGTATGTATATAGATATATATATATATATGTATATATATATATATATATATATATATATATACTTATATACACACATATACCTACATGAGTGTATATAAGTGTATGCATATAGATATATATATATATATATATATATATATATATACATATATATATATATATTCATCTCTTTTCCATTTATACTATTGACATATCATGTAACAACTCATTTCTCACCCTAATCAAATACGCAGATGACATGGCACTTGTAGGCCGCCTTAAGGATGAATTATCTCTTTTTGAGTACCGTCTCCAAATTGATGCGCTAGCTTCCCAGTTTACCTCCACCTTTCTTAAACTGAATACAACGAAAACGAAAGAGTTAGTGTTTGGAGGAGGAAGGATTAGTCAGACACCGGAACCGATATTGATAAATAATCAAGAAGTTGAAATAGTCAAAAGCTTCAAGTATTTAGGTACTGTGCTAGATGAGAGGCTGTCGTTCTGTGAACATGTCGATTATGTATATAAGAGAGCACAACAACGACTTTTTCTACTGAGAAAGCTGAAAAGCTTTGATGTTAGCCAGCACATTCTCCAACTTGTCTACAGAAGTTTGATAGAGAGCGTTCTTTCTTTTAATATAATTACATGGTATGGCAATGTCAGTGAAAAAAATTAAGTAAAGCTTGCTCGCGTAGTTAACACAGCAAGCAAGTTAATTGGCAACAATCAAAAACAGCTGTCCAGCATATATAAAGATGCACTGAAAAGGAAATCAACACAAATTCTCTATGATCCTGCTCATCCTCTTAATCAAGCCTTTCAGAAACTGCCATCAGGGAGACGCTTAAAAGTGCCATTAGCCAAAAAAAATATCTTCACAAAATCGTTTGTACCCTCTGCTATTTTAATTTTAAATGCTAAATGATAATGCTGTTTTCAACGAGTCATTAATTCATTTTTACATTTTATGTGTCTCATATTCTTATGATAACTCTTTATTTAATCATATTTATTTATCAATTTTAGTATTATGTTATTGCTAATGTTATTGTCTCCAATCAGAGACCCATTTTAAGAAATTATACATGCTTATTTATCTTAGTAGCTATTTTTATTCGTAATTTATTTATTATGATACTTTACCTATTTTAGTGATGACTAAATTTACTATCATTTTATATTGTATTGACAATTGTAGATATCATTCACCAATGTTTTATTACTGCCATTTTATGTGTGACTAAAGACAATTTTCCGTTTTTAATATGTTTTTAAACGGATAATAAAGTTTTTTGAATCTTTGAATCTTGAATATATATATATATATAATCTAGGTATATGTATATGTGTGTGTGTGCGTGCGTGTGTTTGTGTGTGTGTGTGTGTGTGTGTGTGTGTGTGTGTGTGTGTGTGTGTGTGTGTGTGTGTGTGTGTGTGTGTCTGTGTATTTTTACGCAATCATGATGAGCTATTTTACATTTAGAAATAATTCTGCAGTGTATCAATCTGTATAGATCAGAACGACGTATGTATTTTATTAACACATTCACGGGGGTGTTGTCTGAACAGTTGTTTAACAATTTCGTCCGATATTTTGAAATATTGTGGTTGTCTACATCAACTTCATCGATATGCCGCAGTCTAATCACGTGGTCTGCGTTCTCTATAAAAAAAAGGTTTCGAAAACCTATGTGAAAAATACAACGATTAGTACACTATACGCAATGTTTTGTTGCCAGGTAACACGAGAATATGCGGCGACTGTACGTATGGTGCATGCAGCGTGGAGTGTGGTTCTGAAGGCGAAAAGAAAGGCGCGAAAGAGTGCTGGCTCGTAAGCGGGCTGACAGGAGACGAAATCCCCAATTCTAGACGCAATGAGGAGTGCACAGATACATGCAACATTCTGTGCCCGATCTTACAATGCGAGCCCTGTCGTGACTTCGGACCTTGCAGCGAGACGTGTGACGCTGAGGGCATAAAGGATGGCAAACAAGACTGCTGGTTAGAAGATCCATACACAGGCGACGAAATCACCGGTAGCAGGTACGAGTGCTCGTGCAACGAGACATGCCACAATCTCTGCAAATGTGGCCCATGTGGAAGTTACGGCCAGTGCAGCGAATCTTGTGGCGCTGCCGGTACAAAGCACGGTACGAAGGATTGCTGGGTGGTGGATGGCGCTACAAACGTCGAAATCGAAGGCAGTAGACAGCAGGAAGATTGCACCGACACGTGTGAAAATGACTGCACATGTGGACCGTGTGCTGACTTCAGCCAGTGCAGCGAGTCATGCGGGGCGGAGGGAACAAAGGCGGGTCAGAAAGACTGCTGGGCGATTGATGAAACAACACACCAGGAAATCGCAAGCAGTAGACACAAGGAAGATTGCACCGACAAATGCGAGAATCTTTGCAAATGCGAAGACCACTGTGGAAACTATGGCCCGTGCAGCGAATCATGTGACGCTGACGGAACGAAGACGGGTGAAATGGACTGCTGGGCGATTGACGAAGTAACACACCATGAAATCGCTAGCAGCAGACACAAGGAGACATGCACCGACCCATGCCATAATCTCTGCAAATGTGATCCCTGTGGAAGTTACGGCCCGTGCAGCGAATCTTGTGGCGCTGCCGGTACAAAGGACGGTACGAAGGATTGCTGGGTGGTGGATGGCGCTACAAACGTCGAAATCGAAGGCAGTAGACAGCAGGAAGCTTGCACCGACACGTGTGAAAATGACTGCACATGTGGACCGTGTGCTGACTTCAGCCAGTGCAGCGAGTCATGCGGGGCGGAGGGAACAAAGGCGGGTCAGAAAGACTGCTGGGCGATTGATGAAACAACACACCAGGAAATCGCAAGCAGTAGACACAAGGAAGATTGCACCGACAAATGCGAGAATCTTTGCAAATGCGAAGACCACTGTGGAAACTATGGCCCGTGCAGCGAATCATGTGACGCTGACGGAACGAAGACGGGTGAAATGGACTGCTGGGCGATTGACGAAGTAACACACCATGAAATCGCTAGCAGCAGACACAAGGAGACATGCACCGACCCATGCCATAATCTCTGCAAATGTGATCCCTGTGGAAGTTACGGCCAGTGCAGCGAATCTTGTGGCGCTGCCGGTACAAAGGACGGTACGAAGGATTGCTGGGTGGTGGATGGCGCTACAAACGTCGAAATCGAAGGCAGTAGACAGCAGGAAGCTTGCACCGACACGTGTGAAAATGACTGCACATGTGGACCGTGTGCTGACTTCAGCCAGTGCAGCGAGTCATGCGGGGCGGAGGGAACAAAGGCGGGTCAGAAAGACTGCTGGGCGATTGATGAAACAACACACCAGGAAATCGCAAGCAGTAGACACAAGGAAAATTGCATCGACAAATGCGAGAATCTTTGCAAATGTGAAGACCACTGTGGAAACTATGGCCCGTGCAGCGAATCATGTGACGCTGACGGAACGAAGACGGGTGAAATGGACTGCTGGGCGATTGACGAATTAACACACCATGAAATCGCTAGCAGCAGACACAAGGAGACATGCACCGACCCATGCCATAATCTCTGCACATGTGATCCCTGTGGAAGTTACGGCCAGTGCAGCGAATCTTGTGGCGCTGCCGGTACAAAGCACGGTACGAAGGACTGCTGGGTGGTGGATGGCGCTACAAACGTCGAAATCGAAGGCAGTAGACAGCAGGAAGCTTGCACCGACACGTGTGAAAATGACTGCACATGTGGACCGTGTGCTGACTTCAGCCAGTGCAGCGAGTCATGCGGGGCGGAGGGAACAAAGGCGGGTCAGAAAGACTGCTGGGCGATTGATGAAACAACACACCAGGAAATCGCAAGCAGTAGACACAAGGAAAATTGCATCGACAAATGCGAGAATCTTTGCAAATGCGAAGACGGCTGTGGAAACTATGGCCCGTGCAGCGAATCGTGTGGGGCGGACGGAACGAAGACGGGTGACAAGGACTGCTGGGCGATTGACGAAGTAACACACCATGAAATCCCCAGCAGCAGACACAAGGAAACGTGCAATGATCATTGTTTCATCGACTGCCCAACAACAACAACAGCATGTACGTAATCCCAGATGTCATGTCTTGAAAACGTTCTAGTAAATTACCTATCGTTTTATTTTTTACTATTTGATTGACGTTGGGACTGCATTAATAAAGTAAGGTACATAGTTTATGTACAACATCTGCATGTCAAGTATACATAATAGTATATTTAAAAGATGTGTAGGAGAGATGTGTGTGTATACGTGCGGGTGTGTGTGTGTGTGTGAGCATTTTGTGTGTGTGTGTGTGTGTGTGTGTGTGTGTGTGTGTGTGTGTGTGTGTGTGTGTGTGTGTGTGTGTGAATGCGTGTATGATGTATGTATGTATGTGTGAAGGTATGCATGTATGTGTGTAGGTAAGCATGTATGTATGTATGTATGTACGTACGTACGTACGTGTGTATGTATGTATGCATGTACGTATGTATGCAAATGTTTGTATGTATATAGGTATTTAGTATATGTATGTAGGTAGGTAGGTAGGTATGTAGGTAGGTAAGTAGGTAGATATGTAGATAGGTAGGTAGGTAGGAAGATAGGCAGGTAGGCAGGTAGGCAGGTAGGCAGGTAGGCAGGTAGGCAGGTAGGCAGGTAGGCAGGTAGGCAGGTAGGCAGGTAGGTAGGTAGGTAGGTAGGTAGGTAGGTAGGTAGGTAGGTAGGTAGGTAGGTAGGTAGGTAGGTAGGTAGGTAGGTAGGTAGGTAGGTAGGTAGGTAGGTAGGTAGGTAGGTAGGTAGGTTTGTATGTATGTAGGTATGTTGGTAGATTGAGATGTATGTAGATATGTATTGTCATATTGTGTTGTTGGTGTCGACAGGGAGTGTTGACTGCTCTCGGTGTGACTATACAAAAGGGCAGATTTGGTTGGCTAACCCGTTCAACTGTCATCTGTATTACATCTGTGAGCCGCTTGGCAATGGTGACTACCGCGTGCACAGCGGCACGTGTGGAGAACTGTTCTGGAACCAGGCCTATCACACGTGTGTGCCCGTCATGCCTGACGATGCCGACTGCGAAGTAGGACCAGTTTCTCCCTACATCCAACCATCGACTCCTAAAGGTGAGCATTAACTTAGTTCCGTTAATTCTAATTCGACAAGAATTTGCAACCAGCACGCACTCGATTTACAAAAGTAATATGTGTTTGTAAAGCTTAATGTTACTGCTGTGTATAATTGATTTATAAATTGAGGTATGTTTCTTTAAAATGCATTAAGCATATCTAGATGTATTGATACCGTAACGTGAACGTTTCTGAATGAAAACCAACGCTTGTATGTGCGTGTGCGTGTAGCTGGTATCTAACAAACTGGAAAAAAAACATTAAGTAAAACTCTAGCCGACAGAATTTTGATGTGATTATATAAATCTGATTGTCAGCTGACTGTCCGTACGAGCCATACCCAGGCGATCGATCCAAGTATTGGGTGCATGGAGATGCTCTCACGATCATGGACTGCATTGAAGGAATGGAATTTTTCAACATGGACGGTCTGTGTGACTGTCTCCCTGTATCGGAATGTAAGTAGCATATTACATTAAGTATTCGATGAGTAGTATTGAGTAGACATACGTTGTGTTTGTATGAGGATACGATAGTAATATATATATATATATATATATATATATATATATATATACATGTGTGTGTGTGTGTAAAGAAAAGAAGAATTGGGGACATGGGAAGAGAAATGAGAAGAGAAGAGCAAATGGGGAGAGAGGAAGGAGAAAGGAGAAAGGGAAGCCAAAGGAGTGAGAGTGTTATATAGGAGAAAGGTTCAGGTAATTAATTATGAAGCAGGTGTTTATTTGTTTCGTAAAATTAACAAGAAATATTTAAACAAAAAGGTTGTTATGCGATGTTCGTATGAATGAATAATGAACCGTCCATCAAATTTACAGTGAACCCGACATGCACCGACAATTTGCTGCTGCACTTCCCGTACGACAAACATTACAACGATGTCACGTGCCACAAAGCCATTGCAACCAAGTACGGCGGAGGTGTGTCGATAAGGCCCGACAGTGACCGTGCAGGAAATGTTGCCTGTTTCACTGGCCAAACCCACTTTGAGGTATGTGTTCGATGCACAGTTCGTTATTTTTAAAGGTTTATGTCATATGGCAAGATTCCAGTATCTCGCAAGTTGGATATTTATCCACAGCCACATCATATGAAATATAGTTAAGATACATGCTATGCTAAAGCATCATATTAGCGTGTGTTTATGTTCGTCAGGTTCCTTTCTTGCGTACGTGGTTTGCCAACAACAAGGTAGACAAGTTCACCGTGTCAGTATGGTTCAAGCGCCAAGGGGAAGATAAAACACCAGAGGGCATTGTCAATAACGCCGACTGCCTTCAGACAGCCGGATTTTCCATTGGTCACGCTAACAAGAAAGTCGTTGCCGAAATTACTACAGAAATGGCCAATGATGAGCTTAGCAGCGAACAGGTAAATATGCATACAACAAACGCAATACAATAATTATCTTGAAAACCGGTACTTATTTTTACAAACTAGTCGTTTTAATATGTACGTATTTTTCTTAATTTTAGGCTCTGAGTTTTGCTGATGTTAAGTGTACCGTTTTCTTACAATTACCAAATAAAATAAACCTATTCACATATTTTAATATATCGCCCCATTTTCATTCTTATGTTTTTGCTCTATCGCTTTATTGGTAATACGTAAATGCGAAATGTTACTGTGAATAAAACATACAATGAGAAATCCCGAATCAGCTGTTACGGAGATGTGTCTGTGGTGCTCAGTGCAAGTCCCGTTGCAGGTTCCCAAAAACAAATGGCACCATGTGGCGTGGGTATACGATGGAGCGAATCTTAAACTGTACGTCGACAAACAACTCGACAAGACAACCCCTATCACAGGTACATGGTATTTTCAATCCCACATATCGTCACAGCTATTTAAACAATTATCATAATATAGAAATGTGTCTTATGTCTTAGGTGGTTTACCTCCAAACAACCCAAATTTGGGCTCACGCGGGAGTTGTCCTTCTCTCTAGAATGAGTTATTCCGCTACATTTACCCCCTATGTGGGATCTTTTACTTCCCCTGGCATAGACACCAGACAGAAGGGACCAGCGGGTTCTAATGTCTCTTCCGAAAGACACAGACAAATGTATGTTTGCATGCATGCATCTATAAATGTTTGTATGTATGCATGTTTGCGTGCATGCATATGGTGCATGCATATGGTGCATGATTGTGTGTGTGTGTGTGTGCGTGCGTGCGTGCGGGCGTGCGGGCGTGCGTGCTTTGCGTGCGTGCGCGCGCGCGCGTACTTGAATTATTTAATATTATTGTTAATGTTGTAAATTGCCATATCGTTAAACCGAAGTGCTAATGCTGCTGTTACTGTTCTTAGGCTACCTGATGAACAACGACGTGCCAATGTACATCGGCAACTGTTGCGGAGAACACTTCTTCATCGGATGTCTGGACGAGGTAGGAATGGCGTTGACGATATCTCTGGCATCGTCTTGCCACACCTAACCCATTCGCATCGTATTTGAAGAGTATATAGCCATGCAACTCATTGACCCAGAGGATTAGTTCTAGTTGCAAATTTACTAGTGCGATACACTTAATTAGCACAAAGAAGTGCAGTGTTCAAAAAATGTATAATAATCTTCCATAAGTGAGTGTGTGTATGTGTGTGTTTCATCTAATCGTGACGTTCTACTAATTGGTTTGTATGCAATCTATGTATATGACATTTGAATACAACATGCAACATGCATACTAAATTGTCTGAGAGTTTACATAGATCTAATGCCTAACGCGACATGCTGACTCTATTGCATCAGATCAAATATTAATTTATTTAGTCCTAGAATCCTACAAACGTGTTTCTGCGATTGTTCCCCCGAAACATAATGAAGTAAAGTATGCAAATCAGTTGACTTTGGTAAATGAGTAATGCCTATTTACAACTATTTAGACAATGGACACACTTGCATATAAAATGTATTTCGTGTATTACTTATTGTATTCACACACTCCTTATTCTAACATAAATAAACGTATTTGTCCGCATAGTTACATGTATGAAAACGTTATGGTATCTTGCTTCAGCTGCGCGTCTACGACCGAGTGTTATCCGCCCAGGAAGTAAAAGACCTTCCCTAAGATGCCTCTCTCGACATCATAGGACAGAACGAACACGGACAACCAAAGGCACTGCACTGAACGATGCTGAGTAACAGTTTCATCGTTCAGTCAGACAACATTATAAAAACAAATTATCGCATAGAAAAAAGTAATTAGATTTAGTGATACACGATACATAAACAATGGGGTAAAGGAAGAATGCTTTCGCATGTGAATTGTTTTCGCTTGACGCAGGTACTTTATTTTTGTCTTGGTAGACAAAATTAATTTGTTGAGATCGTTACGTTTATGTATCGTGCCAGAGCTGAATAAAAACGATTGCTGCATTTGTTTGCGTTGGAGTTTATTGATAATATAAACTACACTTAATCGTTGATGTATTATGTAATTGCATAGTAAATTATGTTATTGACAATTATTGGTGATCTCGATGGTATTGTTAAATCTGCATAATGTCATGCAACCTAATGTACGCACGACCTGAAAACTATTCCTTCCACATTACAAACGAAACTGACTGGATCGATGTACTTAATTCAGTTACATATAGATAATTCTTTCATAGAATTCACAAAGAAACTTAACCATTTAATTCAAGCACACGCACAAGAAAACGTTTTCAAAATTAATCTAAAATAATTAATGCGGAATGAGTGGATGCCTAAAAGTATATTAAACTAATCGCTAACATCAAATAAACTCTATAAGAAATGCATATGCAACCTAATTCACACTCTACTTATATCATGTATATATAGTGTAGAAGTATGTATGATAACTTAAAAGAATTGCCACAACAATATACTATGCTGATCTTCTAAACCTGTTTAAGAAAAACTCTAAAAACGTGGACATTTAATTCGAACAATGATTGGGAAAACAATGATAAATCAGACATTTCGGCACATTTTAAATGTAATAATGGAATACTGAAGAAACTCTTCAAATCTTAAATATATTCTGCAAGTGTTTGTTAATGTTGGTACAACCCAAGCAAATGCAATATCTCAACCTAAAGAAATTTTTTCGATATATCCTTAGAGTTCTCGTAAACAAAATCCAACAAAGTAAATATGTTCATCTCACTCCAACTAAATACAGTTCTGGTTATGACAATTTTAGCCTCGCATCATTAAATTATTCGGCGACCATACCCATAAATATTTTAATAAATAGGTCAATAGATGAAGGAATAGACGAACTGCCTAACAAAATCAAACTAGCATAAACATCATACCTGTCTGTAAGTCTAAAACTACCGATTAATTTTTCAATTGTATACCAATATCATTGTTATTTTCAATTTCTAAAATATTGGGAAAGGTTGTATATAGACGGACATAATTATGATTTTATACAGAAAAACAACATAATGAACAATAACCAACATTGTTTATGTGATAAACATTCAAAAATCAATGCTGCTTTTATTAATGACGTTATTAATACACTTGAAAAATGGCTCAGACCTCGGACTATCCCTGGATCTAAGTAAAGCATTCGACATTAAACCATCACATATTATTACATCAACTGGAATATTATTAAACAAGGGTACTTATTTAAAATTATTTAAAAGTTACCTTTCAAAAACAAAACAGTATGTCAAGGACGACAACAGTGATTCACTCCAGCAGAATGTCACACATTGTATTCGGCATGGGTCTAACATCAGTCAATCCGCTTTTGTTTATTTTATATATTATTTACCTTCCATTGTGTGCTTACGTGTAAAACGATAGGGTTTGCTGATGACACTATTATAAACATAACTGCGCAACAAATTAATAAAGTGTACAAAGAAGAATAATGAACTTGAAATACATGTATTATTAGACTGATTACATGGCTCTAAACTATCTTTAATAAACATTTCTAAGACCAAATGTATGTTGTTTTCTTGATTGGCAAAAACATACATAAGCATGCAAAGTCAAACTAACCAGTCCTTATTACATAATCACTAATGTTTACCATTAGCGTCTAGTAGTTGCATTTAAAACAATTTATTACACCTTAGTTGATCCCTATTTGACTTACGGATTTATGCCAACATAATAGTCCGTTCCATTTAAACAAACTACAGAAAACATTCACATCCACCCTTGTTTCATTTAAATTTGATACAAATGCATGATATTTATTAAATGGAAGTTGGACAATTTATTAATGGTTATGTCCACATGAGCCTGCCACATTCATGATCAAATATCTTTATATTTACCTATGATATTCACTCTTATCGAACAAGACAAACCTGTATTATACGTTCTACCAGCAGGTCTACTCAAAAAATTGTGAACAGTCTAATATGTAAACATCCAATGACCTGGAACGTAAAGCGAACTTTTATAAAAACAAATATTGCCAATTTAAATAGTTTTACATTATCAATTAATTCAAATATGGTAAATGGGGTAGTGTTGTAATTTAATTTCATCCCACCACGAAACATATATATATATATATATATATATATATATATATATATATATATACTGATACGTATTTGACGTAATGTCATGGTATTTAGATATTAACCATTGCTGAAGCCAGACATAACCAAGTCTACATCCCCAAAGCAGCACTTGTAATAAGCGCGGAAATCGTCCTTATTGCCAGAGCATAAGTGGATATTGGGATGTGCATGTACGTCCGGTTGGCAATATGTTTTTAGCGAACACACGTCAACATAGTAATTACTTCAGATAAATGTGACACTCTCATATAGTTTTTTTTGAGTGATTTTGAAGATCGTGGGGTGGAGGTGGGGTGGATGAACATATTGGGAGTTTGCAATATGCTATGGCATTATTTAGAAATCACTAAACCAATGTTTGAATTAGCAAACTGAATATCTAAGAGCCATCTTTAAATCGTTGCCTCTAAAAGTTTATATTTCCACATCACCTTTAATGTCCGACGATACGTAGATCATAAGACATAGGGAAAACAGATTCTCTGAAGATACAGAAATAGTACTATTCATCTTTTAGACTGACGGATCAGTCAAAAGTAATACAACACATAATTACTAGTAATTCCTAAGCTATGGACATAATAATTATATAGATTTGGTCGGGCGCCATCTTCAAAAATGGCGGATATTACAAAATGGCGGATATTTGAAATTCAATAAAGGTTAAAAGTAATACAATTTAAATAATCATATCTAAAAACCTTACATCTTGCCATCAATTGTTTGGCTCTAGATTACGTAGTATATGAATGATAATGAAGGTCAAAATGTACATTGGTGTATATCCACCAAGCTGTCCAATGCAATCAGCAGTACCTCTCAATATAACGTAGTTTTTAAAGATATTGTGACATTTGTATTGACGACCGCCATGTAAAAAATTATGAACGTGAAAGCCGGAAAATTCCAAAAATGGTTTATTTGAAATCCATGTCCCATAAAACATATATCCATACACCACAAATATTTCTCTAGATGAAACAGTTACGTACGGCGAAATAAAATATGGCGGCCATTTTTTAAATGGTCGCTAAATCAGTATGGGACCAAATAGAAAAAATGGCAAAACGCAAATCATTTAAGTCACTAAAAAGTATTATACGTTGTCAACTATACTGAAGAGACTACGGTGTACCTGCGATGTCAATACTTGTGATGTGATGATTCAGTGATTTTCATCGTATATCCTACACCCATTATCGACATCTGCAAAGAACATCGTATGCTTTACCACATATTCGCTGATGACATCCAGTGATATATCAGCTATAGCTCCGAGACACATGGAAATATCACAATGTATTTTTTCAGGTATAATTCGATTCAACAGCGATATACTCAAATATATTGTCAATAACTGTTGATGGAACAACTCTGCTTTAATTAACATACAAATCACACCCATTCCGTTGTATCATCCAAGTATTTTAATGCAAAAACCTAATCTCCTTTTAGTAAATAAACATAAGTTGACTTCGAATCACCCCCGGTCTCTGGAATTGCTATGATACTAAAGGATAAATCAAGGTTATCAATTACATCCTTATGTTTAATAATCTTATATAAACTTCGATATACAAAATGCATTAATGACAGTTCAGTCTGTAACTTGACTTTACATGCAAATTGTTTATCACTGTAGTAGTTTTAATCGCTCTGTATGATTGTCTTGATTTAAATGATACAACACGCCATTTGTTCTATCTCTAACATCATTATCGTCTTCATTATTGATATTAAATATTGAATCATAATCATTATTGATATTAAATATTGAGTATCCACCATCGAAATTCGAAGTTCGTAGATGGTTCGATTACGTAAATACAGGATAGCATATCGAAACGGTCCCTGTTTACGAGTTTGACATACGAGAGAATGTTGTTCCCCTCGTCCGTCTCTCGCGTCCCACGCAACCTTGGGAGAAGCGTCTTCAGCCTGGGCACCACGCGTTGCATGTGATAACATGATTATATGACATTTCCGAATCTTAAACAATAGGATTGACGTGACGTGAACACGTCATTTGAAAATTATACATGTAAATGATATGGCAATTGTTGATTAAAAAGCAGGCACGCTCTCTACGTGGGTGATTAGAGCTTGTTTGTACTCGGTTTTAAATGTGAGAATGCATTGTTCAAAGGTGGCAACATTTTGTTGCCGTTTACATTAATGTATGATATGTGGTAATGTGGATTATGTTAGCCGTATTTAGTTGAATATACAAATATTCAAGAATAAGAGTAAACAAAACCATACTGATTTTGTATATGTTAGTAAAACAATGAAATATATTTTCAAGCCAGAATTAACATA
>OZ024861.1:18722952-18732952 GCA_964017155.1 Oasisia sp. SBJ-2009
TACTACTACAACAACAACAACAACAACAGCAACAACAACAACAACAACAACAACAACTACTACTACTACTACTACTACTACTACTACTACTACTACTACTACTACTACTACTACTACTAGTACTACTACTACTACTACTACTACTACTGGTAGTGGTAGTAGTAGTAGTAGTAGTTGTTGTTGTTGTTGTTGTTGTTGTTGTTGTTGTAGTTGTAGTTGTAGTTGTAGTTGTAGTTGTAGTTGTAGTTGTAGTTGTAGTTGTAGTTGTAGTTGTAGTTGTAGTTGTAGTTGTAGTTGTAGTTGTAGTTGTAGTTGTAGTTGTAGTCAGACATGCCACATTTTTGGGATGGCAATCCGTATTTTTGACCTAAACTTTTGTAGATATCCGTATCAATCCGTATCATTAATCAGATCTTCTAGTTAACTGGCCTAAATTATTAAGGCCTTTTCAAAACGGGTTTTCCACATTTTTTTCGATTATTTGGGCCAGTTAACTGGAAGGGTACCGAAGTTTTACTTCACTTCAGCACGTTTAAACTGCGTACCGCAAAACGGGAATAGTGTCATCAAATAATGACAATTTATTTCAGCAGTTCGCGCGTATATCGAAGTTTCACTTGCAAGCGTCAACATTTTGAAATCAGAAATGCAGGCGATTTCTTTGAACTCGGGGTCGAGCTCCATTTCCTGGACTGTTTTTCATAACCGTCACGCGCCCGTTCCCAACCGTTGAGCCACCTGTCGCAGTTTTTAGAACTACAATTTACCAGCACGCCATCTATTACGCGCTACAATAAACTAATCGGTGGTCTAGTTCGTTCTTTTCGAATCGATTTACTTAGTCACTAACAGTAAACAATTATTCCAGTATGCAGTATAGTTTTGTGACGCATACAAAGCATAATGTGGTTAACAATTATTTCTCCATAAAATTTGTTAAAGTCCGTATCATTTAGTACGGCCGTATCATTTAAAAAACCGCCAAAATCCCTATCGGATACGGGTAATCCGTATCATGTCGCATGTCTGGTTGTAGTAGTAGTGAGAACTGCTACGACAGATACGGGAGCAAAAAGGTAATAATTCACAGAAAACATGCAGTTGTTAATAATTGTGGCATCCAATACTATTGTAATAATGTTGTAGACTGGGGTCCATGGACGGCATGTACTAAGGAATGTGACGGCGGCACACAATCGAGAGTAAAATATGACAAAGATGGAGATATAACTGACAAACATAAAGTGTCGTGTCATCTCATGCCTTGCGACGGTAAGCAGATTATTCGACAATTATTACTTGTGCTAGTAGCCCTACTGTAACACCTGCCCCCAATTCTTCATATCGTTCCAGCGTCTCACTCCTTTCTTAATCCCACGAATCATCTTCCCATTTTAGTTGCGGTCCTTCTCTCCTCCTGCTACCTTCTACTTTGATCGAGTCGTTCTTTTCGTTAACCGTTCGCCTTCCAGTAACTGCACATGCTCACACCATTTTCGTCGTGATACACCTTATCACCTGTCTCCCCTCACATCTTTAACCCGTACTGGATCTACCCGTTGTACTCCCGCAATTCTTCTCACTCATTCGTGTGTAGTTTCTCATGTCGTATTTCGTGACCATACATGGCTAGCGCGATGAATGAAAATAAAGTTATTTCAGTTTCTTTCCCCTCGTATCAGATTAGTAACTTACTTGAACAATAACACTTCCGTGTACCTGACTTCGCATTCCATGCCACCATCTATTCTGGTCAGCCCGCTTCACCATTTCTGAAGCAAATATCTCATCATCGTCTCTCTGGCATTAATCTCCTCACCACTCACTACAATGACAACAATAACCATAAACAGTTCTGTCGCAAGTCTAATTGTTTTTTATTATCTGAGTTTCGGTGTTTCAAAGAATGTAGTGATGTTTTTATCGTACATTGTTGACTGAAATACTAATTCAATAATTGTTATGCCAGATCAGATAATAAATGAAAGAAATTGAGAGTAATACAATTATTAAACGGGCTCCTGCGGCTGATTATAACGTTACTTTCATGCAACGGATGGCATAATTTTACTCCACATACAGAAATACACATTGATATTTTGTTGGAACGCACATGTATGATAATGTCAAATGGTATTCCTTATATTCAATGTGTTGAAGCCATTGTTTTGGAATTATTCGATAGAACAGTGTGATGTGTCTTATATGTTATTGTTGCTGTATTAAATTTAACAAAGTGTACACATTTTTCTATGTAGGCATATTATATGTTATTAATTGGTCGTAGGGTAGCCGTTGACAATTCATAAGATATGTAGTACTAGACAGTCTTGACTGTTATACTTTAAATAGTATATTTGGATATCAGAATCATCATGAACGGGAACAGGCAAGATTTTAACATTTATGGTGGAAAAACAATTTCAAACTAATATGTTCTGATTTTATTACGAAAGGTGGTTATAGTTTAAGATGATTTACTTGTAATAGGGGGTTGATTCGAGGTTGTTGGCGTAGCTACATTTCCTATATTGACCTTTGAGTTTTAGGAACAAAACGTTGCTTGGAAACGAATGATCTAAGGATTCGATGGTTATCAAGGAAATGTAACAGATTAACTAAGTATGTCGGTTGCTGAGTAGAATGGGTACCTAATTTAATTCGATATTCTATTGGACGCCAGTACAACTGCTTCAGTTTGGGTCGTGACAATTTATAGTTAGTATCAGTTCAATCGGTCGATGTCAGAGAATGAATGCTATTCCATATGTTGCTCCTGATGGTATACGCAAAATTGTCAGTTAATAACAATTAAATATCAATATATCATAAGTGTATTGGCTCCGTATTGACCTCGAGGTTGCGAATTAGCCCTCGACCTGTGGTTTCCAGCAAATAGTACTATCTCAGGCCAACACTAAGATAACGTCATTTGAACAAATTAGTCATCTAATGTATATATGTAATTATATTGACACAAACCTGATAATTGGACACAGCAAAGCTAATTTCTACTTTGACAGATCCCTTCCGTGGATCACAGTGGTCAGACTGTTCGGAGCCGTGCGGTGGAGGAGAGCGAATTAGGTGGAGTAATGATGGAACTGACAGAGCAAACCAGACGATTAGGTGCAACACACAGTCGTGTACGCCGGGTGAGTAAATTATAACCCTCCCTTGTTAACAATAAATGTATATACAATGGTAGCAGCACGGTCAAATAGTACACACCACGGTTTACTACTTTATTATGTTACAGTAGATCTCTTCTATATGCGATAAGTTGGTCTTACCAAAAGAAGTCAGAGATGTTCCACCAGCATGCTACCAAGGAGCCCAGAGAAAGAAGGTGTCCTACTGTGATGTAATCAACGAAAATATACAATGGCATACTGCATAGATAAATAAAGAAGAATAAGCCAAATAATATTGGCTGTCTGGAGACGACTGCACAAGACCAACCAGCGTGGTGCAGCGAAATATAAAACAAGTTACGAATGCTACTGAAGCCAGGAACTGACGAAGTGGGAGAAAGTTTCGACACGTGCAGCAGGGCTACTCAACAGCGGTGTCTGTGTTTTTAATTCATTACGGCGTTACGATATATCATTGGAAAAACCCCGTGATATTTGTCATTATTTATCATGAGAAAACAAATACATTGAGCTTTATTATTTACATTTTATTTACATTATTTATATTTTACTACGGTTTCCCCCAAAGGTAGACAAAAGTAATGTGAACACCTTATCTACCGAGTCCTTTTCTTCCTCGGGCGCATACCTGACTTCTTCACGGGCAGGTCCTTCAAGATGTCCGATCAGGAAAGGTAACTTCTCGACCGCTGGGACGGAACGCAACCGATTGCGGGCGTCTTCCACCCAATCGTGTAGTTCACAGGCACGCCCCGAAAATGCCCGGAGAGTTCGGGTTAGAGGAGCAGCTACCGTGACGTTGATGGACTGCTGGTTGCGCTTCAGGGTTTCCACCATCTCTTCCAGACGAGCCAGTTTGTCTTCCTCCATCATCCGGTCTTCTCGTGCTGTCGCCATTCTTCAGCGGCTCCCCTGGGAGCCTCCGTCGTCGAATCCCACTTCTGACACCACTTGTAAGCAAGTCGAACGACGGTCTTTTGGTATTCAATACGTTTATTGAGAAAGAATACGCTCACAGAGGGCGGCACGCTCCTGTAACTGTAATAACTCGCTCTCGCACCACTTGGCGGAGCCGGCGCCTATTGCTAGCAAACCCGCTTATCAGGCCGCTGGTTATATACTGGGTTACTGGGTACAAGTGTTGGGCGGTCGCTAGATGTAGTTGTTGACCAGTCGCTGGCCCAGGGCAAACTGCGCCTCAGCAGTTGTCCAGCTCAACCAGCTGGGCGTGGCCTTATACTACAGTGCCCTCCGGCGACTATCAGTATCCACCAGGGTTACATGTAGGCATATGAGTGGGCAAAGGACTACATTGCTCTTGCGTTATTCATTACGACTGGTTGGCGGTAATTTACCATTACGTCTCACTATTCTCAAACAAATGCATTCAACGTAATACTTTAATAAGACGTTACATAGTCGTTTCATATAATATACCGACATGGTTGTAGTTGTTCTAAGGCTTAGTATGATAACAATCATTCCAAAAACAAATTCATGTTTTACTTAAACATACATTTATAAAATTATGTTAAATTAATGATTTTACATACCGACAGCAAACATTTGAATTCCGTTGTCTCTTGCTGATTTTGCTTCGGGAATTGTCCTTGCTTCGTCAACATTAGACATGCCGTCAGTGATGACGATAGCAATAGGGATTGCAACATTGGCACCTCGCCCTTCCTGTTTTATAACTTCGTGCATTTTCTTGATGCCATCAGGGGTTTTCGTCACACCTGCCATGTATGTGATCCCGAAGACGGCCGCCTCTATTTCGGCCATCGAGGTGTACTCGTTAAGTCCAAAGCTGACTTCGACTTCGGTTGAATATGTGACAACGCTCACGTGTGTTCGTGAAGGGTATATTTTCAACCCTTTTATAACGTCAATGATAAATTGCAGGGAAGCTGGCCAATTTTCCTGGCCGATACTGCCAGAGGAGTCGAGAACAAACACAACGTCGCCGATACAGTCTCCATTGCCTGTGGGAATAAACATATGTCATGACAAATGTGTACTTTATTATCTTTTATTTAGTGGAGTTGTTTCCACGAACAGAGGAAAACTTTAATCAATAAATATCATGTGATATAAGTCGACCTAGTGGAGAATGGTTTTCACAATTTTTTTTATTAATATAATGTTATTGTGCACACATGTCATTGACACAAAATCATTTATCTAGATGCGTGTGTTATAAGTAAACAAGTTACTTGTAACATTGGAAGCCACGCGGACATGTACAAGTAAAAAACACCTTCGGATTGCAATGCTATTCCAACTGGTTGCTCAATATTCACATCAATGTGTTATGTTGAATTGTAAGTTGTGTTTCAGTCAGTTATTAAACATTTGTACATATCATCAATTAATTACATTGTTACTTAACATCATTAATTGATTATTTAACATGTAAATAATAAAGCTCAATGTATTTGTTTTCTCATGATAAATAATGACAAATATCACGGGTTTTTTCCAATGATATATCGTAACGCCGTAATGAATTAAAAACACAGACACCGCTGTTGAGTAGCCCTGCTGCACGTGTCGAAACTTTCTCCCACTTCGTCAGTTCCTGGCTTCAGTAGCATTCGTAACTTGTTTTATATTTCGCTGCACCACGCTGGTTGGTCTTGTGCAGTCGTCTCCAGACAGCCAATATTATTTGGCTTATTCTTCTTTATTTATCTATGCAGTATGCCATTGTATATTTTCGTTGATTACATCACAGTAGGACACCTTCTTTCTCTGGGCTCCTTGGTAGCATGCTGGTGGAACATCTCTGACTTCTTTTGGTAAGACCAACTTATCGCATATAGAAGAGATCTACTGTAACATAATAAAGTAGTAAACCGTGGTGTGTACTATTTGACCGTGCTGCTACCATTGTATATACATTTATTGTTAACAAGGGAGGGTTATAATTTACTCACCCGGCGTACACGACTGTGTGTTGCACCTAATCGTCTGGTTTGCTCTGTCAGTTCCATCATTACTCCACCTAATTCGCTCTCCTCCACCGCACGGCTCCGAACAGTCTGACCACTGTGATCCACGGAAGGGATCTGTCAAAGTAGAAATTAGCTTTGCTGTGTCCAATTATCAGGTTTGTGTCAATATAATTACATATATACATTAGATTACTAATTTGTTCAATTGACGTTGCCTTAGTGTTGGCCTGAGATAGTACTATTTGCTGGAAACCACAGGTCGAGGGCTAATTCGCAACCTCGAGGTCAATACGGAGCCAATACACTTATTATATATTGATATTTAATTGTTATTAACTGACAATTTTGCGTATACCATCAGGAGCAACATATGGAATAGCATTCATTCTCTGACATCGACAGATTGAACTGATACTAACTATAAATTGTCACGACCCAAACTTAAGCAGTTGTACTGGCGTCCAATAGAATATCGAATTAAATTAGGTACCCATTCTACTCAGCAACCGACATACTTAGTTAATCTGTTACATTTCCTTGATAACCATCGAATCCTTAGATCATTCGTTTCCAAGCAACGTTTTGTTCCTAAAACTCAAAGGTCAATATAGGAAATGTAGCTACGCCAACAACCTCGAATCAACCCCCTATTACAAGTAAATCATCTTAAACTATAACCACCTTTCGTAATAAAATCAGAACATATTAGTTTGAAATTGTTTTTCCACCATAAATGTTAAAATCTTGCCTGTTCCCGTTCATGATGATTCTGATATCCAAATATACTATTTAAAGTATAACAGTCAAGACTGTCTAGTACTACATATCTTATGAATTGTCAACGGCTACCCTACGACCAATTAATAACATATAATATGCCTACATAGAAAAATGTGTACACTTTGTTAAATTTAATACAGCAACAATAACATATAAGACACATCACACTGTTCTATCGAATAATTCCAAAACAATGGCTTCAACACATTGAATATAAGGAATACCATTTGACATTATCATACATGTGCGTTCCAACAAAATATCAATGTGTATTTCTGTATGTGGAGTAAAATTATGCCATCCGTTGCATGAAAGTAACGTTATAATCAGCCGCAGGAGCCCGTTTAATAATTGTATTACTCTCAATTTCTTTCATTTATTATCTGATCTGGCATAACAATTATTGAATTAGTATTTCAGTCAACAATGTACGATAAAAACATCACTACATTCTTTGAAACACCGAAACTCAGATAATAAAAAACAATTAGACTTGCGACAGAACTGTTTATGGTTATTGTTGTCATTGTAGTGAGTGGTGAGGAGATTAATGCCAGAGAGACGATGATGAGATATTTGCTTCAGAAATGGTGAAGCGGGCTGACCAGAATAGATGGTGGCATGGAATGCGAAGTCAGGTACACGGAAGTGTTATTGTTCAAGTAAGTTACTAATCTGATACGAGGGGATAGAAACTGAAATAACTATATTTTCATTCATCGCGCTAGCCATGTATGGTCACGAAATACGACATGAGAAACTACACACGAATGAGTGAGAAGAATTGCGGGAGTACAACGGGTAGATCCAGTACGGGTTAAAGATGTGAGGGGAGACAGGTGATAAGGTGTATCACGACGAAAATGGTGTGAGCATGTGCAGTTACTGGAAGGCGAACGGTTAACGAAAAGAACGACTCGATCAAAGTAGAAGGTAGCAGGAGGAGAGAAGGACCGCAACTAAAATGGGAAGATGATTCGTGGGATTAAGAAAGGAGTGAGACGCTGGAACGATATGAAGAATTGGGGGCAGGTGTTACAGTAGGGCTACTAGCACAAGTAATAATTGTCGAATAATCTGCTTACCGTCGCAAGGCATGAGATGACACGACACTTTATGTTTGTCAGTTATATCTCCATCTTTGTCATATTTTACTCTCGATTGTGTGCCGCCGTCACATTCCTTAGTACATGCCGTCCATGGACCCCAGTCTACAACATTATTACAATAGTATTGGATGCCACAATTATTAACAACTGCATGTTTTCTGTGAATTATTACCTTTTTGCTCCCGTATCTGTCGTAGCAGTTCTCACTACTACTACAACCAGACATGCGACATGATACGGATTACCCGTATCCGATAGGGATTTTGGCGGTTTTTTAAATGATACGGCCGTACTAAATGATACGGACTTTAACAAATTTTATGGAGAAATAATTGTTAACCACATTATGCTTTGTATGCGTCACAAAACTATACTGCATACTGGAATAATTGTTTACTGTTAGTGACTAAGTAAATCGATTCGAAAAGAACGAACTAGACCACCGATTAGTTTATTGTAGCGCGTAATAGATGGCGTGCTGGTAAATTGTAGTTCTAAAAACTGCGACAGGTGGCTCAACGGTTGGGAACGGGCGCGTGACGGTTATGAAAAACAGTCCAGGAAATGGAGCTCGACCCCGAGTTCAAAGAAATCGCCTGCATTTCTGATTTCAAAATGTTGACGCTTGCAAGTGAAACTTCGATATACGCGCGAACTGCTGAAATAAATTGTCATTATTTGATGACACTATTCCCGTTTTGCGGTACGCAGTTTAAACGTGCTGAAGTGAAGTAAAACTTCGGTACCCTTCCAGTTAACTGGCCCAAATAATCGAAAAAAATGTGGAAAACCCGTTTTGAAAAGGCCTTAATAATTTAGGCCAGTTAACTAGAAGATCTGATTAATGATACGGATTGATACGGATATCTACAAAAGTTTAGGTCAAAAATACGGATTGCCATCCCAAAAATGTGGCATGTCTGACTACAACTACAACTACAACTACAACTACAACTACAACTACAACTACAACTACAACTACAACTACAACTACAACTACAACAACAACAACAACAACAACTACTACTACTACTACTACTACTACTACTACTACTACCACTACCAGTAGTAGTAGTAGTAGTAGTAGTAGTAGTAGTACTAGTAGTAGTAGTAGTAGTAGTAGTAGTAGTAGTAGTAGTAGTAGTAGTAGTAGTAGTAGTAGTAGTAGTAGTTGTTGTTGTTGTTGTTGTTGCTGTTGTTGTTGTTGTTGTTGTTGTAGTAGTACTACTACTTGGTCTATTACAACTAATAATAATCCAGTATAAAAAGTTTATGCTTGGCAAAACAAAACCGGATTATGCACCTGTTGTTATGCACCTAAAAGAGTTTACACAAGCTAATCATTTGCATCTACAATCAAAATTTTCACATTAGTGGTTTCCTAAGAAAGTGGTCTTAAAGTGGGAAAATCTAGCTAAATCACCGACACCATGAACCGGCCCATCTTGGACCTTACAACCAATCACAACCCAGCACTATGGAAAAGCAATACGTCACGGTGTCGTCTGTTGGTTCAGCGGTCATAACAGAGAGCCAAGCGGTTCGCTAAAAGTGCCCTACGCCGGTTTACAACGAAATCGCGACAGCAATATGCCACACGGTTCCTCATACGCTTGTAGCAACAGTACAGTGAAAGACAGTATCAGTAAGCTGTCTTTTTGTTACCCATTGAATTGACCAGAACTGAAACGGGGGTCCAGTGGATTCGTTGGGACAGTCACAGACACAGGCACAGCGCGGATGCCAGGCGACCGGGTTGGATTGACTTAACCATGAAAACGACCACCAACAGCCGCCAAACTTCTCCTCACCTATATTACATACATATACATACACTACGTTATAAAATAAAATCACTTGCATTTCTCTAACGAAGAAAATTCATAAAACAAACGCGCAGATGTCGACTGCAATTTCGTCTGCCGCTGCCCGGAACCGTAACATCGCTAAAATAAGTTAGCCTTACACAAAATGCCATTAGACGGCACGTTTATGCGCG
>OZ024861.1:18737952-18837952 GCA_964017155.1 Oasisia sp. SBJ-2009
CAGATGTCGGTAATGGGTGTAGGATATACGATGAAAATCATTGAATCATCACATCACAAGTATTGACATCGCAGGTACACCGTAGTCTCTTCAGTATAGTTGACAACGTATAATACTTTTTAGTGACTTAAATGATTTGCTTTTGCCATTTTTTCTATTTGGTCCCATACTGATTTAGCGACCATTTAAAAAATGGCCGCCATATTTTATTTCGCCGTACGTAACTGTTTCATCTAGAGAAATATTTGTGGTGTATGGATATATGTTTTATGGGACATGGATTTCAAATAAACCATTTTTGGAACTTTCCGGCTTTCACGTTCATAATTTTTTTACATGGCGGTCGTCAATACAAATGTCACAATATCTTTAAAAACTACGTTATATTGAGAGGTACTGCTGATTGCATTGGACAGCTTGGTGGATATACACCAATGTACATTTTGACCTTCATTATCATTCATATACTACGTAATCTAGAGCCAAACAATTGATGGCAAGATGTAAGGTTTTTAGATATGATTATTTAAATTGTATTACTTTTAACCTTTATTGAATTTCAAATATCCGCCATTTTGTAATATCCGCCATTTTTGAAGATGGCGCCCGACCAAATCTATATAATTATTATGTCCATAGCTTAGGAATTACTAGTAATTATGTCTTGTATTACTTTTGACTGATCCGTCAGTCTAAAAGATGAATAGTACTATTTCTGTATCTTCAGAGAATCTGTTTTCCCTATGTCTTATGATCTACGTATCGTCGGACATTAAAGGTGATGTGGAAATATAAACTTTTAGAGGCAACGATTTAAAGATGGCTCTTAGATATTCAGTTGGCTAATTCAAACATTGGTTTAGTGATTTCTAAATAATGCCATAGCATATTGCAAACTACCAATATGTTCATCCACCCCACCTCCACCCCACGATCTTCAAAATCACTCAAAAAACTATATGAGAGTGTCACATTTATCTGAAGTAATTACTATGTTGACGTGTGTTCGCTAACAATATATTGCCAACCGGACGTACATGCACATCCCAATATCCACTTCTGCTCTGGCAATAAAGACGATTTCCGCGCTTATTACAAGAGCTGCTTTGGGGATGTAGACTTGGTTATGTCTGGCTTCAGCAATGGTTAATATCTAAATACCATGACATTACGTCAAATACGTATCAGTATATATATATATATATATATATATATATATATATATATATGTCATATGTTTCGTGGTGGGATGAAATTAAATTACAACACTACCCCATTTACCATATTTGAATTAATTGATAATGTAAAACTATTTAAATTGCAAATATTTGTTTTTATAAAAGTTGGCATTACGTTCCAGATCATTGGATGTTTACATATTAGACTGTTCACAATTTTTTGAGTAGACCTGCTGGTAGAACGTATAATACAGGTTTGTCTTGTTCGATAAGAGTGAATATCATAGGTAAATATAAAGATATTTGATCATGAATGTGGCAGGCTCATGTGGACATAACCATTAATAAATTGTCCAACTTCCATTTGATAAATATCATGCATTTGTATCAAATTTAAATGAAACAAGGGTGGATGTGAATGTTTTCTGTAGTTTGTTTAAATGGAACGGACTATTATGTTGGCATAAATCCGTAAGTCAAATAGGGATCAACTAAGGTGTAATAAATTGTTTTAAATGCAACTACTAGACGCTAATGGTAAACATTAGTGATTATGTAATAAGGACTGGTTAGTTTGACTTTGCATGCTTATGTATGTTTTTGCCAATCAAGAAAACAACATACATTTGGTCTTAGAAATGTTTATTAAAGATAGTTTAGAGCCATGTAATCAGTCTAATAATACATGTATTTCAAGTTCATTATTCTTCTTTGTACACTTTATTAATTTGTTGCGCAGTTATGTTTATAATAGTGTCATCAGCAAACCCTATCGTTTTACACGTAAGCACACAATGGAAGGTAAATAATATATCAAATAAACAAAAGCGGATTGACTGATGTTAGACCCATGCCGAATACACTGTGTGACATTCTGCTGGAGTGAATCACTGTTGTCGTCCTTGACATACTGTTTTGTTTTTGAAAGGTAACTTTTAAATAATTTTAAATAAGTACCCTTGTTTAATAATATATTCCAGTTGATGTAATAATATGTGATGGTTTAATGTCGAATGCTTTACTTAGATCCAGGGATAGTCCGAGGTCTGAGCCATTTTTCAAGTGTATTAATAACGTCATTAATAAAAGCAGCATTGATTTTTGAATGTTTCTCACATAAACAATGTTGGTTATTGTTCATTATGTTGTTTTTCTGTATAAAATCATAATTATGTCCGTCTATATACAACCTTTCCCAATATTTTAGAAATTGAAAATAACAATGATATTGGTATACAATTGAAAAATTAATCGGTAGTTTTAGACTTACAGACAGGTATGATGTTTATGCTAGTTTGATTTTGTTAGGCAGTTCGTCTATTCCTTCATCTATTGACCTATTTATTAAAATATTTATGGGTATGGTCGCCGAATAATTTAATGATGCGAGGCTAAAATTGTCATAACCAGAACTGTATTTAGTTGGAGTGAGATGAACATATTTACTTTGTTGGATTTTGTTTACGAGAACTCTAAGGATATATCGAAAACATTTCTTTAGGTTGAGATATTGCATTTGCTTGGGTTGTACCAACATTAACAAACACTTGCAGAATATATTTAAGATTTGAAGAGTTTCTTCAGTATTCCATTATTACATTTAAAATGTGCCGAAATGTCTGATTTATCATTGTTTTCCCAATCATTGTTCGAATTAAATGTCCACGTTTTTAGAGTTTTTCTTAAACAGGTTTAGAAGATCAGCATAGTATATTGTTGTGGCAATTCTTTTAAGTTATCATACATACTTATACACTATATATACATGATATAAGTAGAGTGTGAATTAGGTTGCATATGCATTTCTTATAGAGTTTATTTGATGTTAGCGATTAGTTTAATATACTTTTAGTCATCCACTCATTCCGCATTAATTATTTTAGATTAATTTTGAAAACGTTTTCTTGTGCGTGTGCTTGAATTAAATGGTTAAGTTTCTTTGTGAATTCTATGAAAGAATTATCTATATGTAACTGAATTAAGTACATCGATCCAGTCAGTTTCGTTTGTAATGTGGAAGGAATAGTCGTGCGTACATTAGGTTGCATGACATTATGCAGATTTAACAATACCATCGAGATCACCAATAATTGTCAATACAAAAATTTACTATGCAATTACATAATACATCAACGATTAAGTGTAGTTTATATTATCAATAAACTCCAACGCAAACAAATGCAGCAATCGTTTTTATTCAGCTCTGGCACGATACATAAACGTAACGATCTCAACAAATTAATTTTGTCTACCAAGACAAAAATAAAGTACCTGCGTCAAGCGAAAACAATTCACATGCGAAAGCATTCTTCCTTTACCCCATTGTTTATGTATCGTGTATCACTAAATCTAATTACTTTTTTCTATGCGATAATTTGTTTTTATAATGTTGTCTGACTGAACGATGAAACTGTTACTCAGCATCGTTCAGTGCAGTGCCTTTGGTTGTCCGTGTTCGTTCTGTCCTATGATGTCGAGAGAGGCATCTTAGGGAAGGTCTTTTACTTCCTGGGCGGATAACACTCGGTCGTAGACGCGCAGCTGAAGCAAGATACCATAACGTTTTCATACATGTAACTATGCGGACAAATACGTTTATTTATGTTAGAATAAGGAGTGTGTGAATACAATAAGTAATACACGAAATACATTTTATATGCAAGTGTGTCCATTGTCTAAATAGTTGTAAATAGGCATTACTCATTTACCAAAGTCAACTGATTTGCATACTTTACTTCATTATGTTTCGGGGGAACAATCGCAGAAACACGTTTGTAGGATTCTAGGACTAAATAAATTAATATTTGATCTGATGCAATGGAGTCAGCATGTCGCGTTAGGCATTAGATCTATGTAAAACTCTCAGACAATTTAGTATGCATGTTGCATGTTGTATTCAAATGTCATATACATAGATTGCATACAAACCAATTAGTAGAACGTCACGATTAGATGAAACACACACATACACACACTCACTTATGGAAGATTATTATACATTTTTTGAACACTGCACTTCTTTGTGCTAATTAAGTGTATCGCACTAGTAAATTTGCAACTAGAACTAATCCTCTGGGTCAATGAGTTGCATGGCTATATACTCTTCAAATACGATGCGAATTGGTTAGGTGTGGCAAGACGATGCCAGAGATATCGTCAACGCCATTCCTACCTCGTCCAGACATCCGATGAAGAAGTGTTCTCCACAACAGTTGCCGATGTACATTGGCACGTCGTTGTTCATCAGGTAGCCTAAGAACAGTAACAGCAGCATTAGCACTTCGGTTTAACGATATGGCAATTTACAACATTAACAATAATATTAAATAATTCAAGTACGCGCGCGCGCACGCACGCAAAGCACGCACGCCCGCACGCACGCACACACACACACACACACACAATCATGCACCATATGCATGCACGCAAACATGCATACATACAAACATTTATAGATGCATGCATGCAAACATACATTTGTCTGTGTCTTTCGGAAGAGACATTAGAACCCGCTGGTCCCCTCTGTCTGGTGTCTATGCCAGGGGAAGTAAAAGATCCCACATAGGGGGTAAATGTAGCGGAATAACTCATTCTAGAGAGAAGGACAACTCCCGCGTGAGCCCAAATTTGGGTTGTTTGGAGGTAAACCACCTAAGACATAAGACACATTTCTATATTATGATAATTGTTTAAATAGCTGTGACGATATGTGGGATTGAAAATACCATGTACCTGTGATAGGGGTTGTCTTGTCGAGTTGTTTGTCGACGTACAGTTTAAGATTCGCTCCGTCGTATACCCACGCCACATGGTGCCATTTGTTTTTGGGAACCTGCAACGGGACTTGCACTGAGCACCACTGACACATCTCCGTAACAGCTGATTCGGGATTTCTCATTGTATGTTTTATTCACAGTAACATTTCGCATTTACGTATTACCAATAAAGCGATAGAGCAAAAACATAAGAATGAAAATGGGGCGATATATTAAAATATGTGAATAGGTTTATTTTATTTGGTAATTGTAAGAAAACGGTACACTTAACATCAGCAAAACTCAGAGCCTAAAATTAAGAAAAATACGTACATATTAAAACGACTAGTTTGTAAAAATAAGTACCGGTTTTCAAGAAAATTATTGTATTGCGTTTGTTGTATGCATATTTACCTGTTCGCTGCTAAGCTCATCATTGGCCATTTCTGTAGTAATTTCGGCAACGACTTTCTTATTAGCGTGACCAATGGAAAATCCGGCTGTCTGAAGGCAGTCGGCGTTATTGACAATGCCCTCTGGTGTTTTATCTTCCCCTTGGCGCTTGAACCATACTGACACGGTGAACTTGTCTACCTTGTTGTTGGCAAACCACGTACGCAAGAAAGGAACCTAACGAACATAAACACACGCTAATATGATGCTTTAGCATAGCATGTATCTTAACTATATTTCATATGATGTGGCTGTGGATAAATATCCAACTTGCGAGATACTGGAATCTTGCCATATGACATAAACCTTTAAAAATAACTTGAACTGTGCATCGAACACATACCTCAAAGTGGGTTTGGCCAGTGAAACAGGCAACATTTCCTGCACGGTCACTGTCGGGCCTTATCGACACACCTCCGCCGTACTTGGTTGCAATGGCTTTGTGGCATGTGACATCGTTGTAATGTTTGTCGTACGGGAAGTGCAGCAGCAAATTGTCGGTGCATGTCGGGTTCACTGTAAATTTGATGGACGGTTCATTATTCATTCATACGAACATCGCATAACAACCTTTTTGTTTAAATATTTCTTGTTAATTTTACGAAACAAATAAACACCTGCTTCATAATTAACTACCTGAACCTTTCTCCTATATAACACTCTCACTGCTTTGGCTTCCCTTTCTCCTTTCTCCTTCCTCTCTCCCCATTTGCTCTTCTCTTCTCATTTCTCTTCCCATGTCCCCAATTCTTCTTTTCTTTACACACACACACACACACACACACACACACACACACACACACACACACACACACACACACACACACACACACACACACACACACATGTATATATATATGTATATATATATATATATATTACTATCGTATCCTCATACAAACACAACATATGTCTACTCAATACTACTAATCGAATATTTAATGTAATATGCTACTTACATTCCGATACAGGGAGACAGTCACACAGACCGTCCATGTTGAAAAATTCCATTCCTTCAATGCAGTCCATGATCGTGAGAGCATCTCCATGCACCCAATACTTGGATCGATCGCCTGGGTATGGCTCGTACGGACAGTCAGCTGACAATCAGATTTATATAATCACATTAAAATTCTGTCGGCTAGAGTTTTACTTAATGTTTTTTTCCAGTTTGTTAGATACCAGCTACACGCACACGCACATACAAGCGTTGGTTTTCATTCAGAAACGTTCACGTTACGGTATCAATACATCTAGATATGCTTAATGCATTTTAAAGAAACATACCTCAATTTATAAATCAATTATACACAGCAGTAACATTAAGCTTTACAAACACATATTACTTTTGTAAATCGAGTGCGTGCTGGTTGCAAATTCTTGTCGAATTAGAATTAACGGAACTAAGTTAATGCTCACCTTTAGGAGTCGATGGTTGGATGTAGGGAGAAACTGGTCCTACTTCGCAGTCGGCATCGTCAGGCATGACGGGCACACACGTGTGATAGGCCTGGTTCCAGAACAGTTCTCCACACGTGCCGCTGTGCACGCGGTAGTCACCATTGCCAAGCGGCTCACAGATGTAATACAGATGACAGTTGAACGGGTTAGCCAACCAAATCTGCCCTTTTGTATAGTCACACCGAGAGCAGTCAACACTCCCTGTCGACACCAACAACACAATATGACAATACATATCTACATACATCTCAATCTACCAACATACCTACATACATACAAACCTACCTACCTACCTACCTACCTACCTACCTACCTACCTACCTACCTACCTACCTACCTACCTACCTACCTACCTACCTACCTACCTACCTACCTACCTACCTACCTACCTACCTACCTACCTACCTACCTACCTACCTACCTACCTGCCTACCTGCCTACCTGCCTATCTTCCTACCTACCTACCTACCAACCTACATATCTACCTACTTACCTACCTACATACCTACCTACCTACATACATACCTACCTACCTACATATACTAAATACCTATATACATACAAACATTTGCATACATACGTACATGCATACATACATACACACGTACGTACGTACATACATACATACATACATGCTTACCTACACACATACATGCATACCTACACACATACATACATACACGCATTCACACACACACACACACACACACACACACAAAATGCTCACACACACACACCCGCACGTATATACACACATCTCTCCTACACATCTTTTAAATATATTATTATGTATACTTGACATGCAGATGTTGTACATAAACTATGTACCTTACTTTATTAATGCAGTCCCAACGTCAATCAAATAGTAAAAAATAAAACGATAGGTAATTTACTAGAACGTTTTCAAGACATGACATCTGGGATTACGTACATGCTGTTGTTGTTGTTGGGCAGTCGATGAAACAATGATCATTGCACGTTTCCTTGTGTCTGCTGCTGGGGATTTCATGGTGTGTTACTTCGTCAATCGCCCAGCAGTCCTTGTCACCCGTCTTCGTTCCGTCCGCCCCACACGATTCGCTGCACGGGCCATAGTTTCCACAGCCGTCTTCGCATTTGCAAAGATTCTCGCATTTGTCGATGCAATTTTCCTCGTGTCTACTGCTTGCGATTTCCTGGTGTGTTGTTTCATCAATCGCCCAGCAGTCTTTCTGACCCGCCTTTGTTCCCTCCGCCCCGCATGACTCGCTGCACTGGCTGAAGTCAGCACACGGTCCACATGTGCAGTCATTTTCACACGTGTCGGTGCAAGCTTCCTGCTCTCTACTGCCTTCGATTTCGACGTTTGTAGCGCCATCCACCACCCAGCAATCCTTCGTACCGTGCTTTGTACCGGCAGCGCCACAAGATTCGCTGCACTGGCCGTAACTTCCACAGGGATCACATTTGCAGAGATTATGGCATGGGTCGGTGCATGTCTCCTTGTGTCTGCTGCTAGCGATTTCATGGTGTGTTACTTCGTCAATCGCCCAGCAGTCCATTTCACCCGTCTTCGTTCCGTCAGCGTCACATGATTCGCTGCACGGGCCATAGTTTCCACAGTGGTCTTCGCATTTGCAAAGATTCTCGCATTTGTCGGTGCAATCTTCCTTGTGTCTACTGGTTGCGATTTCCTGGTGTGTTGTTTCATCAATCGCCCAGCAGTCTTTCTGACCCGCCTTTGTTCCCTCCGCCCCGCATGACTCGCTGCACTGGCTGAAGTCAGCACACGGTCCACATGTGCAGTCATTTTCACACGTGTCGGTGCAATCTTCCTGCTGTCTACTGCCTTCGATTTCGACGTTTGTAGCGCCATCCACCACCCAGCAATCCTTCGTACCGTGCTTTGTACCGGCAGCGCCACAAGATTCGCTGCACTGGCCGTAACTTCCACATGGGCCACATTTGCAGAGATTGTGGCATGTCTCGTTGCACGAGCACTCGTACCTGCTACCGGTGATTTCGTCGCCTGTGTATGGATCTTCTAACCAGCAGTCTTGTTTGCCATCCTTTATGCCCTCAGCGTCACACGTCTCGCTGCAAGGTCCGAAGTCACGACAGGGCTCGCATTGTAAGATCGGGCACAGAATGTTGCATGTATCTGTGCACTCCTCATTGCGTCTAGAATTGGGGATTTCGTCTCCTGTCAGCCCGCTTACGAGCCAGCACTCTTTCGCGCCTTTCTTTTCGCCTTCAGAACCACACTCCACGCTGCATGCACCATACGTACAGTCGCCGCATATTCTCGTGTTACCTGGCAACAAAACATTGCGTATAGTGTACTAATCGTTGTATTTTTCACATAGGTTTTCGAAACCTTTTTTTATAGAGAACGCAGACCACGTGATTAGACTGCGGCATATCGATGAAGTTGATGTAGACAACCACAATATTTCAAAATATCGGACGAAATTGTTAAACAACTGTTCAGACAACACCCCCGTGAATGTGTTAATAAAATACATACGTCGTTCTGATCTATACAGATTGATACACTGCAGAATTATTTCTAAATGTAAAATAGCTCATCATGATTGCGTAAAAATACACAGACACACACACACACACACACACACACACAAACACACGCACGCACACACACATATACATATACCTAGATTATATATATATATATATATATATATTCAAGATTCAAAGATTCAAAAAACTTTATTATCCGTTTAAAAACATATTAAAAACGGAAAATTGTCTTTAGTCACACATAAAATGGCAGTAATAAAACATTGGTGAACGATATCTACAATTGTCAATACAATATAAAATGATAGTAAATTTAGTCATCACTAAAATAGGTAAAGTATCATAATAAATAAATTACGAATAAAAATAGCTACTAAGATAAATAAATAAATAAGCATGTATAATTTCTTTAAATGGGTCTCTGTTTGGAGACAATAACATTAGCAATAACATAATACTAAAATTGATAAATAAATAAGATTAAATAAAGAGTTATCATAAGAATATGAGACACATAAAATGTAAAAATGAATTAATGACTCGTTGAAAACAGCATTATCATTTAGCATTTAAAATTAAAATAGCAGAGGGTACAAACGATTTTGTGAAGATATTTATTTTGGCTAATGGCACTTTTAAGCGTCTCCCTGATGGCAGTTTCTGAAAGGCTTGATTAAGAGGATGAGCAGGATCATAGAGAATTTGTGTTGATTTCCTTTTCAGTGCATCTTTATATATGCTGGACAGCTGTTTTTGATTGTTGCCAATTAACTTGCTTGCTGTGTTAACTACGCGAGCAAGCTTTACTTAATTTTTTCCACTGACATTGCCATACCATGTAATTATATTAAAAGAAAGAACGCTCTCTATCAAACTTCTGTAGACAAGTTGGAGAATGTGCTGGCTAACATCAAAGCTTTTCAGCTTTCTCAGTAGAAAAAGTCGTTGTTGTGCTCTCTTATATACATAATCGACATGTTCACAGAACGACAGCCTCTCATCTAGCACAGTACCTAAATACTTGAAGCTTTTGACTATTTCAACTTCTTGATTATTTATCAATATCGGTTCCGGTGTCTGACTAATCCTTCCTCATCCAAACACTAACTCTTTCGTTTTCGTTGTATTCAGTTTAAGAAAGGAGGAGGTAAACTGGGAAGCTAGCGCATCAATTTGGAGACGGTACTCAAAAAGAGATAATTCATCCTTAAGGCGGCCTACAAGTGCCATGTCATCTGCGTATTTGATTAGGGTGAGAAATGAGTTGTTACATGATATGTCAATAGTATAAATGGAAAAGAGATGAATATATATATATATATGTATATATATATATATATATGCATACACTTATATACTTATATACACTCATGTAGGTATATGTGTGTATATAAGTATATATATATATATATATATATATATATATATATACATATATATATATATCTATATACATACACTTATATACTTATATACACTCATGTAGGTATATGTGTGTATATAAGTATATACATATATATATATATATGTATATATATATATGTATATATATATATATATATATATATATATATAAGTATATCAGAGTATATAAGTATGTACAAACATACTTATAAGTATTGGTGATAAAGTGTTATGTATGTATTCTTATCTCAAAATTAAAGACAAACAACTGACACATACCTGTGCTACATATTTTTGACGCGATTTCATCTGTCAGGTCTTGCACTCCGCTGTAGGAGTCAACGAGGAACACGTTGTCTGGGTGAGACGCGATGTCGTTAACTTCGCTCGTACTGATGTCCTCACCAACCCCTAGAAGGTATGTAATAAGCTTACGATTGGGCAAAGAACTACATTGCTGTTGCGACTGACTAGCGGTAATTTACCATTATGTCTCACTATTCTCAAACAATGTACCTTCAACATGATATTTTAATAGGACGTTACATAGTCGTTTCATATAATATACCGACATGGCTGTAGTTGTTCTAAGGCTTAGTGTGATAATAATCATTCCAAAACAGATTTCATATTTTAAATAAACATACTTTTGCAAATTATGTTAAATTAATGATTTTACATACCGACAGCAAACATTTGAATTCCGTCGTCTCTTGCTGATTTTGCTTCGGGAATTGTCCTTGCTTCGTCAACATTAGACATGCCGTCAGTGATGACGATAGCAATAGGGATTGCAACATTGGCACCTCGCCCCTCCTGATTTACAACTTCGTGCATTTTCTTGATGCCATCAGCGGTGTTCGTCACACCTGCCATGTATGTGATGCCGAAGACGGCCGCCTCTATTTCGGCCATCGAGGTGTACGCGTTAAGTCCAAAGCTGACTTCGACTTCGGTTGAATATGTGACAACGCTCACGTGTGTTCGTGAAGGGTCTATTTTCAACCCTTTGATAACGTCAATGATAAATTGCAGGGAAGCTGGCCAGTTTTCCTGGCCGATACTGCCAGAGGAGTCGAGAACAAACACAACGTCGCCGATACAGTCTCCATCGCCTGTGGGAATAAACATATGTCATGACAAATGTGTACTTTATTATCATTTATTTATTTAGTGAAAGAAAAACGTATTTCAATAAATATCATATGATACCTGTCGACCTAGTGGAGATTGGTTTTCACAAAGATGTTATTAATATAATGTTATTGTGTACACATGTCATTGGCACAAACGCATTTACCTAGATGGTTGTGTGTGTTAAAAGTAAACAAGTTAATTGGAATATTGGAAGCGACGCGGACATGCCCATGTTAAATACTCTTTCGGATTGCAATACTATTCCAACTGGTTGCTCGATATTCACATCAATGTGTTATGTTGAATTGTAAGTTGTATTCCAGTCAGTTATTAAACATTTGTACATATCATTAATTACATTTTGGCATTACATGTGTGTGCATATTGTGAAACATAATTCATTAATTATTTAGTATCTAAATAATAAAACTCAATATATTTGTTTTACCATGATAAATAATGACAAATATTACATATTACGTCTTGGCTTTTTTAACGATATATACAGTAACGTCGTAATTAATGAACATCTTTTTTTTCAGGGTTACTTGGAGCACAGTTGTGAACATATCTGCCTTCTTTTTGTAAGACCAACTTATCGCATATAAAACGTAATAAAGTAGTACACCGTGATATACTATTTTACCGTGCAACTACCACTGTTTATACATTTATTGTTAACAAGGGTATGTTATCATTTACTCACCCGGCGTACACGACTGTGTGTTGCACCTAATCGTCTGGTTTTCTCTGTCAGTTCCATCACTACTCCACCTAATTCGCCCTCCTCCACCGCACGGCTCCGAACAGTCTGACCACTGTGATCCACGGAAGGGATCTGTCAAAGTAGAAATTAAGTTTTGCAGTGTCCAATTATCAGGTTTGTGTCAATATAATTATATATAAATATAACATATATATGTGTATATATATACATATATATATATATATATATATATATATATATATATATATATATATATATATATATATATATATATATATATATACATATATATATACATATATATATATATATACATATATATATATATATATATACATAATATATATACACACACACACACATATATATATATATATATATATATATATACATAAGACATAAGATTACTAATTGGTAGAATTGACGTAGCCTTAGTGTTGGCCTGAGATAGTAGTATTTGCTCAAAACCACAGGTCGAGAGCTAGTACGCAACCTCGAGGTCAATACGGAGCCAATACATTTAAGATATATTGATATTTAATCGTTATTAACTATCAATTTTGCAATTTTCTAGGAGCATCATGGAATAGCATTCACTCTCTGACCGACCATCGACATTTAGAACTTACATTGACTATAAATTGAGCAGTTGGCATCCAGTTGAATATCGAATTAAATTCAAATTGGTTAGTGTTACGTACTCATTCTACTCTACAACCGACATACCTAGTTAATCTATTACATTTCTTTGACATCCGCCGGACCCTTAGATTATTCGTTTACAAGCAACGTTTTGTTCCTAAAACTAAGCTCAATATAGGCAAATGTGCTTTCTCTATAGCTACGCCAACATTCTCGAATCAACTCCCAATAACAATTCAATCTTCTGAAATTATAGCCACTTCTCGTAAAATATCAGGACATATTTGTTTGAAATTGCTTTCTACCATAAATGTTCAACTCTTGTCTGTTCCCTTTTATGATTTTTGTTGCTCCTCTGAACTTGTCCTTTCAAGGATATAGGCGCTAATGAAGTGTTACAATTACTATGAATTCCCGCGAGTATTTCCCTTTCAAACAATGGTAAGTATGTGTCAATGCTAAATTTATTTCAAATACTTCAACGCGTCGGCATATACATACATACATACATACATACATACATACATACATGCATATATACATACATACATACATACATACATACATACATACATACATACATACATACATACATACATACATACATAATATACATATAACTGTTTGTGCGCGTAACGTAATTGCGCGAAATAAATTTACTTGCAAGTTCAAAAGTGTCGAAGGTAAGAAAAGCCGTTCTAATATCCATATATACCCCTTAAAGTATAGGAGCCAAGACTGTCTAGTAATACATATCTTATCGCTTGACAACGGCTACCCTACGAACAATCAATAATATATAGGCCAACCTAGTAAAATGTGTATACTTTGTTAATTAAATTTAATACACCAATAATAACATATTTACCTGCATAACTCTGTTCTACCGAATAGTTCCCAAGCAATTGTTTTAATACATTGAATATAAGGAATACCATTTGACATTATCATACATGTGCGTTTCAATAAAATACCAATGTGTATTTCTGTATGTGGAGTAAAACTATGCCATCCGTTTCAAGAAAGTAACGTTATAATCAGCCGCAGGACCATATACTCGCTTAATAATTGTATTACTCTCTCTCTTCCATTTATGAACCAATCTGGGATAACTATTACTGAATTAGTATTTCAGTCAAAATCAATTTACGATAACATAAATATCACTCACTACATTCTGTGAAACACTGAAACTCATATAATAACGCATAAAAACACTTAGACGTGCGACAGAACTGTGTATGGTTATTGTTGTCATTGTAGTGAGTGGTGAGGAGATTAATACCAGAGAGACGATGATGAGATATTTGCTCCAGAAATGGTGGTATACCAGATGGTGAAGCGGGCTGATCAGAATAGATGATGGCATGGAATGCGATGTCAGGTACACGGAAGTGTTATTGTTCAAGTAAGTTACTAAAACAAATACATGATACGGGGGGAAAGAAACTGAAATAACTATTTTTATTCATCGCGCTAGCCATATATGGTTACGACATACGACATGAGAAATTACACACGAATACAAAATGGTGAGAAGAATTGCGGGAGTACAACGGGTAAACCCAGTAAGGATTACAGATGTGAGGACAGACAGATGATAACACGTGTCATGACGAAAATGGTGTGAACATGTGCAGTTATTGGAAGGCGAACGGTTAACGAAAAGAACGACTCGATCAAAGTAGAAGGTGGCAGGAGGAGAGAAGGACCGCAACTAAATTGGGAAGATGATTCGTGGGATTAAGAAAGGAGTGGGACACTGAAACGAAAAATGAAGAATCAGGGGCAGGTGTGAAAAGAACAGATGCATCAGTAACATCATGAGCGGCATCAGTAACATCAGGAGCGACAGCAGCTTCTGCTGCTACAGCAGAGCAAGTAGCACAAGAAATAGTTGTCGAATAATTTGCTTACCGTCGCAAGGCATGAGATGACACGTCACATTGATTTTGTCACACATATCTCCATCTTTGTCATATTTTAGTCTCATTTGTGTGCCGCCGTCACATTCCTTGGTACATGGCGTCCATGGACCCCAGCCTGCAACATTGTTATAATAGTATTGGATGCAACAATTATTAACGACTGCATGTTTTCTGTTAATTATTACCTTTTTGCTCCCGTATTTGACGTAGCAGTTCTCACTACTACTACAACTACAACAACAACAACAACAACAACAACTACTACTACTACTACTACTACTACTACTACTACTACCACTACCACTACCACTACCACTACCACTACCACTACCACTACCACTACAACAACAACAACAACAACTACTACTACCACTACTACTACTGGTAGTAGTAGTAGTAGTACTATTACTACTACTACTGGTAGTAGCAGTACTACTACTACTACTTGGTCTACTACAACTAATAATAATGCAATATAATAGTTTTATGCTTGGCAAAACGAAACCGTGTAAAACCATTAATACAGACAAGCAAAATTACTAACCCACAGATAAAGCGTAACATACTAGCAAGTTAAACATGTAAACGTATAAATAAAATATAATTGAGTGTAATTATACAGTTCACCCACCTAACACATTATACATGCATGCAAGATATATATATATATATATATATATATATATATATATATGTATATATATATATATATATATATATATATACATATATATATATATATATATATATATATATATATATATATATACTATATATACTATATATATGTATATATATATATATACACACATTAAATATACAACAAAGAGAACTTACCATCACGAGTCTCGGAACTTTCGATAGCTGCCAGCAGGGCCGACCCTGAAATACAACATTTAAACGTATATGATCAAATGAAAGTAATAGCACGCATCTACTAAAACAATATACAACGCAACAAAATGTTTAACTGTACACTTTGATATCTCACCTTATTCGTATAAGGGCATCTAAATATAAGTTGTTAAAAGGCAACAACAATAAAACTATATTTAATCTATTATAGCGTCAGATCCACAGTTGTTCGTGATGGTTTACAATACATGAATACATTATAATAATCAAAGTAAGATATTTGTATAAATGCAGTCATTTAAACTCAGAAAGTGTCATACAATAATAATTAAACAAAATTAATAAAATTAATAAATTGCATGGCAACAACATAATTGGAATATAAGGCATAACTATTATATTGCATACACTAATAACAAACAGGAGTATATATATTCAAAACATTAATTCTACAAACACATTGCTATATAAGTAATTTCACTGGATCATGTGGGAAAGTCACAAACAAGCTGGCAGCGGCCATCCGGTTTGACGCGATCGCACGTGACGGTCAACGACTTGTTCGCACACGGCAGTGATTGTGTGGGCCGCGGACGACGCAGGGTACGACCAACGACAGAGCAGTATAAGACGAGCGATTTGTTTGCAGACATTCATTGTGTGATTGAATAGCAATTGTTTACTATGAAATCCTTCGTTGTTTTTATGAGATTGATTAATCCCTTGGTTTTTGTCGCGCCACTAAGCTTGATCTTCGAGGATATTGGCGCAAAAGAAGTTATTATTATTACTATTATTTAAGATAAAAACCAGCTGATGTATTATACATGTTAGTTTATGTCTAGGATCTGAACGATCTTCATACTTACCTAAGAGATATAGCAGCGTTACACCTTTCATACCCATTGTCGCTCGTAACCTGCAACATGTAGCAATATGGTGCACTGTTTTCGCCAGTACATTTGATGTTTGATACATCTCAACGCTGATAGTTATATGAATTCATAATCCAATACCGTTTCTGACAAGACAAACGTTATTTTGCTTGATCTCAAGTCGTGCTTGAAAACGTTTTGTGAATACTCGATTAGTTATTTGCATAACTCTATTATATAGAGTAGAATTGTATCAATTCGACAATATGAACTTACAAAGAGGTTTCGACGCTATGAGTTCGGCCACACTTCAGTCGTAAGGAGAACTGTCGACCTCTTCCTAACAGCGCAGTTTTATAGTCAAATTAATAATTAATCATGCTAAGGTTGCCAGACTTGTTTTGCTTATGTTGTGGAGCAAATGACGCATTTCGAACACACATCAAATTTCGCGTGGTCGTGTCATTAGTAACCATGAAACAATAAACCAACTGAAAGTTAACAATCCTCCATGTGTTTTTTAACGACACAGGACGTCGAAGAAATTATCCATTAACTATGAATGAAAAGACAGTACTATTGTTCTTTGCGTGATTATAGGAGGATATAAATCGACTTCATTTAATGTCATATACATACATGCATGCATGCATGCATACATACATACATACATACATACATACATACATACATGCAAACATGCATACATGCATACATGCATACATACATACATACATACATACATGCATACATGCATACATGCATACATACACCCACACACACACACACACACACACACACACACACACACACACACACACACACACACACACACACACACACACACATATATATATATATATATAATTGTAAATACTATATTCATACTGATATGTTTAATATGTATTCTGGTAGTGAGTATATATTTCGCTGTTTTACTGATATAAATAACAGTATGGTCTTGCTTAATTGATGGTCTTGAATATTTGTATATTCAACTATATATGGCTAACGTAATTCACATATCATACATGAATATAAACTGCAATAAAACGTTGCCACTTTTGAACAATGCATTCTCAAATTTCAAACCGAATACCAACAAGCTGTAATGCCCACGCAGTGGGCGTTCCTGCTTTTTAATCAACAATTGCCATATCATTTACATGTATAATTTTCAAATGACGTGTTCACGTCACGTCAATCCTATTGTTTAAAATTCGGAAATGTCATATAATCATGTTATCACATGCAACGCGTGGTGGCCAGGCTGAAGACGCTTCTCCCAAGGTTGCGTGGGACGCGGAAGACGGGCGAGGGGAAGAACATTCTCCCGTATGTCAAACTCGTAAACAGGGACCGTCTCGATATGCTAACCAGTATTTACGTAATCGAAAGAACTTCGAATTTTGACGACGGCTATTCAATATAAATAATGATGATGATAATGTTAAAGATATACCAAAATGGCGGATTGCATAATATAAATCAAGACAACCATACAAGCGATTAAGAGGTCAACTATTTGCTTGTAAAATCAAATTAGAGAATGAACTGTCATTAATACATTTTGTTTATCGAAGTTTAAATAAGAATATTAAAAATAATGATGTAATTGATAACCTTAATTTATCCTTTAGTAGCATAGCAATTTCAAAGACCTGGGCTGATTCAAAGTCAATTTATGTTTATTTACAAAAAAAGGATATTAGGTTTTCGCATTGAAATACATGGATGGCACAACGGATCGGATGAGATGTGTATGTTAATTAAAGATTCATCTGCAAACTTCGAGTTGTTCCTGAAACGTGTCGTCTTGACCTGACATATGAGTAGTATGATTGTCCGTCTCATCTCGCTTCTGAACAAATCTATCTGAACAAATCACTTTATTATGATTACATGCGGAGAGAGGGATAACAGTGATCGACCTCGCGTCTCGTCATCCTTCAAGGCACGATCTCATAACTGCATATGTCGTTCTATGCATTTGCATTGGCATACCATCACATCCCTCTTCCTTCAAAACATAAAGACAAAATAACTAACTTACTAATGTCCGTATGTAAGAGAAATCAGATCATTATTCTAACTATTAACCATAATGTTCGTGTAAACTAGAACACAATTACAGGTCCAATCGTTGTGGGCGTTTCACTCGTCTTCCGGAGCTAGTGTATTGTTCCGGTTGTGGAAGCTGGAAACGGACTGACGTCTTCTGGGGTAACATGGAGTTACACGGAGGTGGTACGACTTGCATGTCGTCTCTTCGCGTCAAGTCGTCTGTATCGTCATCATTGTCTTGTTGGAACGTATGTCGTTCAGTCGTCTCACGGAGGTGACGACGGTTACGCCTAAGGACATTGCCTGTCGGAGTCAAGACGTTGTACGACCGCGGCTGTACATCAGTTGATATCACCTTGGCAGGCTGCCAGATGTCTGTCTGAGTGTCTCACACGAACGTCCTGTCCGGGTATTAGCGGTGCAAGTGGTTGCATAGCTCGCTTATCGTGGTTAAGACGTTGGGTTTCTTGCCTCTCGGCGAGACGACGTCTAATTGTGTCTCTAGACCAGTGTTCATTTATGATAATCACGGGGAGGTTCGACTTGTACTTGCGGGCATTTAGCATCTCTGCCGGTGACGGTAAGTGGCTGTCGATTGGTGTGGATCTCAACGCGAGCAGTGCTTTCTGCGGGTTGGATCTCGACATCGCTGCCTTCTTCAGGGTATACTTCACCGTCTGAACTTGACGTTCGATGAATCCATTCGATTGTGGGAAGTGTGGGCTGGACGTTACATGGTCAAAGCACCACTCGGCGGCGAAGTTTCGAAAAGCCTGACTGCTATAGTGTCCACCGTTGTCGCTCACAACCTTGCTTGGCGATCCATTCTCCGCAAACACCTCACTCATCGTCGATATGATACGGTCACTCGTCACCTTCCCCTCGTAACGGTAGACAAAAGGGAATTTCGAGTAGTAGTCACAGATGAGTAGATACGTGTCCTCTCGTATGGCAAACAGGTCTGTGCCGACGATCTGCCACGGACGTGTCGGTAACTCATGCTGCATCAGCGGCTCGGGCGCCTGACGTTTCTGTAACCGTTGACACGCGTCGCACTTCCTCACGATGTCGTCGATGTCCTTGTTGATCGACTTCCAGTAGACACAGGACCTCGCTCGCAGCCGGGTCTTCTCTGTGCCCTGGTGAGCCTCGTGCAGTTTGCTCAACACTTCCGCACGTAGACTTCGCCCTTCATGACAAGACCGTCCTCAACTGTAAACTCGTCTAGGCATGACCAGTAGGGTCGCAATGGTGCAGCTAGGTCGCGTTGGCTATCTGGCCATCCACCCACGAAGACGGCTCTCAAAGCACACAGTTCATCGTCGGCCTGTGTCGCCTCTCTAATCGACTGTAGTTTCTGCGTTGAAAACTGTACGAATGACACTTGTATGTCAAGGTCGATCTGCGTCGACTCGCTACCCGGTTGTCTTGACATGGCGTCGGCCAGCATCATCTGCTTTCCTGGCGTGTAGCGTAACAAAAAGTCATACGGTTGTACTCGCAGGAACATTCTCTGTAATCTTCTTCAAGGTTCTTCAAGTTGATCATCTCGAGAGGTTTGTGGTCCGACTCGAGAACGAACGATTTTCCGTAGACATACATGTGGAACCTCTCGCAGCCGAAGACGACTGCGAGCATCTCACGTTCAATGTTGGCGTATCGCTGTTCGCAATCACTAAGGGACTTGCTGACAAACGCGATGGGCTTCCCGTGTTGAATGAGAACAGCGCCGAGTCCTCGGCTGGAGGCGTCGACCTGGATGACACTCTCAGCCTGTGAGTCGAAGTACGCAAGGGTCACTTCACGACAGATGAGAGACTTCGTCGCTTCAAACGCTGCATTGTGAGAGTCCGTCCAGATGAACTCGGCGTCCTTCTTCACTAGATCACGCAGGGTTGCGGTTTGCTGCGACAGGTTTGGAATGAATGGCGACATGTACGTGGCTATGCCCAGCAATTCCTGAAGTTGTGCGACGTTTTGCGGTTCTTTCATTCGCTTGATGTCCGCGGCTCTGCCTGGGTCTGAACGTACGCCGTCTGCGCTGAATTCCAACCCGAAGAACTTCATGTTCGACTGTTTGATGTCGCATTTTGCAATGTTGAACACCAGCCCATGCTGCAGTGCTACTCTCATCAGGTTGTGCAGATGTTTGTCGTGTTCGGCTTCTGTCTTCCCGAACACACCTACGTCGTCAGCAATACTTATCGTTCCTCAAGGATGCAGTCCATCTTCACCTGGAACACGTCTTGGCTGAGGTTCAGGCCAAACGGTAGTCTTCTGAAACAATACCGGCCGAAGGGACTGTTGAACGTGGTCAGACGCTCAGACTCTTCGTCTAACTGCACGGACCAGTATCCGTGACGTGCGTCTAGCTTGGAGAAGATCACTGTCCCAGCAGGTTTGTGGGTAATTTCCTCCACGGTCGGTGTTGGGTAGTGCGTACGCTTGATAGCTGTGTTCAAGTCTTTGGGATCCAAGCAGATGCGCAACTTTCCGTTCGACTTCCTGCTGTATACGATGCTAGATACCCAATCTGTAGGCTCCTCGACCTTCTCGATCACCCCGAGTTCTACCATCTGGTTGATCTCATTCCTCACGTTGTCTTTGATGTGGATCGGACATCGTCTGGGCGCATGTACGACTGGGGTCACAGCAGGGTCTAGTGTGATGTGGAACGTTTCGCGGAAGTAGCCGATGCCCTGAAAACAATCTGGATACAGCCGCTGGAGATCTTCCTTCGAGTTCAACGGCGGTGGATGTTCGCTGACTATACAGTTCAAGGTCACCAAGTTGAGCTTGCGGCAGGAAGGTAGTCCCAAGATCACTGAACCTGGCGTGTCAGCAACAAAGAACTCTGCTTCGTGTGTGGTTGTCTCATGCACACACTTCAGTCGCGTAGTACCGTACTGCCGGATCAATTGTCCGTTGTAGGCAGTTAGGATCGTGTCTCGATGCTCAAGGCTGCCTCGCACAGGTATTCCTTCTGTGTCGATGTTTGACGGGTACATGCGCTGGAACGTTCTCGGCGGCATTACGTTACCCTGGGCACCTGTGTTGACCTTCACACAAAGTGTCGCTGGGGTGTCAGGCCTGTCTTTCAGCGTGATCCTGAGAGTCGCATATACTTCGTCCCTCTCGACGGCGTTGATGTTGACGGTATTAAAAGCAAGCGGCTCGAAGTTGTCGCTGAGCTGTTCAAATCTGGCGTCCTGACTGATGGAGTGGACACCACCTCGTTGGCGCTCATCTCGGTTGGTCCTTCGTCTTGACCTAGCTCGGGATCTTGGTCGCCCAGAAGAGTGTGGTCTTCCTCCGGCGCCAGACGTCCAACCTGTAGCCTGCCGACATACTCGCTGCCAGTGATTTAGTTTACCATATACACTTACTGCCCTCTGCTGGACATCGATCTGTGGGCGCATGATGATGACGTCCACATTTTGTGCACGTAGGTACCCCCTCTCGACGTCCACTTGGCTCATGTGTTCTCTGCGACCGGGTGACGTGACTGAAGCTGCTAGTGTCTCCTGTAAACTGCTGCATAATAGCCAGTGTTGCCTCATGCGTCCTAGCAACGTCCATCGCCGCGTCAAGTGTTAGCGTCTCATCCCGGCATAATAGCTTTTCCTGCACTTTCCCGTGCCGGATACCCACTACTAACTGTTCGATCATCCTCTCATCGGTTCCTGTAGCATCACGGAACTTGCGCCTGCGTCTTGCAGCGTGTCATGAACTCGTCAACTGTCTCAGAGCTCAACTGCCTGAATTTTTGTAGATGAAAACGACTCAGCCTCGTACCACAGTGAGAACAACATATCGGAGCTGGCCAGCGTCGACTCGACGGTGCCGCGTGCGTGTTGACCTATTTACGAATCTCGAAAGCGCCGGATTCATCCGTAGCTGCCACCATGAAACGTGTCGTCTTGGCCTGACATCTGTGTAGTCGGATTGTCCGACTCATCTCGCATTCATACGTGTCTGATTCGACACCAGAAGTACTGAACAAATCACTTTATTATGAGTACATGCGGAGAGAGGGATAACAGTGATCGGCCTCGAGTCTCGTCATCCTTCAAGGCACGATCTCATAACTGCATATGTCGTTCTATGCATTTGCATTGGCATACCATCACAGTTCCATCAACAGCATTGACAATATATTTGAATGCATCGCTGTCGATTCGAATTATACCTGAACAACTGCAGAGGTTAATTGTGATATATATATATATCACAATTATACTTCTGCATTTGTTCAGGTATAATTATGTGTGATGACTGCGGCACAATATACTAATTTGTTTATTGTTAAGGTAAAGTTAATGCATCAATAGGGCGTGTAAGTATCGCGCGCGAGTACAAGGCTGGGGGCAGTGGGGGGCAGGAGGTCCATAATCTCCATGTTAACATATAGGACTTCGTTTTGTTTTTGGTTGTAATAATCGAACGGTTCCAGTCTAACTATTTCAGTTATACTGTCCGAAGGATTATTACAAGCAGAAGCAGTGGAACACTTTGCCGGTGACAATGATAACGGAAATCATGAATTTTAATCGATTATAATGGTGGTTACCATGGCAATAGCGGCTAGTACTTGCGTTTGGCGATCTTGACTAATAATGAAAAGTGCCATTTTTCGCGTAGTACAACCTGTTTGGGGCAAACGTACACATGTGTTATGATTATGCGAATTTAGACAACTTGTCAGATATAAGTGCTTATCGAAACCACAATGTACAGCAATGTAAAATGCAAATCCCGTAAACTATTTTATTGTGTATTATTCTTGTGTCCAGTCCCCAATTGACTCGCTTAGACCCCAATGAGCTCCAATCGCGCGGAGTCACGCCATTTATCGTGACACACTTACGGGCCCTATATTGAGACTCGACGAGTCACCGGATGAGCAGCGTTTTAGAGTTTGCCACTTTCGTCAGATGATCGTAGACATCGTAATTTAATGTATAGCTGCATGTCATCAGAGAATATGTGGTAAAGCATACGATGTTCTTTGCAGATATCGGTAATGGGTGTCGGATATGTGTAGAACATCACAAGTACTAACATCGCAGGTACATTGTGGTAGATGACGATTGTGAGGAAGACGAACCAATCGTGAACCACTGAGATCTGCCGGACAAGTAAGATCAAAACCAGTACAGTATCATACTGCCGATGTTGAATCGTGAAACCAGAGTGTGCAAAGGTTAGCCATTTCGTCATACGTTAACAACAATAAAAACAACTTGCAATTGGTGTATTTATAGATCTAAAAGTGTCTTCGGTATAGTAGAAAATATATAATACTTTTCAGTGCCTTAAATGATGTACGTGTAGTAGCATATGCTTGGTTTAAAGACTACTTCTCCAACAGGACGATATTTGTAGACATTGACGCATGTGTCTCGAAGCTATTAGGTGTCGGTTCCGCAAGAGTCTGTTTGGAGTTCAAGAATGTGTGTACTCTACGTTACTGATATCTAGAAAATATCTAAATTAGTACAATTTCAACAATATTCATTTTACACCATACCTACAGTGCAAAAAGGGTAAAAGAAGTGCAATAGTTATTATGTTTACCTTTATAATTACTTAACTAAAAGTGCAATAAAAGGCCATACCACATTTAATTGAAAAACCTTGATAATAATAAAAATCTGAATCTGATTTATTTAACGTTTTTGGCAAAACAGTATTCATAATTATTCAACATTCAACAGTATAACACATTTTGAAATGATGAACATCTTTACAACTATTCAGTGAATTATCGAGGGAGTTCGAACAGTTCAGTAACAGAAATACACTACTCTTTACGTTAGTACGTCCATAGGTTTGTTTAACTTACATTTATGCCTGGATGAAAACAGTGATTCGTGTTTTCTGAACAATTGTTGCTCATTCATTGGTAACATATAACGATATGCCTGAAATATAATTATAGCAGTTTTAGCTTGATGTTGTGGGTAAACAGGTGAAGTCTATCAACACATACAGTTAATTCCACATTACGTGCATCTCCCCACTTCAAAAGGTGGTCTTATCGGCAACGGTGTCTCATGTCTCAGGTGGTTTACTCCAAACAGCCCAAACTTGGGCTAACGCAAGAGTTTATAGTGCTTCTTGCGCGCATGCGTTAGGTAGTATGTGTGTTTGTTTGACATAGTTTGTTTGTTATAGTTTGTTTGTTTCATAAGCAATTTAGGCGATTGGGTGTCGTAACGGAGGTTCATGATTGCTACTTGAAAAGCTATGAAGTTTTCTATTTCAGTAGTGAGTGGTGGGATCATATTCTAGATGCGAATTGCTCGGGGGTAAAAGGAGAACACTGCAGTGTTGATGCGGTACACTGGTGGCTATACAATGACCGCGGTTTTTGATGGTTTTAATAGGCCCGATGGTGGTGTGATTTTGATTATATTATTTAAAATTGTGTAAATTGTCATGGCTTTTAATCATGCGTCGCTCAAGAGTGGGCCATCCAAGGGTGGCTATTAGGTATGTTGTGACTGTTTGGCGTCGATGGTTGATTTTGACAAATCTGACTGCACAGTGTTGTACCTTTTCAAGATGTTTAATTTGGGTAGTGGTGTGTGAATTCCAAAAAGGAGAGACATATTCAAGTTTTGATCGGACTAGCATGTTACAGGCAGTTTCTTTTACATCAGGTTTACATGGTCGGAGGGTTCGTTTGACCATATCTAAAACGTTTGATGATTTGGACGCTATGTCTGTGATATGATTCGCCCATGTTAGTTTAGTATCTAATTTTATTCCAAGATAAGGGTGGATGGAGACTGTGAAGAGTGGCACACCACAGAGGGAATACGAATGTAGTCTGGGTTATGTTTTGTTTGTTATTGGGAGATGGACACATCTGGGGATGTTAAACTCCATTTTCCATTTGTTGGACCATGTTTGTAGTAGGATCAGGGCAGATTGGAGGATGTTGTTATCTGTTTCAGATTTGATTTTGCGATAGATGATACTGTCATCAGCAAAGAGCAGTATGGGAGATTGAATGTTGTTGTTTATGTCATTTATGTATAGCAGATAAAGAACTGGTCCTGGGACTGAGCCCTGTGGTACTCCAGATGTAACACATGTATTATCCGACAGGGTGCCGTTGACTGAAACTTCTGTTTTCGGTGTGAAAGAAATGTTTTTATCTAGTTTTTGGTGTTTCCAGTTATTCAATAGACGGCTAATTTTGATACGAGGCATTTATGAGGGACTTTGTCAAAGGCTTTAGGGAAATGAAGCAGGATGGCATCTACCTGTGTCTTATTATCTATAGCTGTTATACAGTCATGGACTGTCTCGATGAGTTGGGACTCACAAAACAGCCCTGACCGGAAACCGTGTTGGAAGTGGAGGATGGTGTTGTGTTTGTGTGTTTCCACATGTTGCTAAGGATAATGTGGTCCATAACTTTCTAGAGGATATATGTTAATGAAATGCGTCTGTAATTGGCAGGGTCTGATTTGAGGCTTTTTGTATATTGGTGTTACTACTGCCTGGAGCCAGTCATCTGGAAGTTCGGAAGTGTTGTATGACTGCTGAAAATATTGTGTGATGATTGGAGCTATTTCTGCTGCAGTCTCTTTGAGGTCCCTAGCAGGTAGTTCATCTGGGCCTGTAGCTTTACTTTGATTTAGGTTTTTCAATTGCTTAACTACTCCGTCTTCCCGGTTTCGAGGAAGGGGACAACGGAGTAGATGGATGGAGCTAGTTGGGGGATGGGGTAAATTTCTTGGGTAAAGACGGAGCTGGATTGGTTGGGTATTTGCCTTGTCGCGATCATTTGTGATTGTATGGTCATTTGTTTGCAATGTAGGGATGCCAATGCATTCTCGGTGGTTTGCTTTGATGAATGACCAGAATTATTTTGAGTTTATTTTTAGACTTTCTCCAATGTGGTTATTTAGGTAGACTGAGTAGGATTTGGCTGCAGCTTTACTGGCTTTTCTTTGGAGTTACCTAAACCTTTCCCAGTCACTGTTACCTCCAGTTTGTTTTGTTGTTTTGTGGCTTTTGTTGCGTTTTCTTGGCATTCTTATTATTTCACGTGTAATTAAGAGCAGGTGCGCTTTTCTTTGGTATTTCGGCTACGAATATTGCGGTCAACTAAGATTATTCCTGAAGAATTTCCAATTTTCATTGATGTCTCTTGAGTTTAGCTTCATGTGGAAGTATGGTGTTGTTAGTTGATATATATCATCCTTAATGTTATCCCAGTTTGGTGATTTATATTGGAAGATTTTGTGTGGTGGTTTTCTGTTACGGACAGGGTTTAAGGTTTACATTTAAGGTCAGAGCTTTGTGATCACTCATGCCAGGGGTGGTGTCAGTATTTACGATTATTGATGGGTTTGAGGTGAGTATAAGGTCAAGGATATTGCCAGAGTCAATTAGTGTGGAATTGTTCATCATGTTTTGCAGGCCAAATTCATTAATGATTTCTAGAAGTTTGTTGTGTTTGGTGGCTATTCTGTTGTTAGTAATTTACTGTTTACTCCAGTTGATATCAGGAAGGTTGAAGTATCCTGCTATGACTACAGTTTGTGTTTTTTTTTGTTCTGTATAATTTTGTCAGAGATTCTTGCAGGGCTTCAAGCGATTGGAGATGGTCATTGGGAAGTCGATAGCAGGAGGCAAAGTAAATGGATTTATTTCGTGTAAAATGAATTTTGTCCATACTATTTCACAGTTTTAGTTTAGGTTGGTAAGTGGCTCGGCAACAATGTCATCTCGAAAGGCTATGAGGACACCACCTCCATGGATGCTTCTGTCTTTTCGGATGGCGTTATAGTTGGATGGCAGGAATGAGAAGGTAGGGTAGTTTTCGTCTATTTTGATTTCAACTACGAACATGATGTTAGGATTATTTGACTGGATGGTTGTTTTTAATTGGGTTGTATTTGTAATACCTTTGACGCTGTTGGTGTTGATCAGAACTGCGTTCAGTGTGTTTCGTTTGGTTTTCTTGCTACGTTCAAGGGTTGAAGTATTTTGGGGGTTCGGTCCAAAAGTTAAATCATAGGTTTGGGAAGTGTCGTTTGTATTTGTTCTGTCAATGAGTTTGTTAAGTCGTGTAGGGTCAACATGATTATTGGTCGGGATTTCGGTATCTTCGGAGATAAGGTCTGGATTTAGTTGGATGTCTCCTGATAGGATGATGCACAAAAGTAGGGAGAATGTTGTTGCTGTCTTATTTGACTTGGGTCTGTATGGTGGTGGAGTGGTAGGTAATCCAGTAGAACTGTTTGATTTTAGACATTTTAGCTGTACGATGATCTTCCAGATGGGACTGTATATGTAGTGTGATGTGATAAAATAAACTGTGTTTCCTTTACTGGTGTTGTTGTTGATGTGGTCGTTCTCGGTTATTTTGTTATGAGAGCTCTTCAGTTGGTGATTAAGTCTACACGTGGCGTACAGGCATGCAATCATGAACAAAGTATATTTGAATGTGCATCTTGAGCGTGTATGGTGCAAGGAGCCAGCAATATCACCAGCTTGGATGATAGTGGTTAATAGTCAATAAAATGAGTAATAAATAAATAGATACGCACACATTTAAGATATTTAAAAAAGATAAATAGATAACATAAATAAATAAGAATAAATAAATAAGCACACACTTAAATACACTAACATTTAAAAAGTCTAAGAAGTTAGATACATGCACACTATAATATACACAATTAAAGCCATGAGTTGATAAAATAAATACAATAAGATAAATATAATAAAAGTAATTTTAAAAAGTATGCATGGTTTAAAATGTTTCCCGTCTATAGGTTTAAGTACTAGTTTCTATAAGCTGCAGTATTATGATGGTATGGATTTTGACAAAATTTGTGAAGGAGTTCCAAGACGCTTTGTGCGGTGCAGTGGAAATGCAGGTCTTCGCCCTGGGTGGCCCCATGGCAAAACTGGGCAAATAAGCGTCTTGGTGAAAAAGCCTGTTAGTAGAAAGTTTATTGTATGATCAAGTCTTGAGATACTGGTTTTTACTGGCAGCCTATTGCATACACTTTTTTTTATTATTATTTTTGTAATTGTTTTATTTATTTTTGTGGTATTTATGTTTGGGAGAATACACCGGTTTATATGAGTTGGCTTAGAATGTATTAATTTTGTTTATGGATTATGACTTGATGTGTGTACAAATATGTTCTTTATTTAAAAGTTGAAAGTTGTGTAAGCTTAGCAATTTATGTGACGCTGAGTTGGTTAGGGGATGATTTAATTTCGCGCGGTTTTATATGTTGTTATTCTGTATAGATTGCGTTATTTATGTATTTAAAGGGCAATGATGGCAACGGCTTGGTGTTATGCACCTAAAAGAGTTTACACAAGCTAACCATGTGCATCTACAATAATTTTTTTCACATTAGTGGTTTCCTCAGAAACTGGTCTTAACATGGAAAAGTCTAGCTAAATCACTGACACCATGAACGGTCTTGGTCCATGCAACCAATCAAAACCCAGGTTCTATCTGCACTTTGGAAAGGTAATACGTCATAAAGTCGTCAGCTGGTTCAGCTGTCATAACAGAGAGCCAAGCGGTTCGCTAGAAGTGCCTTACCTCGATTTACAACGAAATCGCGACAGCAATATGCCACACTGGTCCTCATACGCGTGTAGCAACAATACAGTGAAAGACAGTATCAGTAAGCTCTCTTTTTGAATCGACCAGAATTGAAACAGTAGTCCAGTGGATTCGTTGCCGTTGGGACAATCACAGACAATGTGCGGATGCCATACGACAGGGTTGGATTGACCTAACCATGGAAACGACCACCACCAGCCGTCAAACTTCTCACCTATCTTACACACACACACACACACACACACACACACACACACACACACACACACACACACACACACACACACACACACACACACACACACACACACACATACACACATATATATATATATATATATATATATATATATATATATATATATATATATATATATATATATATATATATATATATAATATATATACACTACGTTATAAAATAAAATCACTTGCATTCCTCTAACGAAGAAAATTCACAAAACTAACGCGCAGATCTCGACGGGAACTTCGGCGGCCGTTCCGGGGTACCATAAAATCGCTATATAAGTTAGCTTTACACAAAAACAAAATGCCGTTAGACGGCATGCTTGTGCGTGCGAATAATAAAAAATATTTACTTACTGCATTCGCATGGGCGAAATAATGTTATTACTTATAAATAATATACTAATAATTAATTATAATCATCACTATGATTTGCAGGAAATTATAAGTTATAATATAATATAATATTATTTTATTTATATAGCGCCACATCCATAATTGGTTGTGGCGCTTCACATCATACTGCATTTACAAAAAATACAATAAGAAGAAAACTACCCACAGATAATATTTAAAAATAAATAATGAAAATACTTGTGTCTATATAATTAACTAAAGTGACCTATCAGTATTAAAAAGACCCCATACAAATTCCATAACAACAATAGTGATAAATGAATGTAAACGTAATAAATAATTAAAATGGTAAAATAATTATGAAGTAACAATAATTTGCATTCAGCACATACACATACATTATGCATAAGGTAATATTATTGAAGCTATTGTTTCTACTTATGAATGATATTTCCACCACCAGATATGTAATAATAATAATGTTTGGACCAGACACTTTATTAATTATCGGACCAATAAAGCACTGTAATTTAAACAAAATATGAATATATAGGAAATATATGGTGGTAGAAAAAGACGGTTTTGATGCATTAAAAAATAATAATATGAATATGTTATTGTCATAGTTATTACTGTTAAAAACATCGCTTATGTAATATAGGCTTGCATGCTCGCAGTACACGCGGGATGTTTTTAGAGATATTATTGTTGAAATAAACAATGTGACATCATCGAACAACACGTAATTTCCATATCTCTTTTATGACTGATAGGCAATTTTAGTTAATTATGCAGACACACGTATTTTTAATATTTATTTTAAAATATTACCTGTGGGTAGCATTCTTCTTATTGCATATAGTTTAATAACAGTATGTTGTGAAGCGCCACAGACAATTATGGATTTGGCGCTATATGAAAACAAACATTATTATAATAAAACGTAACCTTTTCTGAAGATCGTAGTAATTATAATAGGTTAGAAAGTAAAAGATTATATGCACAGTTCGTGCCGATCAAGTCGACGTCGCTACGTCATTATGTTGATAAAATGGCGTAGTCGATAAATTTTCGATGGTTATGTGTTCTAAATTGTTTTTCTGGTAAACCGATGACAATAAAAATATGATTGTTGTTGGAAATTGTTACGTTTTAGCAACTCCATTAGGCCCACATCACCAAAGCGTTGCCTTTTGTAGCCCTTTAACATTAATAGTTGTATATCGGCTTGGTTAGTAAATACTTTTGATTGTATGTAAAGGCTTAGCTAGCAATATTAGATGTTACTTAGCTGTTTAGTAGGTTGGGTTCGTGGCTTCTTCGGCGATCAATGTTTATGTTTAGCCAAGATGGCGGCTTGACGGGCAATCCGCGGGATGTTTCAAAGTAGTTTTAGCAGTTATTGCAGCGTTGTCACGTATTTTTGGTTGGCAAGGTATGTTTAGTTGAACATTCCAAATTGCTGGTGGATGTTCTAGATTCCGATCTTTAGTGTAAATATTTCTTTGCTAGAAAAATTTGGCCAGCCGTTGTCAAGTTTGTCTGTAATCTCACGCATGCGCACATACTCACGGCCAGAAGGTGTGTGCGTTCGGTGGTGGAGAAATCCGCGAGCGCAAGCGAAAACACAGGGAAGGTGATGCAAAGCTATCGGCTACTTGCAGGGCTACGAGCATTCTTGCAGACTCTCAGTAATGACAATAGTTTCATATCACAGGTGTACTGTAGATTACGGGGTTCATCTACATAGGGGACCAAGATCCCGAGCTAGGTCAAGACGAAGGACCAACCGAGATGAGCGCCAACGAGGTGGTGTTCACTCCATCAGTCAAGACGCCAGATTCGATCAGCTCAGCGACAACTTCGAGCCGCTTGCTTTTAATACCGTCAACATCAATGCCGTCGAGAGGGACGAGGTATATGCGACTCTCAGGATCACGCTGAAGGACAGGCCTGACATCCCAGCGACACTTCGTGTCAAGGTCGACACAGGTGCGCAGGGTAACGTAATGCCGCTGAGAACGTTCCAGTGCATGTACCCGTCAAACATCGACACAGAAGGAATACCTGTGCGAGGCAGCCTTGAGCATCGAGACACGATCCTAACTGCCTACAACGGACAATTGATCCGGCAGTACGGTACTACGCGACTGAAGTGTGTGCATGAGACAACCACACACGAAGCAGAGTTCTTTGTTGCTGACACGCCAGGTCCAGTGATCTTGGGACTACCTTCCTGCCGCAAGCTCAACTTGGTGACCTTGAACTGTGCAGTCAGCGAACATCCACCGCCGTTGAACTCGAAGGAAGATCTCCGGCTGTATCCAGATTGTTTTAAGGGCATCGGAAAGTTCCGCGAAACGTTCCACATCACACTAGACCCTGCTGTGACCCCAGTCGTACATGCGCCCAGACGATGTCCGATCCACATCAAAGACGACGTGAGGAATGAGATCAACCAGATGGTAGAACTCGGGGTGATCGAGAAAGTCGAGGAGCCTACAGATTGGGTATCTAGCATTGTATACAGCAGGAAGTCGAACGGAAAGTTGCGCATCTGCTTGGATCCCAAAGACTTGAACACAGCTATCAAGCGTCCGCACTACCCAACACCGAAATTGGAGGAAATTACCCACAAGCTTGCTGGGTCAATGATCTTCTCCAAGCTAGACGCACGTCACGGATACTGGTCCGTGCAGTTAGACGACGAGTCTAAGCGTCTGACAACGTTCAACAGTCCCTTCGGCCGGTACTGTTTCAGAAGACTACCGTTTGGCCTGAACCTCAGCCAAGACGTGTTCCAGGAGAGGATGGACTGCATCCTTGAGAAGTGCCCAGGAACGATAAGTATTGCTGACGACGTGGGTGTGTTCGGGAAGACAGAAGCCGAACACGACAAACATCTGCACAACTTGATGAGAGTAGCACTGCAGCATGGGCTGGTGTTCAACATTGATAAATGCGACATCAAACAGGCGAACATGAAGTTCTTCGGGTTGGAATTCAGCGCAGACGGCGTACGTCCAGACCCAGGCAAAGCCGCGGACATCCAGCGAATGAAAGAACCGCAAAACGTCGCACAACTTCAGGAATTTCTGGGCATAGCCACGTACATGTCGCCATTCATTCCAAACCTGTCGCAGCAAACCGCAACCCTGCGTGATCTAGTGAAGAAGGACGCCGAGTTCATCTGGGCGGAATCTCACAACGCAGCGTTTGAAGCGACGAAGTCTCTCATCTGTCGTGAAGTGACCCTTGCGTACTTCGACCCACAGGCTGAGAGTGTCCTCCAGGTCGACGCCTCCAGCCGAGGACTCGGCGCCGTTCTCATTCAACACGGGAAGCCCATCGCGTTTGCCAGCAAGTCACTTAGTGATTGCGAACAGCGATACGCCAACATTGAACGTGAGATGCTCGCAGTCGTCTTCGGCTGCGAGAGGTTCCACATGTATGTCTACGGAAAATCGTTCGTTCTCGAGTCGGACCACAAACCTCTCGAGATGATCAACTTGAAGAACCTTGCAGCAGCACCGCAGAGATTACAGAGAATGTTCCTGCGAGTACAACCGTATGACTTTGTGTTACGCTACAAGCCAGGAAAGCAAATGATGCTGGTCGACGCCATGTCAAGACAACCGAGTAGCGAGTCGACGCAGATCGACCTTGACATACAAGTGTCATTCGTACAGTTTTCAACGCAGAAACTACAGTCGATCAGAGAGGCGACACAGGCCGACGATGAACTGTGTTCGCTGAGAGCCGTCATCGTGGATGGATGGCCAGATAGCCAACGCCACCTAGCTGCACCGTTGCGACCCTACTGGTCATGCCGAGACGAGTTGGCAGTTGAGGACGGTCTTATCATGAAGGGCGACCGTCTGGTGATTCCCCTAAGTCTACAGGCGGAAGTGTTGAGCAAACTGCACGAGGCTCACCAGGGCATAGAGAAGACCCGGCTGCGAGCGAGGTCCTGTGTCTACTGGAAGTCGATCAACAAGGACATCGACGACATCGTGAGGAAGTGCGACGCGTGTCAGCGGTTACAGAAACGTCAGGCGCACGAACCGCTGATGCAGCATGAGTTACCGACACGTCCGTGGCAGATCGTCGGCACAGAACTGTTTGCCATACGAGAGGACACGTATCTTCTCATCTGTGACTACTACTCGAAATTCCCTTTTGTCTACCGCATCGAGGGGAAGGTGTCGAGTGGCCGCATCATATCGAAGGTGAGTGAGGTGTTTGCGGAGAATGGATCGCCAAGCAAGGTTGTGAGCGACAACGGTGGACACTATAGCAGTCAGGCTTTTCGAAACTTCGCCGCCGAGTGGTGCTTCGACCACGTAACGTCCAGCCCACACTTCCCACAATCGAATGGATTCATCGAACGTCAAGTTCAGACGGTGAAGTATACCCTGAAGAAGGCAGCGATACCGAGATCCAACCCGCAGAAAGCACTGCTCGCGTTGAGATCCTCACCAATCGACAGCCACTTACCGTCACCGGCAGAGATGCTAAATGCCCGCAAGTACAAGTCGAACCTCCCCGTGATCATCAGAAATGAACACTGGTCGAAAGACGAAATCAGACGTCGTCTCGCCGAGAGGCAAGAAATCCAACGTCTCAACCATGATAAGCGAGCTATGCAACCACTTGCACCGCTAATACCCGGACAGGACGTTCGTGTGAGAAACACTCAGACAGACACCTGGCAGCCTGCCAAGGTGATATCAACTGATGTACAGCCGCGGTCGTACAACGTCTTGACTCCGACAGGCAATGTCCTTAGGCGTAACCGTCGTCACCTCCGTCCTGTGCAGACGGAGCCGAGGCCTGGACAGTGTACAGACGGCAGGTGAAAAAGCTGCATGCCTTCATGATGCGACATCTGCGATCGATCATGAGGATAACCTGGATGGACAAAGTGACAAACAAGGAAATACTTTAAAACGGACAGGGCTACCATCTATGGAAGATCTTCTGATCAGAAAGAATCTCCGGTGGACTGGACACCTCATGAGGATATCACTAGACAGGCTACCAAAGCAGGTTCTCTACTCCCAACTGTCTTCTGGTCAGAGAAAGAGAGGGCGCCCTCGTCTCCGGTTCAAGGATACCATCAAGAGAAACCTGATGCTGAGAGACATAAAGGTCGACTCCTGGACATCACTCTCACAGCAGAGAGATAAATGGAGAGCAACAGTCAAGTGATGGAAGCAGTCTTTGTCGCTTCGCGACTGACAGCATGATGATGATGATGGGTATAAGTTATAACTATTGTAGCGTCCTGATCGCCAATAAATGTTTTAACGAAACAGAACTGACTTCGTAATGTTAAACGTCGAATGTTTATAAGAATCCCGACGCTGTCACTCAAATCGCTGCGAGTGTCACCCACCCTCTGACCTTTACCAACTGGGAGCGTGCACCTGGCTGGGTGTGGCAGTTAGTGAATTAGTTGTTATTGGCTATAAAGGTTTTCTAATAATAGAATGTATCTTGTCTGTGATGTGCACACAACATACATTACAAATATATACCATGTTTTTATAACAAATGTAAAGCCCATACAAATCGCATTCACACATAAATACTGACTTCATACCATTACAAATGACAACAAATACACGACACGGCAGCACGTGCAACCCGTCAACTTGTGTTCACATGATACTGCATCACGTGACCATGCATTTCGTTATGGGCATTTAGGCACGCCTTCAACGGTTTCGAAAACGCCTCGTGGTCAATGTGTACACAGACTACGCGCCCTTACTGCGTCTATTTTCAACCCCTAAATGGCACGTGAAAACATCTTTTGACGGTCTGTACGCTATAATAGATATAATTTATACCGCATAATATGATTTTGCAATAAAAATAAAAATAAACGAACGGACCATGTCGCTTTAACCGACTGTCGCTCGGCTGAGAAGAGTTGAGGGGCTTAAAAGTGCTGCCACTTCACGGAGTCTGGGCGGAAAAGTGCTGCCACCTCACGGAGCCTTGGGTATCGAGGCTAGGTGCGTGCCAGTCCAGCGTAATCAGTCAATGTCGCTTTGAATGGAAGCGGTGGAGTCTAACATTTTTACGGTGGCTAAGCGAAGTCAAGTAGAAATCCTACATCAATAATACCGAATGGGTGTTTATCATGGTAAGAAAACGGCGTCCTTGCCACATGGATGTGTTGCTTAGGATGGCACTGACAATGTTATGAACGGCCTGACAATGTGAATGACAGTATAGTCAGCAGTACACACTAACAGTAGGGAGATTCCACAGTAGACTCCGGCTACACTGATTACGCACGCGGAAGTGATAACTGGACGCACGTGCGGCCCTGACCCTGCTGCTTCAGTAAGTTAGGGGTCATATCATCAGTACCCAGGGGTACTCGTGTACTCGTATTGTAGTTGAGTAGACCCAGTAGGGTAGGGCTGGGGTCTTGCACTATAACAAATCAGAACGTGGGTAAAACATGTTTTAACCACGTTATCTCGAGTACTTCAACAAACTGTGTTGTTGGCATGCAGCCTCGTAGACGTAGTTATACTTATACCATGTTTGTACAGTTTGTATCTTATTGCAGATTTTATGTTTTAACCTAATTTTTAAACTAATTTATATTTTATGTCTGTTACATAATATATCTTACTATTTCACATCTTTTAATATTGCATGTCTGTACGATTGTGTGCATGAGGACCTCACTGAAAAGAAATCTAGTGTATATTTTAATGTACACTGTATTTAGCTGAGCCATCGTGAATAAATATATTATATCATCATCAGAATTGGTAGACTAATTAAAGATCTGGTTCATATTTTTGTTAAAAATAACTTGATAAACCCATCTCAACATGGGTTTCTAAAAGCGAAGTCATGCTTAACAAATGTGTTATGTTTATTGGAAGATTATCACAAAGTGGGTAGATGACTAGATGAGGGATCACCAGTAGATATAAAAAAGGCAAGTTCTTATATATAGCGCAGTATCCAGTCCTCAGGACCGTTCAATGCGCTTTACACTTTACTTCCCTGGCAGACCTGTTCACACAGACACCATCTCGGCTTCTCTCGGAAGCATCCAGCCATATGCTGCAATTAATGCGCGAAGGCTGCTCGTACACATATCCACCACTGTCTATAGTCAGGTACTCATTTAAACAGCTGAGTGAACTGGAGCAATGTAGAGTGAAAAAACTTGCCCAAGGTTTTACCACCGCAGCCAGAATTCGAACCAGGGTTCTCGTAGTCGAGAGTCCGAAGCGCTACCCCTGAGCCATGGCGCTCTACAAATACAGATATAATATAACATACCATACAGATAACATACAGATATAATAATAATATATACTTAGATTTTTAAAAAGCCTTTGACAATTTTAAAGTGCCACATCAAAGATTACTACTTTTAACATGGCGTAGGAAATGGTATGATTAACAGTAACTGGTTAGAAAATAGCGTATTGATAGAAGACAAAGAGTAGTACCCCCCAGGTAGTTGATGGTGAGGTTTCAAACTGGAAATTTGTTTTGAGTGGAGTACCACAGGGATCAGTATTGGGACCTATTTTATTATATATATATATATATATATATATATATATATATATATATATATATATATATATATATATATATACATCAGTGATTTGGATGATGCTATAAAAATCAAGGTGTTGAAGTTTGCGGACGATACAAGTGTTTAGAAAAATTAACAGTGAAAACTGATGCAGATCGATAGGCAGCAATAACAAGATGATCTGAATAAGATGACCAAAATTGGTATGAGAAGTGGCAAATGCTGTTTAATTTGGGGAAGTATTTAAAGTGCCCTCCACACAGGACATGGGAATGAAGATGCACAATATACAATGGGTGGCACTGTTCTAAATACTACCATAAAGGAAAAGGACATTGGGTTAACAATTAGTGCTGATATGATGGTATCAGAGCAGTGTGGAATTGCAGCAACAAAGGAAACCAAATTATTGGATTAATTAGGCGAAATATAGTGTACAAGGAAAACGAACTAATAATACCGCTGTGCAAAACAATAGTTAGGCCTCATTTAGAATTTGTACGCAAGCATGGAGGCCATATCGCAAGAAGGATATTGATATGCTAGAAAGAGTACAAAGGAGAGCAACCAAAATTATATTGAAACTCAGGAATATTGGTTATGAAATGCGTCTAAAAGAATATGGTTTAACAACACTAGAAACCAGGAAATTGAGAGGAGAGTGACATTATTAGCAGAGAAGCAGTGTACAATAGATATTAGAAAATTCTTATTTTCACAAAGCACAGTAAATAAATGGAATAGATTATCAACTGATTGTGTAGGTGCTAGTAGAGTTATTATGTTAAAAAACAACTCGACATATACTTAAGAAGGGCAGGGTACATTTAGATAGATAGGTTGGACTCTCAATAAGCCAAAGGGCTTTCTTGTCCACCTGCCATCTAGAGTTGATTTTAGCCACATTTTCTAGCCTTTATTGGGAAGTCAGACGAATTGGTGTGTCCACGGGCGTCGATCGGGGGGGACGCGTCCCCCCACTTTTCAGGGTGGGGGGACAGCATAGGAATTGTCCCCCCCACTTTTCAGTTCAGAAAAATTGCAAGGCATATAGCCTGACTCAACACTCCTCTCTCTTAAAAGTCGCTACATACTACTAGCTAGACAATAAACTCGCGATATGAAGTTCAGCAAAGTTATTTATCGAAAATTAACACGAGGCAAACAAGTTTTGAGGCATGTTTTGCGCCATAATCCGTGCTAGTTATTTAAATAAACGTAATATTTTAATGTATTGAACGAAAATTTAGACAACTCTTCACAGTAGTCATAACAGGGGAGTTATCGAATGGCCCGTGGCATTTATACCAAAAATGCTTTGTTATTTCGCTGCACATTGATGCATCAAGCACATTTTAAATGTGTCGCACTTTCACCCCTCGCCTGCTTGATGCTTATCACCTACGGCAGAAGCGGCGGATTCCTGCACTTGGTTTAACATATTCCCATTTGAGTGATGAAAAATTTCTTTGCCAACAAGTTGGATTTGGAAGTTCTACACAGGCACAGCATGGGGTCGATCAGTGGGGGACGGGGGGGACGCTGACCACCCCACGGCCTGAGGGGGTCAGCATAGGAAATATCCTCATACTTTTTTCAGTTCATAAAACAAATGTATAGGCATATATAGCGAGACTGATCACTCCCCTCTTTTAAAAACCCTATATCGGTCTAGTAGTAAAATTAATAATAAGAACTAAACTTCCAACTATCTAGTGGAAAATCACTAGATAAATTGCTTGGTTGGCCGCAGCATGCAACTTGATCTAAGTCCAGTAAATATCATCATGCCGGGTCTGTCATTTTTCACCCTTGTATTCATATATAGCCATCAAGCACATAATAGATTATTAATTTTTGTTTGCCCTGTCATCCCTTGGATTGCAGCCTGGTCGCCCTGGTGGATATTTATATTGCCTACGGCGGAACCAGAGGATTTATGCACTTTGTGTAATTTTATCTCATTTTAGTGATGAAAAATTTCTTTGCCAAAAGGTTGGATTGGGAAGTCCTACACAGGCACCCCTGTAAGCTCTGCATCTTGTCACTCTGTGAATCAGGCAAGCAGGGTTGGGTCCAAAGTCTACCCCCAAATGTTCAGTGATTGTGGTAGGCCATGGCCTCTCTTCAAATATATGTTGCCAACATAACTATTATAAATAGCATAACGTAAAGGCATTTTTTTGTTTAGAATTAGCACCAGACCAATAATGAACTGTTTTATATATTTTTTAATAATGTGTATTTCAGGTCATTATTAATTATATATATATATATATATATATATATCACATATTATAATATATTATATGAAATATAATATATATATATACATGTATATATTATGCATACATATATGTGTATATAAATTGGTTCCCCGTCCCCCCACTTTTAAAACCGGATCGACGCCCCTGGGTGTGTCCACTGTTCCTACGACGGATTCGTACGTACAACACACTGACTAAGTCAACAATCATGACACCATGTGCTCTCTCTCTCTCTCTCTCGCTCTCGCTCTCTCTCTCTCTCTCTCTCTCTCTCTCTCTCTCTCTCTCTCTCTCTATACATGTATATGTATATATTAGCCCTCACTGCCATATGGGAAAGGAATGCTCTACCAATGTTACCACCAGGGCGGCCTTACCCCAGAATAGGGTAGAGACGCTGATTGGCTCGCAGGCCAACTATAAAATAAAAACTAAGTAAGGGTATACATTTATAAGATACTACTATATTATTAAAAGTAATATTCAACATTAAACTTATAGAACACAAAATAAACAGAAATATAAATTTGCAGTTGTCTATGGTGCAATAATTATGTCAGAATTAGCCTCGTTTATACAGGATCTGTGAGGTGGCAGCACTCTAGCCCCTCACACAGATAACATTAAAAATCTGGCTACGTCACCAGCCTATCTTCTTGGCAAAGTTATGCAGCAGAGTGAGAATTTGTTAAGCAAACCTATGAAAATGTGACCATTTCCTATAAGTATTTCTTGTAGCTATGCTACTTATGTCTCGCATCTAAGCATAATTCAGATATAATCTGCACATATAGCTGATAATTAAGTGTGTCTACACAAATCATCTTAAGAATGCTGCTACCCCTGGGTAATTATTAAATTAGGCAGCCTGAAGCCCTGAACTGAACCGAATATTCATGACCATGCCCAATTAGATAAATTAAATTTCTCTCCACTTAAAGTCTGTCAATGATAGCTGAGCTAAGCTTACACATGGAAAATTAATGGTTTGTAATTTTACATTTCAAACAACTGTTCTATTTATGTAATCTTTGTTAATAATCGAGTACGAATACTACTGGACATGACAGCCTGAATATGTGTGTGTGTGTGTGTGTGCGTGTGTGCGTGCGTGCGTGCGTGCGTGCGTGCGTGCGTGCGTGCATGTGTGTGTGTGAGAGACTGTGTGTGTGTGAGAGACTGTATGAACTTGTGAAGCCATCTGGGAATTCATATTTTGTGGTATGTGTGACATCCATACTAACAATGTCATTGTTTGCTGTTTCAGGAGGCCAACATGGACACAGAATTGACTCCATCTACATGCGCTTCAACTCCTGCGCAGTCAAAACCTGAAGCAGAAGATCGGGCGTGGGGGTTGCTTATTTTGCTTGGTGCCTTTGTAGCATACTTCATTGCAGATGGCTGGGCATACTCATTTGGTGTGTTTTTCCCCGAGTTGGTGGATCACTTCCAGCAGGGCAAGGGTGTGACAGCGGTGATTGGGGCCCTGCTGTATGGGCTGCCTCTCCTGCTTAGTCCTATTGTCTGTGCTTTGGTCAATCTTTACAGTTGTCGTACTGTGGCAATATGTGGTGGTATTCTGCTAGGAATGTATCTCATTGTGAGTTCTATGGCGCCCTCTATCATGTATCTGTGTGTGGTCACCGGAGTGCTGGGCAGTCCTGGCATGGCAATGACCTATGTCCCCTCACTTGTCATTGTCACCTATTATTTTGAGGAGCGCCGTGGTCTTGCTACAGGATTGGCAGTTGTTGGTTCTGGACTGGGAGCATTCGTCTTCCCTCTTCTTGTAGAATACCTAACAGAAGTGTATGGCTGGAGGGGCATGCTACTGGTGATTGGTGCAATTGCCTTTCATGTTGTTCCTTCTGGACTGTTATATCGACCTCGCCAATCTAGCAAAAAAAATGAAAACCAGCATTCAGGTGTTTTGAGGGTGAATGATGCAGGCCAGCAGTATCAAGTGGCAAGGTCTGAGTTTGATTTGTCACAAGACAGAATCACACGTTGCCTCAGCCAGTCAACCAGTGCCTTGGATAGTCCAGGCTCAGCTTCAGGTTCACAGCATCATTATGAAACATCATATGGATCTCTAGAAAAAACAAATGACCCTATGAACTTCTTACGTCAGGAAAATCAACACAGGTCAAGTTGTCCAGAGCTTCATGTAGAAATCACACAGAAGAAATGTGAAATTAGTTCTAAACAGTCAAAAAACACAACTTGGTTAACAAAATTGAAGTCAGAAGTGTTGTTGTTAGTTAAGAGCATGTTTGATAAGTCCCTGGTGCACAACCCACCGTATTTACTATTCTGTTTTTCTAGTTTCATCTTTTACCTATGGAATGGGATACCATATCTGTACTTAGTAGACAAAGCAATTATTATGGAGATACCAGCTGATGCTGCTGCATTCCTCTTGTCTATCATTGCCATTGCCAGAACTGTTGGTCAGGTTGTGATGGGATACCTTGGTGACCACTCTAAACTCAACACTGTGCTGCTGTATGCAGTGGTGACAGCAGTGGCTGGCCTGGGGACCCTGGTGTTGCCCCTGTGTCACACATACAGCACACTGTGTGTGTTTGCCACAGTGTTTGGGCTGGGTGTCAGTGTCACCTACTGTCTCCAGATGGTCATTCTAGTGCAGCTGGTTGGCCTACAGACAGTCACCAATGCATATGGCTTCCTACAACTTGTCCAGGGCATTGCTACTCTGCTTGGGACTCCAGTAGCAGGTCAGTTCCTCCCTCAATACATTCACCACTTAATGTGTTATTTTATTTGGTCAGTACCTCGCTCTGGTCGATGTATGTTTATCAGCCAATAATCAGTCTGGTTGAGGGTTTTATTTTAATGGCTCACTAACCAAAAAGTTAACTACCGGTATTTGCTAAATTTGGGAGTCGGTGGTATCTGTTCACACTAAACATGTTCTCTTAAGCTACAGCTGCACTAAGCTGCTGTCAGATCTAGCACACATTACATCGTGAGTGGTGGTTCAAACAGTACATGCTAGTTGAAATGAAGAGTGTTTGCTGAAATGGTGGAAGTGCTGGTTGAAATAGCTTGAGAAATGTGTATGCCAATGTTCATTGGTCGAGTCAGGAATGGCCTCCCTTTATGTGGCCAGATGCTTGTAATGTTATTAAACATGTTTATATACTTAAACTGTGAAACAAGTTACATTTAGAAGGAGCCAGTCTGTTCTAAGGTTGTTACCTATTAATACAATTTTTATTCCTCTTGAGAATATATTAAATGTGTACTGCCTACGATATTGTGTTAAGCTACTTTATTGTGGCTGTAACAATGATTTTACAATGTTCATAATTTGAAAGTTTCCAACCCGAAACATATTAAATTTGATGTTCAACAATGTTCCATTTTCCAATCTTCAATAAAGCATACTTCCTATTACAAATTACTGTGCTCACTGAATCCGGCAGAGTGACTCCAATTAAATATATCCAAGCTAGCCTGTCTGTCTAAACATGGGGAAACCTGCATGATTATTATGACAATGACATTTTAAAATCAAGATAACTTTCAACCAACACACAGTACAGAAATCTGACTGGTTGTATGAATGCTTTCAGGTTGGGTGTTTGACTGGACGGGCCACTATGACTACTCTTTCTACGCTGCTGGTGTGTGGATGGTGTTGTCAGGACTCCTGCTTCTGCCTATTCCACTGATGGGGAGGCGGCAACAGAAGGCACCATCGCAGTAACAAGTGAACATTTCTCTGGATGACAACAGTGGTTCAACTTTGGGCATGTGTTATTGTAGATGACAGAACACAGAAAGCCCAAGTTATTTATTACACAGGACATGGCAGTGTGATCATTGTTTTCATAAAATCATATCATTGCACAATCTAGATTTTACTCTAATATCTTGACCACTTAAATGTGTTGTTTAATGAACATAATTTATTTTGCTGTTTGACTTATCTGGTTATGAATAATTTTCCTTGTTTTTTTGTCCAATCTTTTAGGCTAAATGTAATATCCAAATTAACCATATGAAGACAAGTTGTGGTGCTCTCAAACAGTTGGTCAACATGTTAGAATATGTGATATAGTTTGGACATCATAATAGGATATGTGAAAACTATGATATTGTACTTTTAAGAACAATCATGAAATACAAAATAGCAGTGCAGTTTCTGCCTGCTTCTGGACTGTGTCTGTTGTTTTCACTTCTCAGCTGCTTTGGAATCCTATTTATGTTAGTTATTTATGAGTGGGCGTATTTACTTGTTATTTGTGTTTTTGTTCATCAGTTAACTTAGTTTTATATTAACTGTTACAAACTGTGTCCACTATGGTCAGCAAAGCATGAACAAATTGAATTCTTTTAGGAACAAGCTCTGGTGTGATCTCAAGAATGTGCATGCTAAATCAGCATAGACAACATAACAGCAACAGGTTCAACACAAAATGCACATACCCAAGTAGTATCATGGGATAATTTTTTAATATGTTGCATGCTGTTAAGAATGTCTCAAAGGGAGTTTATTTGAAGCGTCTCTGATGACTCTATTTTATAATTAGCAATAGACATGTCTCAGGGCACTGTTACTATCCACACCATTTTTTATTTGATTGGATCGTACTGAAGGCTGCAGAACTGGTAAAAAAAAAAATATATTTGGCATAAGCATTTCTTAGGATTTAAGAAAAGTTTGTTTGATTGAAAATCGTTTGCCCAAAAATAAACGTGGCCACATTTTGCCTCTGTCCACTTGGACAGGCTGGAATACAATAACTTGTGTATTCCAGACTGTCAGGCCTCACTTGACCCCAACTCTGGAGGCTAGTGAGGCGTGACAGTCTGCCTGGAAAGGACAGCTAATTGAGAATCCATAAGCTGATTTCAAAACTATTGGTTTTCTGTAAGTTGCAAGCTGAGTTTATTTTGATGCTTATTTAATTATCTTTGACTGGTATATTGTCACCTGTAGGTGACAAACTTAAAATTAATATTCTGAACAACTATAGAATATATCTTATACTATTAATATCAAGTGCATTCTGATCACTGCGCTGGCCGAGTGAAGTGGATGTAGATAACTCCATCTTAACTAAAACACTAATATGGATAATGAGAGAAAATCCCAATTAGATTATTATGGTGAAAAGACTACGCCAGTAGGCAGTGACTAGAATTCACACACAAAATGTCATCCATATTTACAAAATCCAAAGGACATCAGGGCCCCTTAGCCCATATTAAAAATGCATCATCAGTTGGAAGGTCAGAGGAAGTGAATAATGTCTGGGATGACATGCATTTTTAAAGTACCCTCAAGTTAGTGTGTATATACATTTATAAAATTATATATAATTCTGAGTTACAATCAATGGTGTACAAGAAATTGGTCATATGACAACTAATGGTTGGCTGTATCTGAAGAAATCACTCACCAACAGCAAGACTACCATTATGTTATCAGCTTTATTTCCGTTATCACTATCACAATTTCATGACACCTTTATCTCAACAGTAAACACCAGCTTCAGTGGAATCACCTTACCGGTAGTTCATAGTCAAACAACTGTACAGCATTATCTGTGGATTTGGTTGTCAATATGTATTGTGTGGAAATGAACCAAATACATACAGTGTGTTTAGTGGTTGTTAACATTCCCAACATGCTTCTGACACTTCAGTTTAAAAGATTTCACTGTTATAAGCACATTGGAAATGCAATCATGATAGTACAGCTGATTATTATTATTTCATACGTCAACATTGCTAGAAACTTGCTACTGTATTATGGATCTGTTTCTTGCAAGTTAATGTTGGTATATTAATTCAATATTTGTTAACGCAATATATAATATATATATCATATGGTATGCTATATCAGACAAGTATCTATAGGCTGTTTGTTTTATGTTACAATACTTAAACTTAACAGCTTACATGTGAATAAAAATTGTCACAAGAAAAAAGGCTCAACAAAACATAATATTGATAACAATCAAGACAAAGAATGATATCTTCTTGCAACCTTGGCTTGTCAAATTACAACACCTACTGTGCTGATTGCAATATCTTAATCGCTTTGACTTTGGCACGATAAACATAAAAATAAAAGCCCATCAGAGAAGAAGCATGCCATAACATATATATTTACACAACAGCAACAAAGTGTTGTACTTCCTGTATTGATACGTACATAACTCGCAATTAAACAAGTCCCAACAAAAAGAAACCAACACATTAATTATGACATCAAAGTTATATGGCCAAGACCAGCTGACTGTTCTTGTACAGTGATATCTGCAGGTAATATAGTGAACTAGTAGCAGGGTTTGATTTCTTCCAGAAGAAACATTTCTTCCAGGACACCTGGAAGAAAGAGAAGATAAAGGTTTTGTCGACTTTTGGAAGATAATATAGAAAGTAGTTCAAAGTACATGCTTTGTGTTCATGACTTCCATTACTAGCCACCTGAAAGAAACCCAGCACAGTTCACTTTATCACTCACCACAATGACATACACTGTATGTAATCCAGTCAGCATCCATTAAAATTATATCCTTCAACAAATGGTTTTATGTTGTGTTTGTCTTTAACAGATGTCCTAATTGGGACATAATATCAATGGAAATATAATTTAGAATGTGCTCATATCACCTGTAATAGAGAATTGAACAAGTAGCATACTGAACTGGGAGACAGTCAGGCCTGGTGACTGCTACACAACCACTAAAGCCACCTACCAGGTAGTCTTCTGTGTAAAATTAACCAGACAAATCTGACTGCTGGATGGCATGTTAAACCCACTTATCTGTCAGAAGTTTTCTACCAGCACCGATATATAAAATACAACTAAACATCTTAGTATATAAATAGCCCATATTTTCTTGGTTGAAATAAGAAGTTATTATTATGTGTGATGGATGGGATTAGAAATTTGAAGGAATTGTAATAAAACCATATTTTAACATTAATATCGCCAGCTTAAAAGTTGTTTTTATTTACATGTTATCTATCAGAACCCGAAAAAAATTCCGGGTTGGAAGAAACATGGAAAAAATTTCCTATGGAAGGAACTGCAAACCCTAACAAGTAGTTACATGAGAGCCAGAGGAAGACATGGCACTAAGACTGACACATGGCCTACAGCACATTGGCGATCTTAAGGAGGCGTCTTAACATGAGTGCCGCCAACAACAAACCAACAATGACAGTGAGCAGTAAGAGCACACGGTCCCCACTATGGGTGGACCGTGATGGTGATGAAGCCAACTCTGCAGGCTCGTTAGCATGTAGTGTCGTGACTGATGGCACCACCTGTCTCCGTCTCAGTCCTGAATCGGGCACAGTGTTGGGTGTGGTTGTGGTGGTTGTCTGTGATGTCACAGTGCTTGATGCCGGTGCTGTTGTCACTGCACTGTTGCTAGCTGGTGTTGTCACAGCAGTTGTGTTTGTGGGGCGACTCAAGGGGTTACTGTTGTACGACCAGTACATGACGTTACCACGGGGCACGGCGCCAGGGAACTGGGTGGGCCACCGGGGCGGCTGCTGTGTCACGCTAGGACCATTAGCCCTGGCCCCAGGGAATGCAGGGGGCACAAATCTGGGGCCTGGAAATGGCATGGGGTACATGTGTGGGTTGAAGCGCTGCATGTAGGCGAATGCAGACGTGGGTGCAATTGGTGGTGAGTTTGTTGTGGCAGTAGGAGACGTCAGTGATGTTGCTGGTGTGGCAGTCGTTGGTGACGTGACGGGGGTGGCAGACAGGGGTGTCTGGCTGGCGCTGGCAGGAGGCGGGCTAGACTTATCTTTGGAGTCAACCACAGATTTGTCCTTTTCACCCTGAAAGTAGGAAATATACATTGCCACATGCCCCACGGTAAAGAAGATCATAAAAGATAATGCCTGTGAGAATGTGTTTTTAAAAGCAAGCTTACATATAAATAAGGAGAGATAAACGCCTATAAACGTTAGCTCTTGTACAGGTATAAGTTAGTAGGTATTCTAACCATCCTTTTAGTCCATTGGGCCAAAGGACTTATGGCATCACTCAGTGTCTGCCATCCGCCATTAGCTCCGAGAAACCATTGAAGATCTATTTTTTCAAATTTTGCATAGATGTTTCTTAGAGTACTTTCACCATGCACAAGGCATTTAAAATTGATTGACTTATTTTACAGCCTCCTAGGGTCGTCTAGGGTTAAAAACGGGTACATTTTAAGTTTTCCTTTTTTCAAAAGCTGATCCGTAACTTTTCATCAAATTTTTGGTAAACATCTTAGGGTATTTACAATGTATACAAGAAATGTGTACATGAATGGGCTTTTGTAAAAAAAAATCCAAAGGATTTCAGGGCCACTTGGCCCATTTTTTATTTCTTGTTGCTTATTCAGCAGTGCATCAAAGAACATTCACAGTATTGGATAAAAGTCTCCATAACCCATGAAAGAGAAAACAACCGTGTTTACCTGGAACGCTATTTGTGAAGCAAGCTCCTCAGCTTCCTTTGTGGTTTCCTTTGATGCCTCTGTGACTGGCAACAGTGTCTCCGTCAGTTTACCACAGTGTGGGCATTTCCAGTCTAAAGACCTGAACATATACAATGTCAATTATTGACATCTATTGTAAAGAACCAAATACACATCACAATGGCACTACTACAGAGTGTGTACACTGTACTTTCATTCAAATTACTTTAACACAAACAACTCATGTCCAATGTTTTTGGTAGTTTCAAATCACTTTGGAAGAATTCAAATGCCATCTTGCTTTCTTCTTCTTTGTTGTCCCTACTAGACAGGAACATGTCCTCACAGATGATGCCGTCCTCTTCAAGGCCTCGCGATTGCCATACATCTTCTCGATCAGAGTTCTTGCTTTCTAATTTGATTTGATTTATTTGGTGAAATTATTGGATAAACTGAATGGGACAAACTGTGTTTAAAAATAGATAAAAGCAGTCCATCTAGCTATTTAAATTTTTGCAAGTATTGATCAAGGATAACTCTCCATGATTTCAATAAAAGCAACACATTATAGGTGTGAACATCAATAGTCCTGACTTGCCACACACTATATCAAGTGTGGATGACTCTTTAAGAGGAAATGATGCAAGGAAATGATGCTTTGTTTGAAGACCGTGGACCTACTTGCTGGCCAGCACCTTCCTCTCCTCAGGGGTGTAGTCCAGGGAGCCAATGGCTCCACTGCCGTGTGTCGGCATGAAGCCAATGATGGCCAGCAATGCTGTTCGAACTGAAACACAAATATTAACAGACAGAATCCAGTTAAAGCGTTATTATTTCATTCAATAACATTACACAAACTTCTGCTGATATATGATTTTAAGTTCTTTTAAATATTACAGCATTTGGTTGTCAGAAAAGGATTACTGGTTTTGTTTGAATTGTGGACTGGTGGATGAAATAAAATAAATAAATATACTTATATAGCGCCAAATCTAGTTATAACCATTCAATATTCAATTCAATACATGTAGTATAATTATACAAATTAAAATAATTAAATAAATTCACTAATGACTTCTTAACTGCTGTGAATGCTTTAAATGGTAAGGCATGCTAATATACAATATGATTAAATTTGTATTGTGGCATAGTTAGAGCATGGGTTTCAAAAAAGAAATGTAAGTTAAATCCTCTTGCTGCCATTTTAAACCTTGGGGGAATTGTTCACTCTGACACAGTATTCCAGTTCACCCAGCTGTACTCGTCTATAACTGACATTTGTATGCAAATAGTTATCACACCATGACTGAGTAATTCCCACAGAAGACTTGATTGAATACGTCTGCAAGTAAGTAGAGTATATTGTGCATGACTAGATATGGCATTATGTGGTTTTTACCAATACTATTAAAATGTTTTACACATTCAGCTGACATTTTGATTCACTGTTAGGACTCCTGTTGCAAGGACACATTCGCATTAAAAGAAAAACCTAAATCCCTGTTGAACCTGTTCTAGTCAGCACTGTCAAGTATGTTCCTTACATAATAAGCACCCACTGTATGTATTCTGTGTGTAAGTTTTAATCATCAGTACATACTTGACCATGATGGCTGCCATGATTCTGGATGATGCCCAGAAATACTCAAACAGATCTTCTTGTTGATTTCAAAGCGACCGTTTGGCTACAAAATTGAAATATAACGGAGACCCAAGTATATGAGACAAACAAAGGCGAGTAAAACAAAAACCAATAATAAACCCAGTAATATCAATCGGGTTTTCAGCTGCATGCATATCTCATGCATGTTTTATTGGTACAAATATAAAGTCATATTTTCCATTACAACTACAGTGATGTATTAACTGACTTTCAATTGTGAACTATACAATAACCAAAACCTTTTCACAGTAGATAACATAAAAAAGAAACAAATATCAATTAAAATGTTATATTAAATTATCATTATTTCTAGAGACATGATGTTCAGATATTTCGAAAAATTGTGTATATAGCTGTCAAAGGTTAATGGGAGAGGTAAAAGAAAAGCAACTCATATATTGAGACATCTAGTTTATAGGCATAATTAGTGTTTTGCTCATATGATGAGTTGATGACAGGCGTGCCAGTGCTAGGGAGTACTGTTATTGCTAACTACATCATAGTGACAACTGACTCAAAAACCTCTATCCACAGAGGTAAAGGCCAAAATATGTTGTTTGTTATGTTAAGCCAGGAGGTCCATAATAAAACGCCTATGTTGCCCTCAAAAGAGACACTGCTAATGACTGCTAAGATCTTGTGAGGAAGTGTGACAGCTCAACTTCAAACTCAATAAGGAAACCAAAATAGCCTGGTGCCAGCATGGTGCCTGACTTAAGAACAAAGGGGATATTGACCTACGGTCACTGTCAGGTGCTAATCCATCATCAGGCTCTGAGAAAAGGAAAGTTGTGGTCATTGCCAGGGCCATGGGGAACACCTGCCATCAGTAATTGACAATCAGATAAGAATGTTTTACATAATTTGCACTGTGAAACACAGCTCAGAGCTACATCACAGGAAACATCAGAAAGACTACTTCAGGAAACTGTCATCTAGATATGTATATGTATGTTGCACCATCCCCAGAATTGGTCCTTTTGCTACTGTTCACAATACTTACTGTAAGCAGGATGATGCTAGGGGGTTTCATTGGGTAGTCTGGAGGCAGGACTATGCGACCATGGTAGATGCCTCTGCTAAATGCTGTGTCGGCTGGGCCACGAATTGTGAAGTGCCATTCAAACAAGTTGTCCTGGTGAACATTGAGAAACAAAATGAAAATCAGTAATTATGTAATGTTATTATGTTTTAAGTGTTTATATTTTAGTAACAGTTGGTTCAAATCTCCAGAACTGTTTATTAAACTACTGATTTCCAACTGCACCAGCCATGGGAATAGTGCAAATACCCACCCCAATTTGAAGACCGATACACGACTGGTGGGAATCCCAATTAACGTCCTAAACATTGTATGTAACATGTTCAGTGTATGGCTGAAATCACTCAAAATTATATTATATGGCAAGGCCACACTCCTTGTGGGCAATATCATTGGCTGATGTTAAGAGGATTTTTTCAAAGGGATGTGCCAGGGGTAGAGAAAGCTGGTACTGATGTAATCAGCCGCAGTGATCCCTGGCGCATGAGGATGAAGTGTCAGTGTTGGTGTTGTGTGACTGTGATATGTATGCAATTTGTCCATTCAAATGCCCAAAACAGCTAGCATTACTCATGTCTTAGGAGACATATTATCAGACTGTCACGAGATACCCAGCTGATCCCAGCAGGGAGGGTATATTTGGACAAGCTGCCTAACAGCAACCTCTGGACTTTAGGGGCGGTACCCATGCTGACGTTAATTAGCGTATAGAGTAGTGGGCACTGCCAGTAGTGAACCAGTCTAGGCTAGGGTAAGAAACAGTAGACACGTATATATAGAAAGCTCGGTAGTATTAAACATTCTGAACATGATGAGTTGTTTGTGTTGATATATTATAAGAGTATTAAAACAAGCAATACCGTTACATGGTGTCAAGAAGTGAACTACAGCTACAGTTGAATGGATTACGCAATCTGGATCGCTGAATACATGGTCAGCGGGATTGTTTCAACAGTGCGCCTGATAACAGACCACCTAGACTCCGTTAAGTGAGGGGCGAAGATGGCTACACCTCCGCCGTCCGCTCAGCTTAATCGTAGTATTAATGTGACTACGCACAGTTGCAATTCCATCGGTGACACAGACGTGCACGCGATGAGAAAAGACACAAGAATGAAACAGCGGGAAAAGCGTGGTAATGAGGCAGCACGAATAAGACCTAGAGAAACAAGACGCGCAACAACAGGTATAGTTGTGAACTGTTCATTTTGTGGAAAGACACATGCTAGATAGAGGCAAATGTCCAGCTTGAGGAAGGAAATGCAGAGTCTGTCAGTGACTAAATCATTTCGCCGCCAAGTGTCAAAAACTGAAAGTCAGAAGAGACGTCAAAACAGTCGAGACTGAACAATACGGTGTGAGTAGTCTGAAGATGACTCAGCTACTCAGCACACGGTAAACTGTGTGAACAGACGGCAGACAGAGCCAGGCTACATCACGCTTGGCATCGGGTCGCACAGAGTGAAGTTTGAGTGCGATACTGGATCACAGTGTAACATCTTGCCACTAAGTGATTACAAGTTAGCTACTGGAGACACTAACTTGAAGAAACTCACACGAGTTTCAGACACACTGACTGTGTATGGTGGGAAGAAAGTTAAAGTGATGGCGATCACAACACTTCAAGTACACAGAAATGGTCGTAAACACAATCTGCACTTCAAAGTGATGAGCGGTAAACAGTATCAGCCACTGCTGAGCCGCCGGGCATGTCTTGGCATCGGTGCGATCAAGTGGATGGATGTGGACTCCATTCGGCCGTTTGAAGACTCGCCGAAGCCCTCGAGTATATACAAACTTGAGGCAAAGCAGGCAACAAAGACGCCGTGCTTTGATACAACCGACATGCAGCACAAATATGCAGATGTTTTCCACGGACTAGGAAAATTACCAGGCCAGTACCACATCGAGATTGACAGACACGTCAATCCAGTTGTACACGCCCCTCGACGAGTGCCACTAAGAGACAAGCGGAAACATGAGCTGCGTGAGATGGTCAACGATGACATCATCGCGCCTGTCAGTGAACCGACAGAATGGGTTTCCAGCTTGCTGCTTGTGTCAAAGCCAGGCAAACTGCGCATCTGCATGGATCCACGGGATCTAAATCGAGCAATCAGACGAGAGCATTATCAAATGCCAACGATTGAAGAGATTGCCACACGACTCAGTGGTGCGCGTGTATTCACTGTCGTAGACGCCAAAAATGGGTTTTGGCAGGTAGAGTTGGACGAAGAATCAAGTCGACTCACAACGTTTAACACGCCATTCGGACGCTACAGATGGAAGCATATGCCGTTTGGCATTTCCAGCGCACCGGAAGTCTGGCAGAGAAAGATGCACGAGACCATCGAAGGGTTGGATGGCGTCGAGGTAATCGCAGACGATTTCCTCATCACAGGAAAAGATGACGCCGAACACGATGCAAATCTACAAGCGTTCCTCAACAAATGTCGTGAGATAAACCTGGTTCTCAACGCATAAAAGGTACCCTACAAACTACAGGAAGTCAGTTTCATGGGCTGTCTGCTGACAGACGAAGGCATGAAACCTGACCCGAGGAAAGTCGAAGCTATAGTCGACATGCCGATGCCCACCGACGTCGAAGGAGTGCGTCGCCTCATAGGTACAGTACAGTACCTAGGCAAGTTTGTGAAGGGATTGACCGACCTCACAGCTCCGTTGCGAGAACTGACTCACAAGGACAGCGAGTTCACATGGAATGAGTCGCACACAAAAGCTGTGCGTGCGATACACGTGAAGCTCAGTAACGCCCCAGTGCTGCGTTACTACGACATGGCTAAAAGCGTAACGATTCAGGCAGACGCGTCACAGACGGGCTTGGGAGCTGCGCTCATGCAAGATGGCCAGCCGATAAGCTACGCAAGCAGAGCCATGACAGACACCGAACAGAACTACGCTCAGATCGAGAAGGAGTTGGCGATAGTGTTCGCGTGTGAGAGATTCAATGACTACATCTATGGAAGGAATGTAGTCCACGTAGAAACCGACCACAAGCCGCTTGAAAGTATTTTCAAGAAAGAAATACATATGCAGGGGTAGAACTACCCACTAGTCCGCTAGTCCGTACACTAGTAAAGATAAGGGCGGACTAGTAAACCTGCCTAATAACTAGTCCGGTTGTCTTGTAAAGATCAGTGGGGTCATCCACCCCACCCTATAGTAGTCAATCAAGTGTTTGTAGTCAGTGACCCTAACCCATCCACCTGCTGGGGGAATTTAACTGAATCCAGTTCCAGCCAGTGAGCAACTGGCTACAGCAGCTTCATTTACTGATAAATGACATTTTCTTAGGCATGGCCAGTGGACACCAGCTGTGAACTTGTCTGGGCATTATTTGTTAGATTAAGGTGTCTATAATCTTCAAGTGTGATATTTTTATTTCCATAAATACAGTCCAGTAGAGCCGTTTTCATACCACTGTAATGTGAGGTAAATTTCCAGAATGATTATGGAAAATTCATAATGGTAGGGTGGTACTACGCAATAGACGTTCTTTTTCAATTGCATATTTTCTTAATACAGATCATCTTTACCTTTTCATTAATTACTTTTGATATTTCTGTATTATTTATTTGTTACCTTTATGAAAAGTGCATTGTTAGTTTACCTGGATTGCAACATATACTGTTTTTTAGTTTTAAATCAAATTATAGCGACTTAAATTTGTTTATGTTTTATTTTGCCGGACTAGTAAACCTTTTGGCGGACTAGTAAACTTTTGACTTTACTAGTCCCGCTGTCTAGTAAAATAAATACCGAAGTTCTACCCCTGCATATGGCACCGAAACGTTTGCAGCGCATGAGACTGCGACTGCAGAAGTACCCACTTGAAGTGAGGTACAAGAAAGGATTGGAGATGTATGTGGCCGACACGTTGAGCGTGTGTACAAAACAGAAACGAAACGAGATATTGACAGTGCTGTCAATAAAGTGGACGACTCGGAAGAGAGGATGTTCAGTGACAACAAGATGTTGCCTGAACAGAAGCTGATCGAGCTGCAACATGCCACTAGGAATGACGCAGTGCAGCAGGAGCTCGAGAAGGCCATCAAGACAGGGTGGCCAGCCATGAGTACTAGAAATGAAGTACTAAAGCCGTACATGTAGTTCAAGGACGAACTGTTAGCTGAAGATGGACTGATCTTTAAAGGCGACAGGCTAGTAATCCCCCGTATGATGCGGGCGGGAATGAGGCTAGTAATCCCCCGTATGATGCGGGCGGGAATGATCAAACAAATACACCAGGGACACATTGGTGTAGAGGGATGCCTGCGCAGGGCGCACGAGGTCATCTATTGGCCCGGTATGAACGCTGAAGTGAAGGACCACATCAGCAAGTGCGACGTTTGCAACGCACACAGGCCGGAACAGTGTCGCCAGAAGCTGCAAACACATGAGTTCCCCCACCTGCCATGGGCCAAGGTTGGAACAGATTTGTTTGAGCTCGATGGACACCAGTACATCATACTGGTTGATTACTACAGCAATTTCTTCGAAATCAATGAGCTGAAGAAGACAACGACACAGGCTGTTGTCAACGCGCTGCGACCGCACTTCGCGCGATACGGGATTCCAGTGACAATTGTCAGCGACAATGGATCACAGTTTATGCCATAGGAATTTGCAAAGTTTGCTCGTGAATGGGGTTTTGAACATGTGACATCAAGCCCGCATTACGCGCAAAGCAACGGCAAAGCAGAGAACGCCGTGAAAACAGCAAAATCATTGCTGAAGAAAGCCACACTGGGCGGAAGTGATCCACTGAAAGCTATCCTGGAATGGCATAACACGCCAACAGAAGGCTTGGAAAGTTTGCCAGCGCAACGTCTGATGTCACGCCGCACTAGGACACTGTTGTTGACTCGAAACAGTCTCCTTGCACCAGAAGTACAAGGGAGAAATGTCAGCGACGCAATCAAAAAAGAAAGTGGAAATACCGACGACGTTACGACACACACTCAATGCCGCTGAAAGAGTTAAGTGTTGGACAGGCAGTGCGAATGAAGTTGCCTGGACGCAACACTTGGAGTCTGGGTGTGTGTAGACGTGTGTTAGGACAAAGATCCTATATTGTGGAGGTCGCGGGTCACAACTATCGGCGTAACAGACGACAACTGAGGTCAACCAACGAAATGGTGCCCATTGCTGATGATCAAACGCCAGATGATCAAACGCCAGTCGGAAGCGATTCGGTGACCCGAGCGCCAATCTCCCAGCAGACGGGTCAACGACAACCAGATGTTGTTGACATTCCGATGTTGCCGTGTCCTCGTCTGAACACGCCGCGGGGGACATCGAGCCGAGACGAGAGGCGAGCCGAGCCAGTGACACCGAGCGATACGCCGAGGCGAGACGAGCCCAGAGCAAGACGCATGACATTGCGTAATCGTGGTGACATTAAGCCACCACGATTGCTCATTGATGAGATGTGATTAGATCGCGTTGACGTGAATCCTAACGGAAAAAAAAAAAAAAAAAAGGGATGTCACGAGATACCCAGCTGATCCCAGCAGGGAGGGTATATTTGGACACGCTGCCTAACAGCAACCTCTGGACTTTAGGGGCGGTACCCACGCGGACGTTAATTAGTGTATAGAGTAGTGGGCGCTGCCAGTAGTGAACCAGTCTAGGCTAGGGTAAGAAACAGTAGACATGTATATATAGAAAGCTCGGTAGTATTAAACATTCTGAACATGACGAGTTGTTTGTGTTGATATATTATAAGAGTATTAAAACAAGCAATACCGTTACACAGACAAACTCCCAAAGCCTTAATTGCATTCGTGCATTGTGTGTGTCTGTGACTGTGAGTCTGTTGTGGACAATACGGCATATATCATAACGTGTAGTTTAGTAGTCACAGATTTATTTGTTTCCAAATTATGTAGAGATTTACCTCAAGAGGCTGAGCAAAGTACTGTTCTGTAGGCTGCCTCAGTTCCTGAGCTTCTCGCATCAATCGCTTTACAGCTGCAACACCAACAACATGTTTGTTTTAGAGAAAACTGCAAGAAAATGTCAAATTATTTACAGAAGTCTTTTTTACTGAAGTGTTATAATAATAAGGTTTATTTCAGACAAGACGTCCATATATGTATATATAAAATACAATAAAAAAAATGAAAAGTACAATACATATAATACAATCAAAGCAATGAGATCAACGTAAAAATATAAGTGTAAAATTTAAAAAGTTATGTCTAAATATATGAGGAAATGAATTAAATAAGTTGTAAAAATAAATATTAAAAAAAAAGATTCAAAAATAAATACAATACTAATGACATTTGTACAATAACGACCTCCAGTATGAGTACATATGGCTCTTAAAATGAATATCGGTATGAAGGTAATTAATAAAAAGGATATTATCTGACTGATGAAGACGACATAAAAGACTGAATATTGATGAACGAATGCGTTCATTGAAGGATTTAATATAGTTGGTGGCAAACATAAAACTTGCACTACATCTTGAGGGTAAGTTTAGTAAAATTCTGAGGCTATTATGTTATGTTATGATCTATTTCTTATGAATGTCTATAAGGCAAAAAAATCTGAGTTATCATTCGCCATATCATATGATTCGGCCGGTATCACCAAATTCAAGTCTAAATTCCATTCAACATTACAACAACAAGGCAGAGTCAAGACATTCTTTCGATAAAATAAGGTAGCTGTCTGATGCTACATAAATATTTCCTGTAAGCGTTTTTCATTTAATTTATATTTACACAAAATAAAAACTGTGCTGACGAATATACTGCTGTTCTGTTACTTCTGTTAACTGTAACTTTGTTTATATTTTGACTTAAGTCTAGAGTTAGACTTCGGGAAGTTGTGCCGTTAGCGTTGACACTGAGTCACAATAAACAACACTTCCTAATAGTTTCTTTTTCGTGATTAAATACAAATAATTGCATCAGTATACCGGGACTTCTAAGATTGTACTGTCCATCCATTTCTTATCACAGCTTCGGAACAGCAGGATAGTGTGTGCAAGTCCACAATTGAAACGATGACATTTCATAAGTTTTTTCCAGGGCAGGGGAAAGTCTGACGTGGCGAACGAAGAACATCATGTCAATTGTCATTGGACAGATTGACCCAATCATTAACAGTGTAACATTTGACAACACCCGAGAAGGTAGTTTTGTGGTTCACCGCTAGTTGTATGCTGCGTAGACAAACACGTTTTGGAGCGGTCGTCAACAGTACATCATCATGAATATATGTCTAGAGTTAAAACTTTTACGGCGGTCTATGCCACGAGTAACAATGATTATAAAACGTTATCGATATAAGAAAAAATGGGTATGAATCATGTTGCATAGTTACTAGAAAGAACATTTATTATATTATCGCTCGTCCTACGTACTCGTAGTCACCAAGTAAATCGTCCTCACAAATTGAATGTCAGTCACTGACACTCAGCTGTCAGTCGGTCAGCTACTAAATAATGAGACTTGTGGATGCTATCCTGGGCACTTGTGTAGAATCCGGACCTCAACGTCAGTATTGGTATTAAAACTGTATGCCAGCATTATCTTGGTAATACATTTTTGGGTAATCATAATTATTAGGACCTTTTCAAAATAATTTTAGCACCTTTTTTCAATAAATGTATATGTTCGGATTGTCATTCTACATCACTTCTGGTACAAACAAGTCAGATATAATTTTTTTTATTGTGTTAGAGCAATTTAATGCCATTGAGTAAATAAGCCGATGGCACAGGCACAGGGCATAACTCCATAAGCGGTTATCGCATCACAGAAGCATCAAGACTTAGACTGCAAAGATGATATTTTGCGATTTGCAGATGTGTCCCCAAACTTAAGGCTACATCATTAATTTGTATTCTGTATAATGCAGATATATTTGTTTTATGTTTAAATTAATAAAATATTGCTAATAGTGTTCTAAATTTCAACTTCACAATGCACACTCAAGAAATTGTCTTTGCAGTCCTGATGCATCTGTGATGCACTAACTGCTCACGCCCCGTGACATAGGATTATTTACGTTGATTCGACGGCCATAAATTGATATAAAACAGAATTTTGAAAAAATGTATCTTATTTCTGTGTACCCGAAATTATGTACAATGACATTCCGAACACATACACATTGAAAAAAGGTGGTGAAACGTTTAGAAAAGGCCCTAGTAATTTAGGACAGGTTACTGGAAAATTACCAATTTTTGTTCAATCATTCAGTGCTTTGCATTATAATTGTATTTATTCATTTTTTATTCCAAATTCAACAGAGGACTCAGTAAGTCTAATGTAGAAATAATAAATCAACCAAAATTTAATAATAAAAACAATAAGAACAATTCATAAAATTACTATATGAAATATACCTGTTATAAATATAAATGTTTTTAAATTGTAGATCTAAACAATAAAAGGGTTCAGTCACATGTTGATTCAGTTATGCATATTATTTATGTTTTATAAATAGCACATTTTAGCACACTTTTTAGACCCAAAAGATGGTGCGGTCAACATACAAACTCTTGTCTGTCACTCATTCCATGTGCACAACGCAGCAACACATGGCCACTGCTCTTGTGGCTAGCAACATTCGGGACTGTGTATCCCTCATGAATCATAGATTGCTTGAAATATCAGTCCCATCTCAATGTAGGACAGTGGAACCATTGATGATGACAAGCACCTCCGTCAGTGCCAACATTGACAGATCAGCTTGGCAATAATGTTCTGATAAAGGCTAACTAGTTGAATGAGATCTCATAAGATCATAACCATTTGCGCATAACACATATGGTCTGGTCAGTTAATAGAAAGTTCTTACAATAAGTAGAAACAACAACTTAAGGTGTAACACACTGAAACATATTACTTTACAGGCAGCCACAGAGAAGTCAAAATCACCAAGTGAACTCGCTCTGTCATATTTTGACACCTATTACAAACCAGTCTATGGATTGCTGTGGCCTTCAGTGCGAATAGCAATGCTGTCTCAGCAGAAGTATTGTGCACTTCTGAACAACTTTGCCAACTCTGATTCAGCATTGATTTCTTTGATAGAGAGTGGTGCTGATGACTTTGTCCACAATGTAGCCAAGGGAGAAACAAGTGAAGCTGAGAAAATTGGCAGTAAAACTGGACACGTTTACCACACAAAGGATGCATCAACATCATCAAGTATTGTCGATGAAACAAGTCATATGCTACATGACCAGATGGAAAATGAATTTCTTGAGGAGACAAAGGTCGAGAACGATCTGTATGAATTTATGCCTGTGAAGCGGATCATGTCTGAAAAGGAGGAACTGCGGAGAGAGGAACTAGAGCAGGGCTTCTACAGACCCTCAGAGATGGAAGTAAATGTGCAGCCAGATGACGCAGACTTCCACCTGCCGCTACATCTTAAAGCATGTGTCCATGAACGCGGTGATGTCAGCCTGTTTCCAACACCAAGGAAGGACAACGCAGACAAACTGAGTACGCTTGTTGTATCTACACAGTTGAAACTGTTTACCTGATCATAAGATGATTAATAATAATAACGGGCTTGTTGTGATTTATCAGAATTCTGTTGTTTTTAAGGTTTGTTGAGTATTTTTATGTAAAATATATAAATACATCATAATATATATATATATACATGTATATCCAAACATAGACTGCACAAATGTATTTACTAATTGTTTTTAATGTATTTTACGGTTGCCTGTTCAGTTTGATAATTTTGATTGAATACATTTTACAAGGGTATCAACCATCTTTGTGTCTTATTGCAGATTATTACTTAATGGATGCTGCTTGCTTGCTGCCAGTGATTGCTCTTGACCTTCGACCTAACAGTCGTGTCCTTGACCTTTGTGCTGCACCAGGAGGCAAGACTTTAGCCATACTGCAGACACTAGCAGACAGAGGTAACACTGTTAAAGACTGAATTGACTACATTTAATCAACAAATTTGTCAGTTTCTTTGAAACTTCATATATATACATAACTACCAAGGTATGTATGCCTTTGTCAACTATTGTGCGCAATATGAAATATATTGATTGTGACCTCATCTGTCACTAAGCCCATTAAAAAAGTGTTTACAAAAATACACCATGTAAGATTCTAGCTGGCATCATAAAAGATGCAGCATAAAATGTGGCATTTCTAATTAATTAAGTTTTTGTGATGTTTTTAATATTTAGCATGAATTCAAAGAAAAAGTGTTTTTGTTTCCTTTAGTATTCAACTGTGTCACTGTTTACATGTTCTTTAGGTTCTTTGACATGCGTTGACCGGTCGTACACACGTCTGCAGCGGTTGCGTGAGATCCTGCGTTGGTACGTGCCACGCTCCCTGGTAGACAGTGGCTCTGTGAGGGTGCTGCACAGAGACGCACTCAAGTTCACTGCCAGTCTCACTCCAGACAGTCTCTATGACAAGGTGAGTCACTCTCTATCCTCACAGAGACACCCTCAAGTTCACTGACAGTCTCACTCCAAACAGTCTCTATGACAAGGTGAGTCACTCTCTATCCTCACAGAGACACCCTCAAGTTCAGACAGTCTCACTCCAAACAGTCTCTATGACAAGGTGAGTCACTCTCTATCCTCACAGAGACACCCTCAAGTTCACTGACAGTCTCACTCCAAACAGTCTCTATGACAAGGTGAGTCACTCTCTATCCTCACAGAGACACCCTCAAGTTCACTGACAGTCTCACTCCAAACAGTCTCTATGACAAGGTGAGTCACTCTCTATCCTCACAGAGACGCCCTCAAGTTCACAGACAGTCTCACTCCAGACAGTCTCTACGACAAGGTGAGTCACTCGCTATCCTCACAGAGACGCCCTCAAGTTCACTGCCAGTCTCACTCCAGACAGTCTCTATGACAAGGTGAGTCACTCTCTATCCTCACAGAAACCCCTCAAGTTCACTGCCAGTCTCACTCCAGACAGTCTCTATGACAAGGTGAGTCACTCTCTATCCTCACAGAGACGCCCTCAAGTTCACTGCCAGTCTCACTCCAGACAGTCTCTATGACAAGGTGAGTCACTCTCTATCCTCACAGAGACCCCTCAAGTTCACTGCCAGTCTCACTCCAGACAGTCTCTATGACAAGGTGAGTCACTCTCTATCCTCACAGAGACACCCTCAAGTTCACTGCCAGTCTCACTCCAAACAGTCTCTATGACAAGGTGAGTCACTCTCTATCCTCACAGAGACACCCTCAAGTTCACTGACAGTCTCACTCCAAACAGTCTCTATGACAAGGTGAGTCACTCTCTATCCTCACAGAGACGCCCTCAAGTTCACTGACAGTCTCACTCCAAACAGTCTCTATGACAAGGTGAGTCACTCTCTATCCTCACAGAGACGCCCTCAAGTTCACTGACAGTCTCACTCCAGACAGTCTCTATGACAAGGTGAGTCACTCTCTATCCTCACAGAGACGCCCTCAAGTTCACTGACAGTCTCACTCCAAACAGTCTCTATGACAAGGTGAGTCACTCTCTATCCTCACAGAGACGCCCTCAAGTTCACAGACAGTCTCACTCCAGACAGTCTCTATGACAAGGTGAGTCACTCGCTATCCTCACAGAGACACCCTCAAGTTCACAGACAGTCTCACTCCAGACAGTCTCTATGACAAGATGAGCCACTCTCTATCCTCACAGAGACATCCTCAAGTTCACTGACAGTCTCACTCCAGACAGTCTCTATGACAAGGTGAGTTACTCGCTATCCTCACAGAGACATCCTCAAGTACAGTAGTTTTCATATTGATAACATTGGGTGGAATCCGTGGGCAGCTGCTCAGTGAGGTTGAAGACAACCAACCATGTGAGACTTCATCAGTCCAGTTACACTGCTTGGAGATTACTACGCATGTTTAATTGTTAGTACCTCATAAAAATAGATCATGCATGGGTTTCTGCAAATACAACAAATATCAATAGTGTTGTTATTGGCAGAAGTCAGCCACATTTAACAGTTGTTTGACATTTAGGCTGTTTAAAAATGACCATCCTGTTATCGTGTATAGCACAAATATTGATCAGATTTTCACAAATTGTAGGGATTTTTATCCAATGAAATTGTATACTTTTTGCAAACATATTTTAGTAGCTTGAAATGCTTTTCTTAGTAATGTGATACAATAGGGCCTATTTCATACAACTATAAGATAGTAAACTTGGCAAAAAATAATGCTGATGAGATGCCAAAACACTACCAAAATTATAACATGAACAATTGCTAGAGAACTTCATTAATATTTGAATTTCCATAGATAAAAACATTGCTATGTTGCTTGTTTCATTATTTCTTGTAAATTCTTCCTTGTCCACAATGCCAAGTCATTTTACTTGTCCAGGCCAAAGGTCACTTGTCCATGACAAAACGGACAAGTACAATTTAGAATACTGCATACATGTACAGTAGTCAGTGTTTAAAAAACATGCTTTGTCCAATTGTAAGATATTGACCCATGTAGTAGAAAGTACCAGGTGATTATTTAAATGTCTTAGCTGTATCTACACTGAACTGTTGTGGCCATGAACAGTTGCACTGTGCAGGTGTTGGTGGACGTGCCGTGCTACACTGACCGCCATGTCCTCGTGGATGACGATAACAACTTGTTCCGTCCCTCGCGCATGCAGGAGAGACTTCAGATCCAAGAAACACAGAAACAACTGCTTGTGTATGAACTCAATGCTTCTTTATTACACTGGCATATTCATACATTTCATACCAACTGAAACCTCAGTGATTAGATTTATAAAGTTCAACAACAGCAACTCATTTATAAGCTAGGATATAAATGCTATTTAAACAAAGCCACCCTAAAATATTGTAACAATTTATTTGAGTTATACAGAAATCAAAAAACATTGTCATATCCAATGTCACACATTAAGCATTTCATTAATCATATCATTTTGTATCACTTTGTTGGTTTGCCTCTTTAAGGAGACAATCTAGTATAAATCTGGAAAGTACATTTGAATGCAGAGACGCACAATGTCTATTTCATAATAACAGTTATACAATTTTTTACATAAGGTTGCATGTGTGTGCGTAATATAAAACTGTTTTTAATACGATTTATGTGATCATGATTTCAACATAACTGTATGTGGTATATAATTATTACTCTGTATTAAAAAAGTTACATTTAGTTTGTACTAAGATGATCCTAATTAGTGTGCGTTGTTTGCAGTGCTGCGGCCCACTGCTGTCGGCCAGGAGGCAGCATTGTCTACTCCACCTGCACCTTATCACCTCCACAGAATGACGGAGTTGTCCAGGCCGCACTCGAGTTGTTATGGCAACAGACAAACATCGACATTGTGGTACAGGACACACGCCACCTGGCGGACACATTCAGCAACACATTCAATTTCTACAACTGCAGATTTGGCCAACTGGTACTGCCAAATTTAACAGCAAACTTTGGGCCAATGTACTTTTGCAAGTTGAAGAGACTGAACTGAGAACATGTATGCACTACAGTGAACGAAAGTTGTGTTTTCATAATAGCAATAAAATGTCATTAATTAATGTGTATATCATTATGTCATTCATTATTGCCATCATACATAGTATTACATACTGCTAAATTAATATGTACTGATAACTTACCAGCATTTCTGCTCTGGGTCAAATTGGTTCCAGACGAAGATGACCATAATTGTGTACATTCACACAAGCACAATAACAAGTAATATATGCCACACCCAAAGATCATATAGAATGCATACTGTATATTTGTGCTTCTAAAATAAATGCATTAAAAATATTATCTGCAGGTTATTATCAGTCACTTAACTTCTTGCAAATCTGACAAGCTTGCAGAAACTTGTGACAAACTTAACACTGCTACTACCATTGCTGGGTACTTCCCAGGAAGATTGTCCCACTGTGGACCGGGCAATCAACATGGCATAATACTGTTCTGTAAAACAAGTAGAAATATAGTGTCACAACAACATATTCTATGATGCTGCACTGTCGTTATTTGACGACTCTGCTGCGGGAATGTCCTGCTCCGGACACGTCATGTCTGGCACAGACGCCACATTCTTCAGACGCTTCTCTACAACGTAACAAAACATCCATCCTGAGTTCTAGAGATTCTACACACAATGTGTGTGTGTGTGTGTGTGTGCGCGCATGTACGCACACACGCGCACATACGGTGTATATGCTAATAATAATAACTGTAACACTTCTAAGTTGAGACATCGACCTTGGAGTCAGATGAACCAGTTGATCGATGCAATGTTTTAGAAGAAATGTTGGAAACGGGTAAAAATCACGATTTATTAGGACACTGTAGAATTATAGTACAAACTTCACTAGTAGTTAAAGGTGTAAAACAATGCAGTGTGTTGCCAAAAAGTGGATATTCAGAAACATCATAATCAACATAATTGATAACAAAACTACTCTTATGATAAAATTGGTCTACACCTGTATCTTCAAATACATCCATGTTGTTATTTTGTTATATATTTGTGCTGAGTCGTGGTTGCTATACTTACGCTTGAGCAGCTTCCTGTGTACGGCCGTGCCCCTCACTCGACTGCCGATGTAGAAGGCAAACGGCAAAGTGCAGAAGAAGAAGGAGAGCACCATCACGCCAGCCACATTGCCGTGAAGTCGAGTGCATCGGAAGTCTCGACTCCATATCAAGCGGGTGATGTTCATCTAAAACAAATGCAATCAGAAGTAGTCGTTTAGGGACACCTCAAGACAGTCTCTCACTGTGGAATGCACAGGGAAAAGAATAATAGGAAGGAACAAAACATCTGGTGTAGTGACACGGCTGCAGTGGTAAAGGGGAATGGCTACACAGGGGTGAGACGGGGGACTGCCAAGAGGTGTGTGCACTGGAGAGGTGTGTAGCGAAGAAGAAAGGCATCAGTATCTTTTGGGGATATCATAGATACTCTTATAAAAGTTGAGACATAGTTTAATTATATGAAAAAAATTAGTTGTTATTTATAAACATAGTGAGTATTGTAGATTACATTGCATTCACATAATAGTTTTGCTTAATCTTTACCCATGATATAACATAATGAAATCAGCAAAAAACTGGATGCATTTGGAAACTATTCCACTTTTGCTGACCACAAAAGAAAAACAATGTCATGTTGCATGAACAATGTCATTGCAATCCAGTCAGTACAGATATGATGAACATGTAATGGCACTACAATGAATTCCCCAGTATATTCTGTGCATGGCCAATGTGGTTTTTGTAGTGTAAACAAACTGTCTGTAGCCAGTAGAGAACCTGCATCTCATGTACACTTGCATGTGTGCCATGGGACAAAGGGGCTCCCTGGGAAGCTATGTCACATCAGAAACTACACAACATATTACACAAGACTGTGAGTAAGTGTAAAAGTCTACAAACTGGTTGTCATAAATGAAATAGGCACTTCTAATAATAATAAACTGGTTTTCTCAGCCATGAAACCGTTATCTAAAAGATAGTCTAGTATCTCGATATAATATAGTCTAGTATCTCGATATAATAATTATACTCACAGAATCCACAAGGTCCATGCAGATATGTTTTGGGTATTCCTTCTCCAGATTCTTATACAGATCATTGAGGTCTTGGTAGATGTCCCTGCAGTCATTGCACACAGAAGCATTCACCTCCTTTGGTGGCTGATATGGTGTGAAATGTCCCTGTGACAACGAGAATTCACGTGAAACATCCTGTTATGTCCACACTGCATACATATTCAAGGAAATTTCATAATTTCACAACTAGCAATGTCCTACTCACTTCAATGTTTCAACCACCATGAGGAATGGGTTCCTGGAGAAGGCCGCTGGTGGAGGTTGAAAAGATGCAGTGTGTAGAACATTGCTAGTTGTAAAATTATGAAATTTGTTTGAATAATATACTTCCAAATTGATGAACATGTTCACGCATATTTCACAAACACTATGTAATGGGGAAATGTTTATTTAAAATTAAACTAAAGTGTGTCAATAAATATATTATCCACTATAAATGCTAACTCAATGCATCATCATCATCATGCTGTCGGTCGCGAAGCGACAAAGACTGCTTCCATCACTTGACTGTTGCTCTCCATTTGTCTCTCTGCTGTGAGAGTGATGTCCATGAGTCGATCTTTATGTCTCTCATCTTCAGGTTTCTCTTGATGGTATCTTTGAACCGGAGACGAGGGCGCCCTCTCTTTCTGTGACCAGAAGACAGTTGCGAGTAGAGAACCTGCTTCGGTAGCCTGTCTGATGACATCCTCATGAGGTGTCCAGTCCACCGGAGATTCTTTCTGATCAGAAGATCTTCCATAGATGGCAGCCCTGTTCGTTCTAGTATTTCCTTGTTTGTCACTTTGTCCATCCAGGTTATCCTCATGATCGAACGCAGATGTCGCATCATGAAGGCATGCAGCTTTTTTACCTGTCGTCTGTACACTGTCCAGGCCTCAGCTCCGTATAGGAGGGTGGACAGCACGATTGCACGGTATATCTTGCCTTTAACCCGCATGGACACATGGTGGTTGTTCCAGAGTCTCTGGCGTAGTCGGCCGAAAGATGCACTAGCCTTGGCCATCCTCCTCTGTATTTCATCGTCAATGCATCCATCACTTGATATAGTGCTTCCGAGGTAGGTGAATTCTAGAACAGAGTTCAGCTTGTTTCCATCAACCATGATATCCTCCTCTCGGGTTCTTGTAGAGTTGGATTGGTACAGCACCTCGGTCTTCTTGATGTTAATCTTCAGGCCGAACTTCTTTGACGCATCGGAGAAAGCATCCACTATTTTCTGCATCTCTTCAGCAGAGTGTGCAACCAGTGCACTGTCATCTGCGAATAGCAGCTCTCTCATCAGTATCCGAGTAGTCTTGGTCTTTGCTCTGAAGTGTGCGACGTTGAATAGGTCAGCGTTCTGTCTGGACTGTATGTAGACTCCATCCCCCATGTCTCGGAAAGCCTCGTCGAGCATTGCTGATAGGAAGATGGAGAAGAGCGTGGGGGCCAGTACACAACCTTGCTTGACCCCATTTGTGACACTGAACGATTCTGAGACTTCTCCTCCAACACTAACATTCGCCATCATTCCAGTATGTAGTGCCTCGATCATTGTTGTGAACTTCTCTGGGCAGCCATACTTCCTCAGTAGCTGCCATAGCCCAGTCCTCCCAACTGTATCGAACGCCTTGCTGAAGTCGACAAATACCATGTACAGTGGTCGGTCCTGTTCAATGCATTTTTCTTGTAGTTGTCGGAGACAAAATATCATATCCACGGTGCTCCGGTTACCTCTGAAGCCACATTGTGTCTCCGGAACTACCTCTGGTGTTATGTGGGTAGATAGTCTGTTGAGGAGGATCCTCGCGAAGATCTTGCCCGCTATGGAAAGAAGAGAGATTCCTCTATAGTTCCCACAGTCTGTTCGATCACCTTTCTTGTAGATGGTTACAATGCTGGCATCCTTCCATGCTTGTGGTACAGAACCCACCTCCCAGGCATTGGTGATTAGTTGGTGCAGTCTGCTGAACAGATTGTCTCCTCCGTGCTTCCATACTTCTGCGGGAATTCCATCTCCTCCAGGTGCTTTGCCATCTTTCAGGCCGGCGATTGCTCTAGCCATCTCATCCGTAGTTGGAATCTCATCGAGGCTTGTTTTGATAATGCGCTGCGGGATGTTGTCCAGAGCTTCGTGATCTATGTCGCCAGGGACGTTGAGTAGCTTCTGGAAGTGTTCACTCCATCTTGCCACAACTCTCTTGCTTTCAGAGAAGGTCTCCATTCCATCTGTTGATTTCAGTTGAACAGGTCCCTTCTTTTTGGGTCCCCACACTTCCTTCAGCCCATTGTAGAAGCCCTTCATGTTGTTACTGTCAGCAGCTCTCTGCAGCTCCACTGCCTTCCTTTCCCACCAATCTGACTTCAGTGCACGCGTGTGTTTTTGTAGCAATCTGCAGGCATCTTTGTATGCTGCAGAGGTGGATCTAGTGCTCCTGGTTTGTAACACTCTCTGGTGGGCTTGGTCTCTTCTGTTCATAAGAGTCTGTAGCTCCTGGTCATTTGGGTCGAACCAGTCCTGGTGTTTTCTGTCTGGCTTGCCAAGATATGTCTTGGCTGTGTTGTACACGACCTGCTGCAGAGCAGCCCATTCCTCGTCTGGTGTTGAGTTTTCCTTTTCCTCCCATTGGGCGAGAGCACTGTCCATCTCCTGCTCAAAACTCTCCCTATGGCTGGTGGTACTTAGTTTTTCAATGTTCAGCCTGGTCGGCTTACTTGTCCCTTGCCTGTTATGCTTTTGTCGTATTCTGAAAGCCACTTTTGACCTCAGCATCTGGTGATCGGTCCAGCAGTTTGCTCCACGCATGACTCGGGTACTGTGGATGTCCATCTTATCCCGACACCTCGTGATAATGAAGTCGATCATATGCCAATGTCTGGAACGAGGATGCATCCAGGTGGTCTTGCGTTCATCCTTCTGCTTGAACATGGTGTTCGTCACTATCAGTTCGAACTCAGAGCACAGAGCCAGTAGAAGCTCGCCATTGGAGTTGCATTTCCCAATCCCATGTTTGCCCATGACCAAGGGCCACTTGTCATTTTCTCTTCCTATCCTCGCATTGAAGTCTCCTATCAGCAGTAGCTTATCTGTATGAGGGATGCCACTGAGCACACTTGCCAGCTGGTTGTAGAAGGCCTCCTTGTTTTCATCTGGGTTTGTCATTGTCGGAGCGTACACGCTGATAATTGTAGCAAAGTTGTCCTTGCTCAGCGGTAGTCTCATCGTCATGATTCTGTCACTTACTGGCCGTGGCATTTCTGTCAGCTTTGTGACGATATCCTTCTTGATAGCAAAGCCCACTCCTGCCTCCCTTCTTTCTCCTTCCGGTTTTCCACTCCAGAAGAAAGAGTATTCCAAGTCGTCGAGACTACCAGACTCTGAGAACCGTGTTTCACATAGGGCGGCTATGTCGATGTTGTATTTGGCAAGTTCCATTGCTACTAGTGCTGTACGTCTTTCTGGTCGGTTAGCTCCTTCTCGGTCGAGGAGAGTCCTGACGTTCCATTGTCCAATTGTCAGTAGTTGTCTTCTTTGTCTTTGTCTTCTTCTTCCTATCTGATTTTCCACTGTCGACGGAAGATGAGGTCGAGCAGCGCGGTCCTTGGTAACCCGGGCGACGGCCGATCCGGTATGGAGTTTCATACAGTTGTACATTTCATGGAAGCTGCTTGCAAAAAGTGTTGAAATGCCGCTGGCTTTTGCAAGTTACTAGCGACACTCTCTCGGGGAACAAATAGAGGTCTCACACCGGCAAGAACATGTCAAGACAGGCGCAAACTATTTGTCCCTGCAGTGGCTGGTCGAGAGATGTTGGGAGTTCCATACATCAACCGCCCTTGATGCTGCCACAGTGACATGGTTTTCTAGTTAGGGTTTGCTCCCTTAGCCTTCGGTTCTGACAAGAACCTGTACCACAAGGCAGTGGTTTACAACTCTGCATGGCAGGGGCGTCAAACTCCCTGAGTTGTTGCAGTACCTGTACTGCAACACCTGCATACCATCTAACTCAATGCAGCCTACCCAAAATAACCACAAATGCCTCTGGTGTATAATATTTAATACTGCATTAACATACATTGATTTGAAAAGCCATGTTGTCATACTTCAAAAAGTTCAAATAAAACAAACCTCAATCATCTTGTGATGAACCTGCATTGGATTAAAACACACTTGCCATCTTATATTTAAAGTACATGAGTGATGATAGATAACATATTTTACAACTGATAGCTCTAGCTCACATAAAAGTATCACTCCAGCCGAAAATTTGACATTGCAATATATAGCCTAAACTATGCAAACCATATGAAAAATACCACAAAAATGCATCAATAAAGAAACTGCATTGTCAGAAAATAAACCTTGAGATGGCTTTAGTGCTAAATATTGGAAAACTATTGACCGGTCTTGAGGTAAGATCAATGGGCACATAGCATAGAAATTTTGTTGTATAATTTCTTCACCACTTACATGGGTGTTGTTATGAAAACACTCAAATGTATTCTCTACAAGGGCCTTGAACTTCTTTGTTAAGTCGTTGAGTTTGTACACCACTGTGTCTGTGTTGTTTCCCCTCATGTAACAGTCTGAAAGACAAAACAAATTAATGTTAACAAATATACACAAGGCCAATCATTGCTCCACCTGCCAGGGAAAGACAAACCAAAGACCAAGAACACATTAAGCAGAGCAGATCTGGTGAGACACTGGTCAATGTGCTCTCTAGCAAACACAGTGGAACCTCATTGATAGGGTCACCTTTGAGACAGGGACAGGTGCATGAGTCTTAGTGTGACTGTAATTGTGAGGTGACTGTAATTGTGAGGTGACTCTAATTGTGAGGTGACTCTAATTGTGAGGTGACTGTATTAGTGAGGTGACTGTATTAGTGAGGTGCCTGTAATTGTGAGGTGCCTGTAATTGTGAGGTGACTGTATTAGTGAGGTGACTGTATTATTGAGGTGACTGTATTAGTGAGGCGACTGTATTAGTGAGGTGACTGTAATTGTGAGGTGACTGTATTAGTGTGGTGACTGTATTAGTGAGGTGACTGTAATTGTGAGGTGACTGTTTTAGTGAGGTGACTGTATTAGTGAGGTGCCTGTATTGGTGAGGTGACTGTAATTGTGAGGTGACTGTAATTGTGAGGTGACAGTATTAGTGAGGTGACTGTATTAGTGAGGTGACTGGATTAGTGAGGTGACTGGATTAGTGAGCTGTCCCCAAAGTGAGGTTCCACTGTAGTCACATAAATATTTTCAATGACCCAAGAGGCCCTGAAGTCTTTCGGACTACATTATGACTTTGCAATTATGAATGAAATGGTTTTGGTGAATCATGGTCACTGTCTATTCTGCATACATGTACTGGTTAGTCTCTTCACCATCATCACCTACCCAGTAATTGGCATTTTCTCTGGTTATTTATATCAGATGACCAGAAACAGCCAAATTATATGAATGTAGCAGCAGAACTGGTCATAATGGCCTCAGTCAAGATAGAGCTATCTACTTCCATTCCACTCAGCTGGCCCAGTGATCAAAATCCCAGTCACACCATTAAAATGTTTAATGAACATCAAAATAAACACACCTTGCATTTATACAAAATCAATAGCTTTGATGGTACAGCTTATCAAGATACAGTGATCCATGTTAACATTGATCTACTTGGTTGTTGACATGGCCCCTGCCATCATAGATTAGTCAAGGGGTCAGCATAACAAAGGCAGCAATAGTAGGCAGGAGATGTAAGGCACCAGTGGTGGGCTGGAGAGGTCAGTGAATGTTATCTAGTCTTCAGCTAGAAACAGGCAAAAAATAGGCGTGATATTGTGTACTCGGTAGCTTGTGTTAGGATATGCACAGAGCCCTTGGTAATTTCAAGTTCATATAAAACTTTACTTTTTTGGTACACACTCCAACTCCCACCTATGAAGCAGTATAAAAAAGTAATTTGAAATTATTAACACTATACTGTTCCTCTGCTAACTAGTATGTACCACAATAATATTTACTGTTAAATCAATAAAATCATGAATTATAACATGACATGAAACACAACAATTAATATATTTAAAGATGCAAGTAAATGATGCTGAAGATAAATAGTCAGTATTTAAAATGTTCATTGACAATCATTAATAATCCTGTCACATAATTAAATAAGAAAAACATATTTCTTGTAAGGCATAAATGAATGAATCGTGTCATATGTCACTGACTGTCACAGCTGCTGTTACTCCACATCACATCAATGAACATTGCCGTTGTCACAACAATCTGAACACGATCTGCATTCAGGATTGTTTCTCCACACATCACACCGTCCCCATCTGTCACATTGCCCTGCAACATACAACACATTGTCTACTCAGTAGTCTTGTAGCCTTTCTTATGTAGCAAAACTATGAAAAGAGTGTTTTGGATGGCAACAAGGTTTGTGACCTGTTCCTGATAAAAACAGCAAAGGACAGATACATATATATATATATATATATATATATATATATATATATATATATATATACTCAAATTGCATCATTATCCAATCTCTGATTGTGGTGTTCCATGCATCGAAGATGAGTGATAATGAAGACACTTAATTACATGATTCAGTATTGTATGCATACATGCTCTAGAAGCAGAAGCAGTGTCTGTAGAAAAACACCACACAGATAGGCACTTATGTGGAATTCAGACCTACCTAAATTTGGCCTACATTTGATACATTAGTGCATTAATTCAACCATTTAGGCTATACAAATATTGCATCTTAGACACATCATGAGACCCAACTAGTGCACCGATTTGTGCTCGTTAGTGCCACACATTCAGTGTCATGAAAGAGACATTCCATACAGTAGTCAAGTTGACGTATAGGGTAATATTCAAGCATACCAGTCATTTTATTACTTGTAATTTATGAGAATTATGCTCCTTTGCACTATATGTAGGCTGAGACTGGTTGTCACTCTCTATGATTTATGGTCTGCATTTCGAAGTCTCAACTGGAGCAACTAGTGTAGTCTTTACTCTAGATGGACTTTATATCCCAAGTCACATATGTCTGAGATGATATGTCCTAAATTTATTATAAAGTTTATATGCCATTTTTGTACTTTAGTCTATACATAAATCTATTGATATATTAGCACAATGCTCTTCTTCTTCTTCTATTGATCAGCCTACATCAATGTTGTGATGATTATGCTGATTTGTGGAGGTTGCAGTAGACACTTCTGAAATGTAGTGAAAGGGTGTGTGGCATAATAGAGGACCCATAAGAACAAAGGGGAGGGGGAAGGGGAGGGGGAAGGGGAGGGGGAGGGGGTGGTCTGTAGTGGTTACAGGTGGGCAGCAAGCCAGGACTTGAAACAGTCCAGGGACTTGGATGCCACTATTTCCTGGGGCAGGTTGTTCCATTCGGGTATGGTCCGGGGGAAGAATGACATAGATCTGTCTGTACTGTGTCCTACAGCAGGAGATGTTGTAGCTGTGTGTGTTGTTCTTTCTGTGGCTTGATCTGTTTTCAGTTGGCTGTGGTAGGTATTCGGAACCAATGGTGATGAGGCGGTGGTGAAATTTGTAAAACATTTCAGGCGTTGTTGGAGTGTAGGCCAGGCAAGAGAGTCGATGATGGAGTTGACACAGGAGGTCTGGTGGTGTCTATTTGTAACCCATATCTTGCTGCTCGGCATTGAACTTTTTATGTCGTTTGCAGTGTGTTGGTCCCAGACAGTGGCCAAGTACTCCAGGATTGGGTGCACAAAGGCTTTATATGCTGTTTCTTTGGTTTTCTTATTTCCAATTTTTAGGTTTCTTCTGAGGAAGCCAAATGTCTTGTTTTCTTTATTGGTGATGGTGTCTATGTGGAGTCCCCAATTCAGGTTGTCTCCTGTATGTTTATGCCAAGGTATTTTGCTGTGCTGACGTTTTGCAGGTTGTGTCCGTGTACTTGTAGTTGGTATGACGGTACAATTGTCTTTTTCTTTCGGGTGGCACTCAACGTGTAGCATTTCTGTGGATGGAAGCTCATGGACCACTCTTTCTCCCATATATATAGTGGGGGAATCAAAATCTTTTTGCAGCTTTTTCTGGTCCTCTTTGTGTTTAATGGTGTTATTGCACACGGTGTCATGATTGTCATCAGCAAACAGACGGATTTTTGATTCAATGTCTATGGGTAGGCCATTGATGTACAGAAGGAAGAGACACGGTCCGACGACTGATTGCTGGGGAACTCCCGAGTCCACAGGCATGAAGCTTGATCGCTCTCCCCTATCCACTACAGCCTGTTGTCTGTTCTTGAGAAAGCTGTCAATCCATGCATTGAGTCGACCTCCAATTCCATAGTGACGCAGCTTGTGAACTAGAAGGGTATGGCTCACCTTGTTGAATGCTTTTTCAAAGTCAAGGACAATGGTGTCCTCCTGGTTTCACTTCTCCAGCTATTCGCTTGTTTTATCCACATACCCCAGAAGTTGCGTCTCACAGGACCCGAGGACCGTCCGCATCGGAAGCCATGTTATGTCCCAAGTCTGGCACTCTGTGTAGAACATTTCTAGTCTATTGCATATTTTAACTGTTACTTAACATCTTGTTTTGGGGACATATCGTCCACAATATTTGGGATATAGGTGACTTGGGACATAACGTCTAGAACTCCTCTAGATCTATTTAGCTGAGCCATCCTGAATAAATATATTATATCATATTCTCAGCATTTGAACTTTGAATATGTTTGGCTGTTCCTTACGAACAGGACAAGTAGTTTAGGTATACAGCTACTGGGTTTGCTGTAGTGATTATTGTTTATGTAACAAAGTCAAATACATTTCACTGACCTTCATCATGATGTCGTATATCGCTATTGCCCGCTGGTACACATGATAACATTGTTCACACATTTTGATTGGTCTAGCATAATGCACGGCACACTTTGTGAAGTTTGCTGCTGCCTCGGAAAATTCGTCCATAAAAGCATGGCAACTGGATACTATATTACTCGATGGCGACGTTTGCTTCCTAAAACCATCAGTGCTGACTATATTTTTAAAGTCAGTTGATGTGATTAAAACTGGTTCAGTCACTATCGGCCTCGGGTCTTGTGACAGTTCAGAATTGACAGAAATGAGATCGGCAGGTAAACTTATGTGAACAGTTGTGACGGTGTCATTTCCATTTTCCACACTGCTGTGTATGCCGACAACAGTAAACATCAGCACACCATATATGCAAACGTAGCAACTTTCAATGGTAACCATTTCCAACCAGCAGCCTGCTAACAGTCAACGAAAAACACTTTGTTGTTGACTTTGGGGTCTTTGCAGAAGGCGGATGTTTAGTTAGTTCGGTATACATATCTGCAGCAAACGCGTCCACGTTTTATTTCAACATAAGATATTTTTATCACATCCAATATATAAAATAAATTCTAAGACGTTTTTATTTGGAAATCCATTTGACCATATGGCATAGTAAGCGCTTTTCGTAATATTATTCTTTCCAAGTTTTGTGCGACACAGAAACATGGCTGCGTCCGCAATAAATGCTGTGCGCTTTCAACGCATCATAAAATGTGCAATTTATGCAAGTAATCATAGGTGTGTATACTACATTTTATGACAAGATGTTAAATTAAAAGTTAATTTTATAAGTGGTGTACTTTTACGATGTGTTATTTGAAGAAAAATTTAATATATTGTAACTATGTGATCGATGTGACAGAACAGCGAACCAATGTCCAATCGATGACCTTTTCGGCTTTTGAGTTTAAAATGTTAGGACTTACGCATTGTCAAGTGAGAATATAATACGCTTATAATTAGCGGGGTATTTTTAGACAAAGCCCACACACACAGTTGCTTCAGGTGCAAAACTGAACAATGCAAAGTATTTACAAAGTGTTTATGTTATTTGACAGCAGTACCGCAGTGTCCATATCGTATTATCGCCCATTCAGAATTGTCACAAATTGGGGGCTCAGTATTATAAAATGTCAAAAATATATATTGACTTGCATTAGCTACTTTGTCTATATCTAGAAATGGGTGGCACTTGTGAAGTATTTTATACTTAGCGTTAATTCAAACAAGTGATTCAACATCCATGCATACCCTGCATACCATCATGCTGTCGGTCGCGAAGCGACAAAGACTGCTTCCATCACTTGACTGTTGCTCTCCATTTATCTCTCTGCTGTGAGAGTGATGTCCAGGAGTCGATCTTTATGTCTCTCAGCTTCAGGTTTCTCTTGATGGTATCCTTGAACCGGAGACGAGGGCGCCCTCTCTTTCTCTGACCAGAAGACAGTTGGGAGTAGAGAACCTGCTTTGGTAGCCTGTCTGGTGACATCCTCATGAGGTGTCCAGTCCACCGGAGATTCTTTCTGATCAGAAGATCTTCCATAGATGGCAGCCCTGTCCGTTCGAGTATTTCCTTGTTTGTCACTTTGTCCATCCAGGTTATCCTCATGATCGATCGCAGATGTCGCATCATGAAGGCATGCAGCTTTTTCACCTGTCGTCTGTACACTGTCCAGGCCTCGGCTCCGTATAGGAGGGTGGACAGCACGATTGCACGGTATATCTTGCCTTTAACCCGCATGGACACATGGTGGTTGTTCCAGAGTCTCTGGCGTAGTCGGCCGAAAGATGCACTAGCCTTGGCCATCCTCCTCTGTATTTCATCGTCAATGCATCCATCACTTGATATAGTGCTTCCGAGGTAGGTGAATTCCAGAACAGAGTTCAACTTGTTTCCATCAACCATGATATCCTCCTCTCGGGTTCTTGTAGAGTTGGGTTGGTACAGCACCTCGGTCTTCTTGGTGTTAATCTTCAGGCCAAACTTCTTTGACGCATTGGAGAAAGCATCCACTATATTCTGCATCTCTTCAGCAGAGTGTTCAGCAGTGCACTGTCATCTGCGAATAGCAGCTCTCTCATCAGTATCCAAGTAGTCTTGGTCTTTGCTCTGAAGTGTGCGACGTTGAATAGGTCAGCGATCTGTCTGGACTGTATGTAGACCCCATCCCCCATGTCTCGGAAAGCATCATCGAGCATTGCTGATAGGAAGATGGAGAACAGCGTGGGGCCCAGTACACATCCTTGCTTGACCCCATTTGTGACACTGAACGATTCCGAGACTTCCCCTCCAACACTAACATTTGCCATCATTCCGGTATGTAGTGCCTCGATCATTGTTGTGAACTTCTCTGGGCATCCATACTTCCTCAGTAGCTGCCATAGCCCGGTCCTCCCAACTGTATCGAATGCCTTACTGAAGTCGACAAATACCATGTACAGTGGTCGGTCCTGCTCAATGCACTTTTCTTGTAGTTGTCGGAGACAAAATATCATATCCACGGTGCTCCGGTTACCTCTGAAGCCACATTGAGTCTCAGGAACTACCTCTGGTGTTATGTGGGTAGATAGTCTGTTGAGTAGGATCCTGGCGAAGATCTTGCCTGCTATGGAAAGAAGAGAGATTCCTCTATAGTTCCCACAGTCTGTTCGATCACCTTTCTTGTAGATGGTTACAATGCTGGCATCCTTCCATGCTTGTGGTACAGAACCCACCTCCCAGGCATTGGTGGTTAGTTGGTGCAGTCTGCTGAACAGATTGTCTCCTCCGTGCTTCCATACTTCTGCAGGAATTCCATCTCCTCCAGGTGCTTTGCCATCTTTCAGGCCGGCGATTGCTTTAGCCATCTCATCCATAGTTGGAATCTCATCTAGGCTTGTCTTGGTAATGCGCTGCGGGATGTTGTCCAAAGCTTCGTGATCTATGTCTCCAGGGACGTTGAGTAGCTTCTGGAAGTGTTCACTCCATCTTGCCACAACTCTCTTGCTGTCAGAGAAGGTCTCCATTCCATCTGCTGATTTCAGTTGAACAGGTCCCTTCTTTTTGGGTTCCCACACTTCCTTCAGTCCATTGTAGAAGCCCTTCATGTTGTTACTGTCAGCAGCTCTCTGCAGCTCCACTGCCTTCCTTTCCCACCAGTCTGACTTCAGTGCACTGGTGTGTTTTTGTAGCAGTCTGCAGGCGTCTTTATATGCTGCAGTGGTGGATCTAGTGCTCCTGGTTTGCAACACTCTGGTGGGCTTGGTCTCTTCTGCTCATAAGAGTTTGTAGCTCCTGGTCGTTGGGGTCGAACCAGTCCTGGTGTTTTCTGTCTGGCATTATCATCATCCCATGCATTTTTTCCCAAATTTTGCTTTTGGCACACTTTTCTTGACGCAGAAAAGACAATGCAACAAACTGATCACTGTGCATGCGGTGGGCACAAAACAGATCACAAAATATTTATATCTAAAAATGTGTCTCTCAAGCAACATCTTAACAAGATGTCATAAATAATGTTCTTAAAATGTTGTTTTTTGTGAAAAATTATTGCTAATCCAAATAAAAAAATCCTTGCATATCTAAGTTGATAAGTATAAATTTGTCACATTTGTTACATACAAATAGCTTGTTAATGTTCTTGTCAGGCAATGTAGCTTGCATTTTCAGAACGGCACATTTGTCTAGTTTGTCTTCTTTTTACATTTTTCAAAGCAAGATTGACTTTGAGACCAACTGTCATAATTATTTTAGTAAAGATCTCACAGACTTACATGCCATCAGATTTAAGTAAATGTTTGTGAATGTTTCAGGTGTTTGACTGCGAAATGTCGACTGCCCAGGTGTGCTGGGGTGGTGCGGCATATGTGCAGCAGCAAGGCAGATGATTCAGATACACCACATCAATCACACAGCAACTCTAAATTGGACTTGGCTAAGCCAAAATCTAGACGAAGAGCTGAGACGATAGAGGCATCGGGTGAATTAAAGTACGTTTAATGTATTATTTCTAAGGACAAAAAGAAGAGACAAAAGTACATTGTAATAATTATTGACAGTCTATTATTGTTGTGAGACCTAACAGCTTTTAGCTTTACCTTCATTATGAATGGCAGTTTAGAAAACACAACTAAGGATAGGATGAATCTGGAATTTCACTTGAATCAAATATTGAATCATATATCCTCAAACTTACAAATCGAATATGAATACTGATTCAATATTAACCCATTTTATCCTGAAGCTAGTGCAGACGAGTTGCAGCCAGTTCCTGATCATTTCCACAAATCAATCTGTCGGCATTAAAAAATGACAGGCCTTCATTTAAAATGGACATAACTTTATTATTTCTCAATCAATATTTAAATGTGATATACCTTTAGAAAATAGATAAAATAAACTATCAAGTCGCATTGACAAACTCATAGTTTTATCATATATATTTTATGTGGCATATGACAAAACATGCCCAATAAATTCAAACCTATGTTGAGATTTGTCACATTACTTTTCACCTGACATTTTCGCCAAGAAGGAGACAACATGTCAAGGAGCAAGTTGACTTTATTTTATGCATTACTCTCTGCTGAAAACAAAGGTATACAACTTGTCCACATATCTTGGATACATAATGTAAAATTGTTTGTAATAACCCTCTTGTCAGTCGATTGAATCGCCAACGTGTGGCGCCGCTGAGCGGAATTATGCAAATTTGTGAAATATTTTCTGTCAACGATGTATAATTTGGTGGCTTATTTCTTATAACTAATAAATAAGTACTCTAAGGTAACAACGTTGGTCAACATTTCAACGTCACTTTATTGATGAAGTAGTTACCATCATTGGAAATAATCTTAACTTTGTTTGGCGCAAAATAAAACGGCGTGGTGTGCGGTGGGCGAAAATGGATGCCGTTGTCGGTCGACCCCACTTCGATGGCTTCAAAGTATGTCTTCACGGACAAATATCGCATCAAATACCATAACCATCCATCTTATATCGGCTATCCACTTGTCTGCCTTCTTGTCATCAACAGTATGAAGTAAATTAATGGAGTTATCCTTCGAAATAAGTCAACATTTAACGATCTTTGCGACTCGACGCCATCTTTGATTTCACTTTGGCTTGGGGGTGCCGACTTTGTACGGCAAATACCCAAAGAACGGCACTGATTGGTTGAAAAATATGGGTTTCCTAGTGATCCCGATATACTGACGTCATTCGGTGTTAACCAGCCAATGGGATTCCAAAACGTCAGAGTGCGGGGAAGCCGTGCTAAGTGCAAACTACGACCAGAATCGTATTCCGGATAAAAAGGGTAACTACGACTAGAATCGTATTCCGGATAAAATGGGTTAAGTACCCTGTGACTGCTGTCAGTGGCTTCAAATTAAATTAGACCATTGCATGTTTTTTTCTAGCCACTGCATCAATACTGTAATGTGTTGCCAAAATTATTAAAACCTTCAAAGTTGGTTTCGTCGCTGTTGTCAAGATATCTTGCCGGAACCTGCACGGTGGCGTCATCCTATGAACACAAGACTAACCCAGAGTTGTCAGCAATGTGGCCATATGCATCGGACAAACATTGTCAAGCGATCTTTTACTTTCTGACCTACTGATGACGTTGAGTTGCTGGCGAGTTTTGCACAAGTTTGTTTTGCGAATGTTAGTTGTTTCAGTAATGTATGCAGTTTTGTAACCAGGTAGTATGTGTATATATAGGTAAGATATGTGAAGAGCAGTTTGGCGGTTGTAGGTTTTTTATTTTTCAAAGTTTGGTCAGAAAGTAAAAGATCGCCAAGGACCGATTTTGAGCGATATTCATTTATATAATTCACTTATGTAGCTGCACATTTTGTAATCGAGTCAAGTTGCGGAAAAGCGCTCAAATACTTGAAATTTGTCAGGTTAGTATGATTCTTCTTTGCCTGCCCAATTTGATGTTATTGAGTTGTTATAAATAATTATTGTTATTGTTCTGCCTTATGGACACATGGCACAGGTCAGTAAATATATGTGTACTTTGATGAATGTATACTTGCACTATAATACTGACCTTCCAATGCTATGCCTTCATTCAGTCCTGATGAGGATGGTTTGGAAGCAGACTTGGTATCAGCTGTGAAAGACGTGGCCGACACCCTGCCAGGAGATTCCAATCAGACCACATCTGAGCTGCTGCGTAAGCTGCAAGAACACGTGGTGCTAACTACTGATCAGAAAAATGGACAGACCAAGAAATCTGTAAGGTAGGTTAATTGCAGCAACTTGTGAAATATTTGTTTATGTTTCTTTGAAACTTTGTACTATAAATAAACTTAACATTCTTAGCAAGACTAGTATCAGATTCAAAGTTGGTTGATCATGAGCTCATGTGATTAAGTCGGCTTAAAAATACACCTTTGCTTTCATTAGATGTTGGTAATGTCAGGAGAATAGTATTTGCCTATGGCACAGGATGGTGTTGGCTAGTGTTTCAAAGCTTCAGTCAGGCCCTTAGCCAGAAAGAATTGTTTGCCAGTCTCAAAAAAGTAATTAATTAAAAGTGTTTTAGCGTGTGAATGGTTTATGTGGCAGCCATTCATGTCAATCACTGTTATTGGCCAGTTTAGTTGTTTTTAATGACAAACTAGTGTACCATGTCACATGCTGTTTGTATTTGATGGAAGAAATCACAAATGCTAACGACAGTAACAAACATGCAGTCAGTTTATTTATTGACCTTGAAAAGTACAATATTCTCACAAAAATATTATTATGTAACATTTTTGTTGAATAATGAGAAAAAAATGATCACGTGTTTATAACTTATCATGTTCTTTTACATTTCTGAGTTTCTAACCACGTCTTGCAGTGACCTATTTGTGGGCCTAAAAGTCGAGAAGCGGGCCCCCCGACATAGGGGTGCTCGCCATGACGTGGAAAGCGACAGTGAATCACAACACACCTTCGGAAAGCCAAAGAGGGTTGACCGTCGTAGCATCAGTGAAAGTATGCTGGGGTCAAAAGGGTCATCATCCAGGTAGGGTACTACTGTTGAGGTCATCACCTGTCTTGACCAGTGACCACCTTAGTATTTATAGAACTACATGTCATTCTGGTGTCTTGACCATCCCCCAGGGCAGGTAAACCTCAGTGGTACTTAGTCTTTTGGGCTGCAACCCAAATACCTGACTCAGAACTTGCTTGGCAAACCATGTTTTCAAATAAATAATTATAAAATACACACATAAATAAACATAATAAAAATAAGTCAATAATGAGAACATTTATTGCAGTTACTTCTATAATATAAACAGTGTTTCTCTGTATATGTGTGTGTGTGTGTGTGTGTGTGGGAAGTAAAAGATCCCACACAGGGGATAAATGTGTAATCTGTAGTGGACTCACTAATTCTAGAGAACAACTCCTGCGTTACCCCAAGTTTGGCCTGTTTGAAGGAAACCACCTGAGACCTGAGTCTGTTGACCCACGTCTCCAACAGTTTTGCATGTATCGAGCCAACTTTATTTAAATTTAGCAGGCCCATGGGGATGGTTTGTAGACTTAGACTTCTTTCGAATTTGTCTGGGGGTTGGAGAAATTGGAGATTCAGTATTTTAAAATGCTGTGAATTGACACTTCTGCAGAATGCATTCTACATAGTTGTTATAGGTTTTAATTAAATAATACCTAGGAATAGAGTGGCTCCTTTAACACATTTCTTAGATTTAATATCTAGTGTCTCCACTAAGTATTTATTGTTCAAGAGCTTCTGTCCTTAAAAGAATAATGAATTACAAGATAGTCTACTAAGTAAATATGGGGCTTGAAACAAGAAATGTGATTTGGTTTGCTGGCCTGGCTCAGCTCATATTAGATTGTTTAAGGCATCTCTGAGCTTGGGTTCCAAGTATTTTGATGCAGTGTATGTTTACTTTTAATAAATAAAATTATACCTGTGTAGAGTTAAAACTTAAAAGTTCATTTGATGTGAGACAGGAGGAATAAGCAATTCCTAGAACTAAAATTGAATATTAGAAAATTTTTGTGCAATGTTCTCATACTGCCTACATGCATAATAATGTTACAGAACCTACACTGCCCAGCAATTTATTGTCATGTTTCTCATACACAGGACAGTCACCCAGCAATTCATTGTCATGTTTCTCATACACAGGACAGTGAAGGTTGACTTGAAACTGTTTGAGGGTGACGCATTACGGATATTCAATGATGTGAAGCCAGCTGAGGAGTCAACACACAGTAAGAGTGTTTGTGATTCCATCATTCTATGGTAGTCTCATCCTAATAGTTTTCGTGTCAGTGTTAATTGCTGGCCCTTACATTACTGTATGCTCTTTTTGTTGACATTGAATTGTAATGTGTAATGTATATTATAAAGAATGTCACAGTTTAAGTTGAGATTGAGATGTTACTACATTCTCTTCAGTTGTCTTTCACAAACTACTGCTAGTAACAATCGCGTGTAATCGTGTTCTTTATATTCTTGACTCAAACATGACTACTCACAGTCACTGGTGCCTTGTTGCAGTGGCGCGTGAGTGGAGCCTGTTTGAGCAAGTGGAGCGTGAGAGTCTGGAGAAGCTGGCTGACCTCCCTCCACCCTCCGCCTTCGACGAGATGATCACTTGGACAAAGCAAGGCATTCTCTGGAAGTTTCCAGTTGACAATGAGCAAGGTACGACAGCATCTAAGCTCCAGTCACCAACTAGTCATAAGGGCTCAATGTTCATAACCAAAAACTACTTGTCTGGAAGGACTAGTAGTACTAATAATGTTTACTTACAAATCCAAACAGAAACCAACTTGTCCCACCAAAAAATTGCATTAATCATAAACACTACTATTATTGCCGCACCTTGTGTGTTACTGTGCTGGGGATGCATAATCCGTAATGGTACTACAAGAAAATGACATTTACTGTGACTTCTACAATTGCTGTCTTTGTTTTGTATTGATGGTTTTGTATGGATTCATTACATTTCAACATTCTGCATTCCCAAATAGCCCATTTTCAAACGTTGTATATGTATCAGAGAAATATTTTCTTAATGAAGACTAATAAAACACGTGATTTCTATGTTTTTGATGTGACGTTACTGCTCTGCCAAGTGACTAACAGTTAAAAAGTACAAGATAGAATTATAAATAAAATGTTCTATCAAATCTTTCAAACTTTTTTACTTTAATAAACAGTTGATACTGCAACCCACCCAAGTTGTGCCAGATAAGTGTCCTGGACAGTGTACTTGTCCAACACAGGTAGCAAACATTAGTGTCGAGCACTGCTCATTCTCTCCGGTCTCTGTCAGCCAGCCACCTGTTCTCTCCAGCCCCTGCCAGCCAGCTTCCTGTTCTCTCCAGTCTCTGCCAGCCAGCTTCCTGTTCTCTCCAGTCTCTGCCAGCCAGCCACCTGTTCTCTCCAGTCTCTGCCAGTCAGCCTCCTATTCTCTCCAGTCTCTGTCAGCCAGCCTCCTGTTCTCTCCAGTCTCTGTCAGCCAGCCACCTGTTCTCTCCAGTCTCTGTTAGCCAGCCTCCTGTTCTCTCCAGTCTCTGTCAGCCAGCCACCTGTTCTCTCCAGTCTCTGTCAGCCAGCCTCCTGTTCTCTCCAGTCTCTGCCAGCCAGCCACCTGTTCTCTCCAGTCTCTGCCAGCCAGCCTCCTGTTCTCTCCAGTCTCTGTCAGCCAGCCACCTGTTCTCTCCACTGTCTGCCAGCCAGCCACCTGTTCTCTCCAGTCTCTGTCAGCCAGCCACCTGTTCTCTCCAGTCTCTGCCAGCCAACCACCTGTTCTCTCCAGTCTCCAGTCTCTGCCAGCCAGCCACCTGTTCTCTCCAGTCTCTGTCAGCCAGCCACCTGTTCTCTCCAGTCTCTGTCAGCCAGCCACCTGTTCTCTCCAGTCTCTGTCAGCCAGCCACCTGTTCTCTCCAGTCTCTGTCAGCCAGCCACCTGTTCTCTCCAGTCTCTGCCAGTCAGCCTCCTATTCTCTCCACTGTCTGTCAGCCAGCCACCTGTTCTCTCCAGTCTCTGTCAGCCAGCCACCTGTTCTCTCCAGTCTCTGTCAGCCAGCCACCTGTTCTCTCCGGTCTCTGTCAGCCAGCCACCTGTTCTCTCCAGTCTCTGTCAGCCAGCCTCCTGTTCTCTCCAGTCTCTGTCAGCCAGCCACCTGTTCTCTCCAGTCCCTGCCAGCCAGCCACCTGTTCTCTCCGGTCTCTGTCAGCCAGCCACCTGTTCTCTCCAGTCTCTGTCAGCCAGCCACCTGTTCTCTCCAGTCCCTGCCAGCCAGCCACCTGTTCTCTCCGGTCTCTGTCAGCCAGCCACCTGTTCTCTCCAGTCTCTGCCAGCCAGCCTCCTGTTCTCTCCAGTCTCTGCCAGCCAGCCACCTGTTCTCTCCAGTCTCTGTCAGCCAGCCACCTGTTCTCTCCAGTCTCTGTCAGCCAGCCTCCTGTTCTCTCCAGTCTCTGTCAGCCAGCCACCTGTTCTCTCCAGTCTCTGTCAGCCAGCCTCCTGTTCTCTCCAGTCTCTGCCAGCCAGCCACCTGTTCTCTCCAGTCTCTGCCAGCCAGCCTCCTGTTCTCTCCAGTCTCTGTCAGCCAGCCACCTGTTCTCTCCACTGTCTGCCAGCCAGCCACCTGTTCTCTCCAGTCTCTGTCAGCCAGCCACCTGTTCTCTCCAGTCTCTGCCAGCCAACCACCTGTTCTCTCCAGTCTCCAGTCTCTGCCAGCCAGCCACCTGTTCTCTCCAGTCTCTGTCAGCCAGCCACCTGTTCTCTCCAGTCTCTGTCAGCCAGCCACCTGTTCTCTCCAGTCTCTGTCAGCCAGCCACCTGTTCTCTCCAGTCTCTGTCAGCCAGCCACCTGTTCTCTCCAGTCTCTGCCAGTCAGCCTCCTATTCTCTCCACTGTCTGTCAGCCAGCCACCTGTTCTCTCCAGTCTCTGTCAGCCAGCCACCTGTTCTCTCCAGTCTCTGTCAGCCAGCCACCTGTTCTCTCCGGTCTCTGTCAGCCAGCCACCTGTTCTCTCCAGTCTCTGTCAGCCAGCCTCCTGTTCTCTCCAGTCTCTGTCAGCCAGCCACCTGTTCTCTCCAGTCCCTGCCAGCCAGCCACCTGTTCTCTCCGGTCTCTGTCAGCCAGCCACCTGTTCTCTCCAGTCTCTGTCAGCCAGCCACCTGTTCTCTCCGGTCTCTGTCAGCCAGCCACCTGTTCTCTCCAGTCTCTGCCAGCCAGCCTCCTGTTCTCTCCAGTCTCTGCCAGCCAGCCACCTGTTCTCTCCAGTCTCTGTCAGCCAGCCACCTGTTCTCTCCGGTCTCTGTCAGCCAGCCACCTGTTCTCTCCAGTCTCTGTCAGCCAGCCACCTGTTCTCTCCGGTCTCTGTCAGCCAGCCACCTGTTCTCTCCAGTCTCTGTCAGCCAGCCACCTGTTCTCTCCGGTCTCTGTCAGCCAGCCACCTGTTCTCTCCAGTCTCTGCCAGCCAGCCACCTGTTCTCTCCGGTCTCTGTCAGCCAGCCACCTGTTCTCTCCGGTCTCTGTCAGCCAGCCTCCTGTTCTCTCCAGTCTCTACTTGTTGTAGAATGTCACTTGTTGCATGTGTTGTATAATGTCACTTGTTGTCTGTGTTGTAGAGTGTCACTTGTTGTAGAATGTCACTTGTTGCCTGTGTTGTAGAATGTCACTTGTTGCATGTGTTGTAGAATGTCACTTGTTGCATGTGTCGTAGAATGTCACTTGTTGACGTGTTGTAGAATGGCATTTGTTGCCTGTGTGGTAGAATGTCACTTGTTGCCTGTGTGGTAGAATGTCACTCTTGACGTGTTGTAGAATGTCACTTGTTGACATGTTGTGGAGTGTAACTTGTTGCCTGTGTTGTAGAATGTAACTTGTTGCCTGTGTTGTAGAATGTCACTTGTTGACATGTTGTAGAATGTCACTTGTTGCCTGTGTTGTAGAATATCACTTGTTGCCTGTGTTGTAGAATATCACTTGTTGCCTGTGTTGTAGAATGTCACTTGTTGACATGTTGTAGAATGTCACTTGTTGACATGTTGTAGAATGTCACTTGTTGCCTGTGTTGTAGAATATCACTTGTTGCCTGTGTTGTAGAATGTCACTTGTTGACATGTTGTAGAATGTCACTTGTTGACATGTTGTAGAATGTCACTTGTTGCCTGTGTTGTAGAATGTCACTTGTTGCCTGTGTTCCAGGTTTGGAGGAGGAGGCCCAGGTTGGCTTTCATGAGCACGTCTTCCTGGACCACCTCATTGAGGACTTCCCCAGCCGCGGCCCCATCCGCCACTTCATGGAGCTCGTCTCTACAGGACTCTCCAAGAACCCGTACCTGACTATCACACAGAAGGCAGAACATGTCAAGTGGTTCCGCGAATACTTCAGTGACAAGATGCAGATGGTTGAAGATGCAATAGCTGTTGAACATGTGGCAAACTGATGCCATCGTGTGATCAACTTGTAAACGGCTTTAACCAGAAGTGGTTGACTTCATTTGGTAGTGCATCTTAGTGGCAGATTGGTCATCTTATCACACAGACATTGTTTGCCTCAAATGTGAAGAAGTTTGAATATGTACGAATGTATAAAGTAATAAATGTCATCATTAAACATATTGAATTTGCTTAGTTGGTAGACGAGAGGACAGTTGGTAGGTGAGAGTACAGTTGGTAGATGAGAGGACAGTTGGTAGGTGAGAGGACAGTTGGTAGGTGAGAGGACAGTTGGTAGGTGAGAGGACAGTTGGTAGGTGAGAGGACAGTTGGTAGGGGAGAGGACAGTTGGTAGGTGAGAGGACAGTTGGTAGGTGAGAGGACAGTTGGTAGGTGAGAGGACAGTTGGTAGGTGAGAGGACAGTTGGTAGGGGAGAGGACAGTTGGTAGGTGAGAGGACAGTTGGTAGGTGAGAGGACAGTTGGTAGGTGAGAGGACAGTTGGTAGGTGAGAGGACAGTTGGTAGGTGAGAGGACAGTTGGTAGGGGAGAGGACAGTTGGTAGGTGAGAGGACAGTTGGTAGGTGAGAGGACAGTTGGTAGGGGAGAGGACAGTTGGTAGGTGAGAGGACAGTTGGTAGGTGAGAGGACAGTTGGTAGGTGAGAGGACAGTTGGTAGGTGAGAGGACAGTTGGTAGGGGAGAGGACAGTTGGTAGGTGAGAGGACAGTTGGTAGGTGAGAGGACAGTTGGTAGGGGAGAGGACAGTTGGTAGGTGAGAGGACAGTTGGTAGGTGAGAGGACAGTTGGTAGGGGAGATGACAGTTGGTAGGTGAGAGGACAGTTGGTAGGGGAGAGGACAGTTGGTAGATGAGAGGACAGTTGGTAGGTGAGAGGACAGTTGGTAGGTGAGAGGACAGTTGGTAGGTGAGAGGACAGTTGGTAGGTGAGAGTACAGTTGGTAGGTGAGAGTACAGTTGGTAGGTGAGAGGACAGTTGGTAGGTGAGAGGACAGTTGGTAGGTGAGAGGACAGTTGGTAGGTGAGAGGACAGTTGGTAGGTGAGAGGACAGTTGGTAGGTGAGAGTACAGTTGGTAGGTGAGAGTACAGTTGGTAGGTGAGAGTACAGTTGGTAGGTGAGAGGACAGTTGGTAGGTGAGAGGACAGTTGGTAGGTGAGAGGACAGTTGGTAGGGGATATGACAGTTGGTAGGGGAGATGACAGTTGGTAGGTGAGAGGACAGTTGGTAGGTGAGAGGACAGTTGGTAGGGGAGATGACAGTTGGTAGGGGAGATGACAGTTGGTAGGGGAGAGGACAGTTGGTAGGTGAGAGGACAGTTGGTAGGTGAGAGGACAGTTGGTAGGGGAGAGGACAGTTGGTAGGGGAGAGGACAGTTGGTAGGGGAGAGGACAGTTGGTAGGTGAGAGGACAGGTGATAGGGGAGAGGACAGTTGGTAGGGGAGAGGACAGTTGGTAGGGGAGAGGACAGTTGGTAGGGGAGAGGACAGTTGGTAGGGGAGATGACAGTTGGTAGGGGAGAGGACAGTTGGTAGGGGAGAGGACAGTTGGTAGGTGAGAGGACAGTTGGTAGGGGAGAGGACAGTTGGTAGGGGAGAGGACAGTTGGTAGGTGAGAGGACAGTTGGTAGGTGAGAGGACAGTTGGTAGGTGAGAGGACAGGTGATAGGTGAGAGGACAGGTGATAGGTGAGAGGACAGTTGGTAGGGGAGAGGACAGTTGGTAGGTGAGAGGACAGTTGGTAGGTGAGAGGACAGTTGGTAGGTGAGAGGACAGTTGGTAGGTGAGAGGACAGGTGATAGGTGAGAGGACAGTTGGTAGGGGAGAGGACAGTTGGTAGGTGAGAGGACAGTTGGTAGGTGAGAGGACAGTTGGTAGGGGAGAGGACAGTTGGTAGGTGAGAGGACAGTTGGTAGATGAGATGACGGTTGGTGAGAGTACAGTTGGTAGGTGAGAGGACACTCTAATAATGTTCAACTGTATAGTCACTAATACTAAGTTATTAATATACATTATTTCATAATGTTCAATAACTAGTAAGAGTAAAAATCCAATAATAAGTTTAAATAAACACTGTTCTCTCTCGAGCGAAACACGATTGTCAACAAAGTTCTCCTAGCGACCGACCGGACTTTACGCGGCACATAATCTCTCCACTAGGTGGCGACTCTAATATTGTATAACCACTAATAATATTTTATTGATATACATAATTTCATAATATCCAATCAATATTAATAATGATAATCAAATAATAAATTTAAATAAACACTTCTAAATGTCGATAATTAGACAAACTAAATGTCTCATCGTGGCACTCGTTCTGCTACGTCTGCATTGCGAGTGCAGTACGAACCCACAGAGCCACTGCTTCTGATACGTTGTTGATGTTCAAATTCATATAAAGTAACACTTGTTTCAAATATACACTTCTATAATAATGTTCGACTATGGTGTTATAAAGTTACTAATAGTAGGTTATTAATAATGTCCAATCAGTAGTAATAGTAGTAATCAAATAATAAGTTTAAAAAACACTGTTCTCACTCGAGCGAGGGGGTACCGGTCAAAACGGCGACAATCCAAAACAGCGACAACCAAAACGGCGACACATCCAAAACGGCGACAACCAAAACGGCGACACTTCCAAAACGGCGAAACATCCAAAACGGCGACACGCCAAAATGGCGACACTTCCAAAACGACGACAACCAAAACGGCGACACTCCCAAAACGGCGACACGCCAAAACGGCGACAAAACCAAAACGGCGACTCGCCAAAACGGCGACAAATCCAACTTGACTTCTCTCCAAAATGCCGTCTTGAATTTGTCGCCGTTTTGACGTGTCGCCGTTTTGGATTTGTCGCCGTTTTGGTTGTATCCAAAACGGCGACACGCCAAAACGGCGACAAATCCAAAACGATGTGAGCGGGTACGTCAAAGCGGGAGTGAAGGACAAAATCCCAACGGACAAATATATATATATCTATATCCAATCAAACAACACATAAACGCACACTGTAAAAAAGGTGTTATCTCAAAGGGAAATATGTACTCAACATCTTCAATTAGATTAGCGCAGCTTATTGTTTATTAAGAAGCTGTTATTGCTATGCAATCAAACAACACAAATGCACACTTGAATTGGGATAGGTTTTGTAAATAAATATAGTTGGATTGTCGCCGTTTTGACGTGTCGCCGTTTTGGATTTGTCGCCGTTTTGGTTGTATCCAAAACGGCGACACGCCAAAACGGCGACACGTAATTTTTGTCGCCGTTTTGGTTTGTCGCCGTTTTGGCGTGTCGCCGTTTTGGTCTGTCGCCGTTTTGGTTTGTCGCCGTTTTGGATTTGTCGCCGTTTTGGTTGTCGCCGTTTTGGTTGTCGCCGTTTTGGATTTGTCGCCGTTTTGACTTGTATCCGAGCGAGGCACGACTGTCAACAATGTTTACCTATTGCTGGCGTCAGCGACAGACCGGCCGTTACGCGGCACAGTAACACGACCGCCGCTCGAGGTGGTGACTATGATATAATTGTTATTGATATACATTATTTCATAATGTTAAATCAATAATAATAATAAACAAATAATACGTTTAGATGGATAAACACAGTGTTCTAAATGTCAATAATTTGACAAAACATAATGTCTCGAGGTGGGATTAGTCCTGCTGCGTCTAAATTGCAAGTCCAGTACTAATTAACCCACGGAGCCACTGCTTCCGATGGTTTGTTGTTTGTTGACGTTCAAATTCATATCAAGTAGCATTGTTTCAAATATATATACCCTAACATAATAATGTTCGACTATGATGACTAATAATATGTTAATAATATGTATTATTTTATTATGTTCAATCAGTAGTAATAGTAATAATCAAATAATAAGTTTAAATAAACACTGCGTTCTCACTCGTGCGAGGCAAGACTGTCAACAATGTTTACCTGTTGCTGACGTCAGCGTCAGGCCGGCCGTTACGCGGCACAGTTACATAACCGCCGCACGAGGCGGGCCGTTGTATTCAACTGCCGTTCCAGAGTAGAGTAGAGCGCGCTCGCGCTTCTCGTCGCTTCTGCGGTCGAATTGTCGTCGTCGAGACGTGTTTTGTAGGGCGGCGAGCACGAACCGTTTTTTGTTGTGACTGCTGTCACTTTGCGATATTTGTGCGTACTGCTCACGGTGAATTTTCGCTTGGATTACTGGCGTCTATAACTCAACGTTGTTATGACACTGACAGCGGGCCATATACCACCATTGAATTCTCCATAGGCGATCATTATAACGTTTCTTTGATTTCCCACTAGGATTATCTTTTCCCGGTAATAAAATTTTCAGACAGTAATTAACCTCCATTCATACCTGTCATATATAAAATTCGTGAAAATGACATATCTCTTTATCCTACAATCAAGCTGACAACCTTACACCCCTCCATTTTTGCTCCATTCACCCGCCGTTTGCCAGTGTTGACAGCCCTAGGCCAAACTACAACTGTATACATACGCACCTGATCACTGTCTGACAAATGTCATTATTTCACAGCCAAGACGCTATGCTGCACAAAAATATCATTTCCTCCCAACTAGTCCTACATTGAACCCTTCCAGAAATTTACCAAAACTGCACAATGCAATTATTTTAAGCAGAACTACAATGAGAGCAATGGCGGAGTAATCCTTTAGGTGGTATATGGCCAGCGGCGAGACGTGGTGGTTTTCTTCACGATGTGCGTTGTGTGAGCGGAACGTCGGTTGCGCATTACTTCCGGGTCCAGTTGCGCATTAATACCGGTTCCGATTGCGCATTACTTCCGGATCCGGTTGCGCATCACATCCGGTTCCGGTTGCGCATCACATCCGGACCACATCCGGTTCCGCATCACTTCCGGTTCCGGTTGCCCATCACTTCCGGATCACTTCCTGTTCCAATTGCGCATCACATCCGGTTCCGGTTGCGCATTACTTCCGGTTGCGGTTGCGCAGATACTTCTGGTTCCGGTTCCGCTGTTAATTCCGGCTCCGGTTTAACAGCTACTTCTGATTCCGGTAGTAGTAGTAGGTAAGATGCGTTCGGCCGCGAAAAATGCGGTGTCTATTTGCACGTCTGTTTCGATACTTCAGATAAACAACGGTAGCCGTTAATTTTACTGAAACGTTACTCGATTGTCCGAGACAACTGGTTTTAAGCCAGTGTTATAGCAGGTCTAAAAATCACGTCGTTTCGTCCCGCGAATAGGCCATGACGTTTAACCCATTTGACCCCACGCATCCGAAAGCATCTGGTGGAGATAAAGCCTGTAGAGGTCGCCCCATCTTGCGGATACTTAAGAGACTAATACTTTGATATCTCAGCTGTGAATCCTGGGTAATTTTGACATGGCTTTAAAAAAAAAAAAATTGTGTGATTGAACTTCATCATCTGTGGACCTTCAAAACATTGAAACTTGGACATCGTAGCTATTTACTACTGATGAAGTTTGTACTGGTATGTCGTTGCATTGGACACTTTTGACATTGAACTAAAGGTAAATTTACATTACGTTCGAAATACAACTGAATGAGCGATAAAATGCATTGTCGGAGCTTTGTTTATGTTTCGTTGTCCAAGCTAGGTGACCAACAGTCGGGTCTTCATAACTATATCCCATGCCAGGATTCCTCAAAAATTATACTGCAGTTCATGGACATTGTTAAGGTATGTGTAAAATGGCTATTACCATATTGGTAAAGATTTTAAAATGATTTAGATACTCATACTTGATATTTCTCTCATTGCATTATTTTTGTGTACCTGATAGTTTGGTGTATGCATGGGAAAGCACAGATTACATGCAAATTGAATTGATCAAATTGGGTTCCTGCCAATTTGACATATCCAGTATGCACTGTACTATTTTGTGAATGTTTTGATTTCACTTACTTATATTTATCTGTCTGTTGGAATTAGTCCTCAGAACACTTGTTAATTTGTTTCCACATTATCGCTGCGATATGTGACCTGTCAATAATGCTGTTACACTACACCATGCAATGCCTAGGCCAAGAGAGAAGTTACCATAGTCTTACAAAAAATAATCAGCTTGCCTTTTGGAGTAATTGAATACATTTATCAAACAAATTGTATGTTTATAACAATGGTATCTGCTAATGTATCGGTTTTTGTTGTTGGCTCGATACCAACAGGTATTGCACTCTGTGCAAAATTACCCCTGGCATGGACTTATTGACCGAAACATTATTGATAATGATATTTGATATAAATTCTTCATATCTAATATTTTTACATCTAATTAATTGAATATTAATAATAATGTGATAGTAATAGGAAGGAAATTAAGTACAGGTTTAATAGGAATATATTTACACTGCAATGTAATCGACCCAATGACTATGTCGAGATGTTATGGTTATCATGGCTGTACTAATGTTGTAGTGCAGATTAAAAACATAGCTTCTAAAAAGTAATTGTTGATTACACCATTTCTAAGGGATCATACATTTGAATACTAATCATAACTGATCATAGTTATGGTCTTGCTTTTTATGATAAACTGTAGCTTCTCAACTCAATATTTATTTCCAGCATATGCAAAGCTGTACAATAGCCAGCCAATGTTCTACAATGTTATTATATTACAGAGGCTAGCATATAAATTACATACTTAGATACCTGTCTTGCAGTTAATTAATTTACTGTATTGTTTCTCAGATATCAATGTGGTGTTAATATCATCAGTGTGCAAACATTGTAGAATAAATGGTTATATTGTTGTACTGTTTATTATATATTATATATTTTTGTATGAGCAGCCTTCGGCTTTTCGCACACTAATTGCAGTGTGGCTGGATACTTCCCAGAGAAGCTAAGATAGTGTTTGATTGATCAGGTCTCCCAGGGAAGTAGTGTTTAGTGTTTTGAGTAGTCGTGAGGATTGGCTACTGCGCTATATAAGAACTTAACTTTATCATTATGCCATTAATGTATACCTTTGTGTTCATTTGCTACATACTTTCTAACTGGGCGGCAGAAGTACGGGAGGTGGATGCCCTCTTCCGGAGATACAGTATGAAGATGTGATATGACGGATCGTTGGGGAAACCACCAACCTGGTGAGAGTAAGAGCCAAGTTGCAAAAAGAGGTGAGTGGACTTTAGCACGTAGGAGGTGATGCATTTATAATGATCCAAACTTAACTGTACAAATGCATAGATGTATCCAACTAATGACTTATTTAGATTTTAAACTATGGTTAGAGTTTGGACACATTCCTACAGATAATAATTATATGAGCGATGCAATTTAGTAATATCTAAATAAAATAGTCTGACATATACCAAGTTGTTGAGTGAGAAGTTAACCGAGCTTGCACAATAATTAAGACTTTAAGTAGAACTAAAATATGGTAGGTCATTGCTTTGGTGCTGGCAAGAATTGTTTTTCTTTGGATCAGAAATGTGAACATAGCCTCCTGCATGGATCTCTGTGAGAGTAAACACTAGACACTTATTTGTCACTGTGGCAGTGGTTTTTTATTATCAGATGAAGCACAACATGGATTATATTATTATACTTCTGTACCATTCCTGTCATTCAGAGGTCTGTTTGACTGCCCACCAGGCACTGTATATATTAATGGAAATACCCTAGGTTTCGATCACTGTAATTACACAGCTACTAATTAATAATATAATGATAAAATATATTAAATTTAATATAGCAGCAGATCCAACCCTAATTGTTCATGAGGCTTTACAACATATAAAACCCACATATCATCCTTGGAAGCCAAAGGTCACTTTGCTGTGCTACATACCTGGCTGGTTGGGTCTGCAAACCATGGCAGTGAGCAGAGATGAACTCTGAAATTATAACAACTGCCTTCGCCAGTCATTATTGCATCAGCCGTGGGAACAGCACAAATACATGCCCCAATTTGATGATGGATACACGTCTGGTGAGAATCCCAATACATGATGCCCATTCATGCCCGAGCAAGTAACACAAGTAGCGTGTGGTTAAAATCATCCACAATTATATCTCACGATCAGAGACTGACCAGATTATTTGTGGGCAATTTCATTGGATGATGTTAAAAGAAGTTTTGCAAAGGCATGTGCCAGGGGTAGAATCTAGGCTGGCCCACAAGGATGCTACCTATAGAACCCTGCTGGCCCACAAGGATGCTACCTATAGACCCCTGGCCCACAGGGATGCTACCTATAGACCCGTTGCCCACAAGGATGCTACCTATAGACCCCTGCTGGCCCACAAGGATGCTACCTATAGACCCCTGCTGGCCCACAAGGATGCTACCTATAGATCCCTGCTGGCCCACAAGGATGCTACCTATAGACCCCTGGCCCACAAGGATGCTACCTATAGACCACTGGCCAATGAGGGTGCTGCCTATAGACCTCTGCTGGCCCACAAGGATGCTACCTATAGACCCCTGACCAACGAGGATGCTGCCTATAGACCTCTGCTGGCCCACAAGGATGCTACCTATAGACCCCTGCTGGCCCACAAGGATACTACCTATAGATCCCTGCTGGCCCACAAGGATGCTACCTATAGACCCCTGGCTCACAAGGATGCTACCTATAGACCCCTGGCCAATGAGGGTGCTGCCTATAGACCTCTGCTAGCCCACAAGGATGCTACCTATAGACCCCTGCTGGCACACAAGGTTGTTACCTATAGATCCCTGCTGGCCCACAAGGATGCTACCCATAGACCCCTTTTGGCCCACAACGATGCTACTCGTAGACCCCTGCTGGCCCCCAATGATGCTATCCATAGACCCCTGTTTGTCCACAATGATGCTTCCCATAGACCCCAGCTGGTCCACAAGGATACTACCTATTGGGAAAGCACACATGGTTATGACTGTACTAATGCTGTAGTGCAGATTAAAACAAAATAGTCATAGTTGATTACACCATTTCTAAGTGATCATACATTTGAATACTAATCATAACTGAGCATAGTTATGGTCTTGCTTTTTATCATAAACTGTAGCTTGTCAACTCAGTATTTATTTCCAGCATATGCAAAGCTGTGCAATAGCCAGCCAATGTTCTACAATGTTATTATATTACAGAGGCTAGCATACAAATTACACTCTTAGATATACCTGTCTTGCAGTTCATTAATTTACTATATTGTTTCTCAGATATCATTGTGGTTTTAATATCATTAAAGCATACTAGGTTTAAAATTAATGTAAGTTGGTCAGTCATATATTTGTTTATTTAAAGAGCCACTACTACATTATACTATTAGTAGTAGTTGGAGGAAACGCTGCTGAATGTACTTCCCATGGATTTTGACGTTGCAGTGCGGAATTGATCCATGTAGCGTGACAAACTGCTAGACGTTTTGAATGAATGAGTGGTAATTTATTTTAAAAAAAACATAGTAATAGTACAACATATTATGTGAAAGATAATACAATACAATACAATTCCACGATTGGCGAGTTGCTGCTGTTGAAGGGACAGCAGAAGTCCGGAATGACGTCGACGCGCAGATTGCAGCGTCGCCGCCGGGACTCGTTTTCGTGATAGTCGACGGTGCGTTCGACTTTAGTGATAGTGTCGCGCACCTTTCTGGGGAGGTGGCTACTTGCTAACCACTCGCGTACAAATCCTTGTAAAATACCTAATGTAAATCTTGTCAAAAGTATCTTCAACGTAACCCTAATCCTAAACCTAATTCTAAACCTAAACCTTATTCCATAAAAGAACAACCAAAATGGGCATTTGTGCGTGAATGGTCAGCAAATAGCCATTGTCGTTGGCATTGTCGCTTTCTGGTCAGGTTTGTCAACGTTGTCTTTTGTTTTGCATTAAGTTCGTCTACTTCCGTCTGTGTGTAATGTGTATTGCAGGCTGAACCTACGCTTTTAATTTTGCTTAAATTGTTAATTATACTGATATTCGTGGTCCATTGCGGAATTATATAACACCGCTGAATCTGTTCATAACAATACTTCTAAACATTTCTTTTTATTTATTCTAGTAGAAAGTCAGTTATCACTTCAATAAATGCTATTTTAAAACTAATCTAATGCATTACTTTGTTTTCCAACGATAGGCTACATAAATCAAATAAATGTTACGAGACCCCATGAAAAATTACTCAAGATGACAACAACGTAGGCGTAGCCAATTAATGTAAATGTTTTCTTGTAAGAAATGTAGCTTAATAACAACTTGTGTATCGCAGCGTCAGTTTGTGCCATTTTGTAAAACAATTATATGGATAGCGTGTTTTGAAAAAAAATTACATTGCATTTTTTATAACAAATGGCACGTGATTTTTTATTTAAAAATTTAACAAAATATTTCATTTTGTCTCTCCAATCTCTTTATTTAATGTTATGCAAATCTTTAAGATAATTCTCTGAGTTTGAAACACAAAAGTGATTTATCTAAAAATGCCAAAACTTGATATATCGCGTTTTGCCCTCAAACCCTTCATTTTAGAATGTGTAATATTCTCCGGTGATATAATATGCGTTGCGTGTCTACTGTCGTTTGGGGAAACCGGGGCTAGTTGTAACAAGGATTGCGGATGGGTTTCTTAACCGATCGGAACTTTGTCCATGTCAAAGTGTCTTCCCCCCCCCCCCCCCCACATATCTCCCGCAGATAATTGGTTCATAAGTCAACGCCTGGATTATTGCATATTTGTGGTATAATGAGTTTCATCAGGTGTCCTGAAGTGTTACAATTTAGCCCGATATGGGACAAGTTGTACCAGCCTACGTGGTAAATTGTAACATATATATTTTAGCACCGGGGCAAATTGTTACAATCTAGAAAACCACAAATGGTGCAGTTGCTCTCTATGTATAGTGAAAACTATACGAGTAGCTTGTGGCCACTAGAATGTTGAATCAGTAAGGGTACGGTAGTACCCTTCCTAATATAAATGGGGTAGATTTAGTTTCCTAAACACTAAGGCGAATCCGAATTGATCCAGCGATTGGGAATAGCTACAGACATGTGCTATACCATTTTGAAAAACCCAGAGCAAGCCTCAAATACGGAAAATCGTCGATTTTTGATTTTCGTCCCTCAACTCGAGTTTTCGATGTTTCAAACTGTCGACTTTCGCAAATGGACCGGCTATACCCGCCACCCTGTCAACAAATGGATCGGCTATCCGAGGCGCCCCTGGTGGCGTGTTGGCTAGCGTCCTGAAACTCGGGTTCAAGTCGCAAGGTGGCAGCAGAATCAGGAAGGTATGAATGTAAGATAACTGTTGACTCGAGTTCGAAGCTTATGAGCTGTTTCATTTGTTTTAGCACAAATACAACCACCATATCGCATTGTAAGGAGAAATATCTACAACACGGAAGAAAACTGGAAAGTGTCGAAAGAGTTGTGAACGGGCGATAAATGCAGGAAGCATCGCTATGATGATACGGTATCAAGACACTCTGCCTGTCTGGAGGGTTTTTCATGTCGCTCACAGCTGCAGCCTGCGCTGTTCATAATTTATGCGTTCAGGCGCCATTAACATTGCGTTGCATTTGCAACGGCCAACATACGCGCCATGTAATCTTTGCTATCCTCATGTTATGACTATCAGTTAAATATTAGAAAGTTATCAGGAAGGGTATGGCAGTACCCTTCCTAATATGAATGGAATTGAGTTTCCTAAACTCTAAGGTGAATAGGCTGTCACTGACATTATTTCAGGTCATATTGCATGTACAGATGTTGGCTTCGCGGGTAAAGGAATCAAACTGGTTTTAAATGCTTCAATGATGAAGCAGGACTGGGGTAATATGAATGGGAGTGGGACTACTACAGGGTAAATGCTTCGCAGCTAAAACACGTATGAGACTCGAGTTAAAGTAA
>OZ024861.1:18842952-18845452 GCA_964017155.1 Oasisia sp. SBJ-2009
CGCGAGCGGATAACTAACATTTTGCAACATCAACTAGCATAGTTGAGGTTTGAATTCGTATTGTTTTGATAAGAATAGTGAACTTTTCCAAAGCGTTGCTTACCATGCATTACTACAAGATAGATGGTAACCACGGCGTCGACGCTGGCAGCAACGACGATGAATCAATGCACTGTATTTATTTCGGTTACCGCATACAGGTAAATGTACAACATACAAGTGGGTATATTATATGTCACCGTGGAGGTCCTGTAGAAACCCCTAGGGGCTTATACCCAAGACCACCAAAACGTAATAATTTAAAGACATTTCCATTATTATATCAACAATAAAATAATAAAAATACGTAATAGTAAAGCAAATAAGTTTCGTAACTGCAATTAATTGTTTACAGTACTTACAATATATTTTTTAGACTATTAGTTAAAATGTACACTTTTAGTGTTCGATGACTGGAATAGCATTTAAGAGTATTAAGTTTGCATGGATTTTTTTGAAAAACTCAAAGACCTATTCCAATATACTTAACTAATACAAAATCATATGTGAAGTTAGTGAATATAAAACATATTCTGTATAAAATATTATTAATGAAATCGAAGGCATCGACGAAAGTCGAGTTCTGTCTTTCGGAAGATATTCGACCGCTTCTAGATCTGTTGAACGCCCACAACTGTTTCTTGTTCAAATTCGAAGAACAATACATGTAACGTCACGCCACGTTTGCTTGAAGTTTGCTGTGTATCGTTCATGTTGGGGCGCTCAACTGCCAGCCGTAACCTTCACAACCAATGTTGTCATCTTTACGTCACACTATCGCTCCAATCTAATTGGACCAAAACTAAAAACGCGAAGCACGGACTAACAACTAGGCCTACCCAAGGTTCTGGGCCTACCCATATTGATTAGAGTGATCCATCTGTTCAGAGTGCGCATCCGTTTGATTACGTATGGACATGCGTAGACTATAAATTATACTTCTGTGTTTCATTTCATTAATAATATATCGCGAGAATTTTTTTTTACAAATTATCATTACTTTCCAAATTCACGTAGGCTACCCTTCCTTCCACCACCACCCCCTCTCTATCCATCTCCGTTCTTGGCTGCGTGGTGAATCAATTGATGTAGTATCGATATCGTGGCTGCTGGCATCTTCTCATTCTTCGTGCTGACATTGCAATGTTGTTTTATAATATTTATTTATTTATCTTATAATATTGTTTTAACAAATTTTATTCAAATATTTGATTATTATTATTATTTTCAGCTACCCTTTACATATTTATATACTTGATTTTACTGTATACATGCATTACTATATGATTTAAATAAAAAATATTGTGTTTTTATGTTTTTATATATCCATTCTATGACTGGACAATAAACTTATTATTATTATTGTTGTTATTATTATTATTTGTATTATTATTATGATGACCCTCAGGGCTGTCAAGACATCGTCTCATAGTCTGCCGTTCTGGGTGCGGGGCAGATGTAGAAACTGGTTGTTAGCTGCTTGCTATCATTCGAAATGTGTTCCGTTATGAAATGTGCAAAACGAGAGAAATAGCCATGAAAAAGTTTACAAGATGAAATACATAGGCCCCTAAAGTGGTCAACACTTATGCAGAAAAGTAAGCGTCTGGTGTAAACTTACAACTAACCACGCACACACGCACGCACATACGCACGCACACACGCACGCACACACGCACGCACGCACGCACACACGCACGCACATACGCACGCACACACGCACGCACACACGCGCGGACGCACACGTGTAAGCCTCACGTACGCACGCACGCGCGTCTGTATTGCAGACCTATAGCCTAGGGGTCTACAATTGTATATCTAATTAAGTGCATAACTATATTTCATAATAATTATATAAAGATGTCGTAGGCCTATTGACTGTAATTTCATGATTTCATTTCATGATTTTTGACATATCTAACACCTTGAGATTAAATTTTCCCTGAAACGTTGTTCCGGATAATAGGGGTTGGGCTTTTAGTATTAAAAATGTTGCTATGTCTGCCTCACTATCTGCTTCCGAATTATCTTCATTCTCACTCCTATACAGGTACTGATTCTCGACCTTTCTTTGCCGTCCTGTCTAATAATCGTTTCCCGTTGTCGGACAGGTTCAGACGCCAATCATCCCACGCACGGGGCATAGCGAACAGTTGGAGAATGTGGAAATCCTATCGTGGCAAGGCACTTGGGTGTCTATTATATATACGTACATCGCACTTACCCAGCGTGCTGATAAAACACCTCGTCTCACGTTACACGGACCGATCACAGAGTTAGTGATGTAGGGTCTACGACTGTGTCAGTGAGTCACAGGTCGGTAGTGGCGTCTGGTGTAAACTTACAACTAACCAAATGCTTCAATCAATGAAGCCCCAGGAAGATCACATAACTCATGGACTAAATGCGCAGGATAGCAATTATTAAAATAATTACCGGTTATGATTATTAAAGTGTAAAC
>OZ024861.1:18847952-18932952 GCA_964017155.1 Oasisia sp. SBJ-2009
CGTGTTGCGGCATTGCAGACAGCTTTATACGCTAGGGGTAATATGCTACTGAGAAAATACATGTGTTCCACAGATGTGAACACCGCTCCTGTCCTATGGTGGAATTACACAGTAGTAAATAGGCCTATTACATGAACTCTATAATTATATACTCCATAATGTTGCACGTACTAGTGTCTTTCAATTGTTAAAACGTCAGCCTAAACACTGTACAGTGCCTCCACAATTTGTATAGGCCGTGTACCAAACTACCAAATAGAAAACATGTAATTAGAAACCTTGTATAATTTTATAAATTCATGCTTAAACTCAATGCCTCTTGCAATAAGCTGGTAACTGCAATTATCAGCAGCGATTTATAGTGGCACTCGAAAATACGTCGACACAGGACTAAGATTTATATGAATGTCCACAAAATGTTTGACCGAGTGTACCACTATGCATGCTATACTAAATAATACTAAATCAAAGAAGAAGCTAGTATTGTTTATTAGGCCAATATACGCCCCTGTATCTGCCATATCTTGACCAGGTCACGATGCTATAACATTTGATTTCAGATTACTTCCGTAAAACGTTCAATGCCAAATTAATAAAGGCTTGACGCGCCAACTCATAAGCTTTTATTAAGTGTGTTTGTCTGGCGATCGATGTGATCGATGTGAGCCGTATCAGAGCGGAGTATACGCCGCCTGCAGCGACGGCGTCCCGGGGCGTCTACCGAGACCGAGACGAAGACCGCCGCACGCAGCCGAGATGTATATGTCGCAGCTGCCTGTTGCGCCAGGGACGCAGTGAGATTTAGCACCGATTGATTAGCCAATGACGTTCGCTCCCAGAATTCTGGGAAACGAGGACGAACGCCCCGCTCGTCGCCGGGAAGTGGCGGCCAGGAAGCAATATGGTGGTGCGTTGTAGGCACGGATCCTGCCCCGTAAGCGATCGCGCCTCGTACTAGGTCGACGAGACGGCGACACTTCCATGTGTGCTTGTTAACGTTTCGACGGAACGACTTCAAACGTCCCGGGATCGATTTGATTTACAGAAAGCGTGCACAATGTGACAATGCACAGAGGTTGGTAAATGTTGGCGCGCGTGCTGCTAGCCTAATGTGAGCGCTAGTGCGAGTTATTTTCATCGGTTCACTGAGCAACAGTGTTGATTCGCACCAGCCGCCCCTCCCCCGCCCAGCGTCTCTGCTGGCGACGACTTGGCGGTTTACAAGCACCTCAGACTCGGTAGTAGTAGGCTGTAATAGCTGTGTACCGTCGAAAACGTCGCTTGTTGTATATGACTTGCACTTTGTAGCTAATTATATACTATATATCTGTTAGTATTAATTCTTAATTACAGTTACTCATTGCCACATTGGTGAATGAGTTTATACTTTCAGTCATGGTTCTTGACTCAAGATATAGTTCCATCTATAAAGTGGCATTTAGGTTTAGTATATAAATGGTTTTGGGGTACAATATTCCAGACTTTGTACTACATTTCTGATGTGTTCTCTGTGACTGTGTCCATGCACCATAAACATTAAAATGAAATTTTTGTAACTTTGTTTCTTAGATTGCAAGTTGTGCTTATCTTCATTCAGTCTTAGTGAAGTTTGAATTCTGCATATAACTGTATATAAACATTCTAATATTTATTTTACTAAAAAAATAGTCTTTCTGAGTGTGTTTGCACAGAATGCTACACACCTTGAGTGAGTTGATAACATATTTTCAAATGAAACTCATTTAAAATAGCATCCAGTAACACAAGTTACAAAAGTATTCAAAAGGTGACACTAGCTAAAGAAGCCTACATGCATTGTCAAAGGTAGAAACAGTTTGCAGCCTTTCAAGGAAACAGACTTGTGGCTGCTGTTGATTTAAAGAATTAGAAGTAGACAAAGTCAGTTTTTAGTTAGAACCTGAAGTATGAGATCCTGGTCACTATTTCGACAGTAGATACCCAAGAGACATGCCCAACATACAAGAACTTTCATCATATATTATAATTATTTCTGGGGATCCATGCATTCTCCTTGTACACTGATTTGAAGAGCCCCCAGGCTTGTAAGTAGTGTCTGCCTTTGACTTTGAGATGAAGCAGTGCAGTCAATGATGTGAGTTGAGCATGTTGTGTAGTGGCCCCTGTCTCCACAGGGTGCTTGGCAGCAGTGATAGGTAACCATGGTGCCAGCAGGCCTCACATCTACTCAAGCCTGTCTAATTGCCTGTATTTCAGAACAAGTTTACTAGTATGTTTATTGGAAGTAATCATGTGTCAGTCCATTTCGCTGGCTCAAAGTGATGGAAATGTCAGTTGCAGATAGCACTTGAAGTATCACATTTCCTTGTTCTCATCCTGGCTCCATTGCTCACCCTATATCTTCCCATGTCTCCCCCTATTTCTTCCCATGTCTCACCATATATATTCCTGTGTCTCTTCCTATATCTTCCCGTGTCTCTCCCTATATCTTCCCGTGTCTCTCCCTATATCTTCCCGTGTCTCTTCCTATATCTTCCCGTGTCTCTCCCTATATCTTCCCATGTCTCTCCCTATATCTTCCCATGTCTCTCCCTATATCTTCCCGTGTCTCTCCCTATATCTTCCCGTGTCTCTCCCTATATCTTCCCGTGTCTCCCCCTCTAGCTTTGTCCTACTTACTCTAACTCACTCTTTGTCTCCCTCCCTTTCTGTCTCAGTCTCCCTCTCTTTCTCTACATCTCCCCGTTTCTCTCTCTCTGCCTCTCCCTCCCTCCCTCCCTGTCTCTGGTGAGCCCACAGTCTGGTTGTGTTACTTCAATTAGCCCGCAGTCTGGTTGTGTTACTTCAATTAGCCCGCAGTCTGGTTGTGTTACTTCAATTAGCCAGCAGTCTGGTTGTGTTACTTCAATTAGCCCGCAGTCTGGTTGTGTTACTTCAATTAGCCCACAGTCTGGTTGTGTTACTTCAATTAGCCCACAGTCTGGTTGTGTTACTTCAATTAGCCCACAGTCTGGTTGTGTTACTTCAATTAGCCCGCAGTCTGGTTGTGTTACTTCAATTAGCCCACAGTCTGGTTGTGTTACTTCAATTAGCCCACAGTCTGGTTGTGTTACTTCAATTAGCCCGCAGTCTGGTTGTGTTACTTCAATTAGCCCACAGTCTGGTTGTGTTACTTCAATTAGCCCACAGTCTGGTTGTGTTACTTCAATTAGCCCACAGTCTGGTTGTGTTACTTCAATTAGCCCACAGTCTGGTTGTGTTACTTCAATTAGCCCACAGTCTGGTTGTGTTACTTCAATTAGCCCGCAGTCTGGTTGTGTTACTTCAATTAGCCCGCAGTCTGGTTGTGTTACTTCAATTAGCCCACAGTCTGGTTGTGTTACTTCAATTAGCCCACAGTCTGGTTGTGTTACTTCAATTAGCCCACAGTCTGGTTGTGTTACTTCAATTAGCCCACAGTCTGGTTGTGTTACTTCAATTAGCCCACAGTCTGGTTGTGTTACTTCAATTAGCCCGCAGTCTGGTTGTGTTACTTCAATTAGCCCACAGTCTGGTTGTGTTACTTCAATTAGCCCACAGTCTGGTTGTGTTACTTCAATTAGCCCGCAGTCTGGTTGTGTTACTTCAATTAGCCCACAGTCTGGTTGTGTTACTTCAATTAGCCCACAGTCTGGTTGTGTTACTTCAATTAGCCCACAGTCTGGTTGTGTTACTTCAATTAGCCCACAGTCTGGTTGTGTTACTTCAATTAGCCCGCAGTCTGGTTGTGTTACTTCAATTAGCCCGCAGTCTGGTTGTGTTACTTCAATTAGCCCGCAGACTGGTTGTGTTACTTCAATTAGCCCGCAGTCTGGTTGTGTTACTTCAATTAGCCCGCAGTCTGGTTGTGTTACTTCAATTAGCCCACAGTCTGGTTGTGTTACTTCAATTAGCCCACAGTCTGGTTGTGTTACTTCAATTAGCCCACAGTCTGGTTGTGTTACTTCAATTAGCCCGCAGTCTGGTTGTGTTACTTCAATTAGCCCACAGTCTGGTTGTGTTACTTCAATTAGCCCGCAGTCTGGTTGTGTTACTTCAATTAGCCCGCAGTCTGGTTGTGTTACTTCAATTAGCCCACAGTCTGGTTGTGTTACTTCAATTAGCCCACAGTCTGGTTGTGTTACTTCAATTAGCCCACAGTCTGGTTGTGTTACTTCAATTAGCCCGCAGTCTGGTTGTGTTACTTCAATTAGCCCGCAGTCTGGTTGTGTTACTTCAATTAGCCCACAGTCTGGTTGTGTTACTTCAATTAGCCCACAGTCTGGTTGTGTTACTTCAATTAGCCCACAGTCTGGTTGTGTTACTTCAATTAGCCCGCAGTCTGGTTGTGTTACTTCAATTAGCCCACAGTCTGGTTGTGTTACTTCAATTAGCCCACAGCCTGATTGTGTTACTTCAATTAGCCCACAGTCTGGTTGTGTTACTTCAATTAGCCCGCAGTCTGGTTGTGTTACTTCAATTAGCCCGCAGTCTGGTTGTGTTACTTCAATTAGCCCACAGTCTGGTTGTGTTACTTTAGCCCACAGTCTGGTTGCAAGTGTTACTTCATTTAGCCCACAGTCTGGTTACAATGTTACTTCAATTAGCCCACAGTCTGGTTACAAGTGTTACTTCAGTTAGGCCGCAGTCTGGTTGTGTTACTTTAATTAGGCCGCAGTCTGGTTGTGTTACTTCAATTAGCCCACAGCTTGTGTTACTTCAGTTAGCACACAGTCTAGTTGTGTTACTGCAGTTAGCCCACAGTCTAGTTGTGTTACTTAAGTTAGCCCACAGTCTAGTTGTGTTACTGCAGTTAACCCACAGTCTAGTTGTGTTACTTCAGTTAGGCCACAGTCTAGTTGTGTTACTTCAGTTAGCCCACAGCCTAGTTGTGTTACTTCAGTTAGCCCACAGCCTAGTTGTGTTACTTCAGTTAGCCCACAGCCTAGTTGTGTTACTTCAGTTAGCCCACAGCCTAGTTGTGTTACTTCAGTTAGCCCACAGTCTAGTTGTGTTACTTCAGTTAGCCCACAGCCTAGTTGTGTTACTTCAGTTAGCCCACAGCCTAGTTGTGTTACTTCAGTTAGCCCACAGCCTAGTTGTGTTACTTCAGTTAGCCCACAGTCTAGTTGTGTTACTTCAGTTAGCCCACAGCCTAGTTGTGTTACTTCAGTTAGCCCACAGCCTAGTTGTGTTACTTCAGTTAGCCCACAGCCTAGTTGTGTTACTTCAGTTAGCCCACAGTCTAGTTGTGTTACTTCAGTTAGCCCACAGTCTAGTTGTGTTACTTCAGTTAGCCCACAGCCTAGTTGTGTTACTTCAGTTAGCCCACAGTCTAGTTGTGTTACTTCAGTTAGCCCACAGCCTAGTTGTGTTACTTCAGTTAGCCCACAGCCTAGTTGTGTTACTTCAGTTAGCCCACAGCCTAGTTGTGTTACTTCAGTTAGCCCACAGCCTAGTTGTGTTACTTCAGTTAGCCCACAGTCTAGTTGTGTTACTTCAGTTAGCCCACAGCCTAGTTGTGTTACTTCAGTTAGCCCACAGTCTAGTTGTGTTACTTCAGTTAGCCCACAGCCTAGTTGTGTTACTTCAGTTAGCCCACAGTCTAGTTGTGTTACTTCAGTTAGCCCACAGCCTAGTTGTGTTACTTCAGTTAGCCCACAGCCTAGTTGTGTTACTTCAGTTAGCCCACAGCCTTAAAGTTGTGTTACTTCAGTTAGCCCACAGTCTATTTGTGTTACTTCAGTTAGCCCACAGTCTAGTTGTGTTACTTCAGTTAGCCCACAGCCTAGTTGTGTTACTTCAGTTAGCCCACAGTCTAGTTGTGTTACTTCAGTTAGCCCACAGCCTAGTTGTGTTACTTCAGTTAGCCCACAGTCTAGTTGTGTTACTTCAGTTAGCCCACAGTCTAGTTGTGTTACTTCAGTTAGCCCACAGTCTAGTTGTGTTTCGACAGGGAGCCGACAGTCTAGTTGTTGTTCAGGGATGTTAGTCTGGTGAGTTTGTTTGTGTAGGAGTAAGCACTAACACTAACATTATCAGTGGGAGGGCCTGTCCAACTGTCATAGCATTCACCTTCAACATATGTTCCGTGCGTGTATATAGATTACACAGCAAAATGTGTTGATGGGTTCATATCTCACTCAGCGTACTGCATTTTCGTGGCAGCAGGAAATCTTCATTATATGATGCAGTAATAATTCCAGAGAGTGATACAACTGTGTACATTTACCTGTAACAGTACTATACACTGTATATAAGACAAGGATTATTTGCAGCGCATTATAAACATTAGTAGTAGAATAACATGTCTCAAAGAATCCACTCTCAATGCTTTGTATGAAAAGCAGGTACTGTGTAAAGCCAATAAAATAATTAATGCAATTTAATGACAATACACATATTTTACATAAGGAGTACGTCCTTCTGCCCTCGTCCAGAAGGTTCAGAACTATCATATTCAAAACAAATAGTAAGCGTGTTTCATTTATTCCAATCTCTGTCCGACTTCTCAACGATAAGCACCTGTGACGTTTCCGTGAACACGTCAGTCATATGTGTAAATATTGTATTTGGTTTCATTTATTTGTGAAAGGACTACCACAATTATAACTATAATTTACATTTATATTATAGATTGGTCTTGTATTTTAGTATGATTAATGTTTAATAATCCATTTATCTGTATTTTTATACTTTTCTACTCCTGTTTTAAATTTGTTGATGAACACTGCAAAAGAATTTCCCTGTCCAGGATAATAAAGTGTTATTGTATTATATTGTATATATATATATATACCTGTACATGTTTATATATATATATATATATATATATTATATGGGCATGAACATAGTACACAGTACTGGCATACAAATTGGACATCAGACTTGAAAATTCAAAAGCACATATTTGATTCACAATGTTTACATTATGAACTAGGAGTATGTGTGCATAATTGTAATCAAAGCTAATCATGCCTAAAAATTGGCAATAATTATTAAGTTAATCCAAAGATTGTATGTAACATGGACACACATTAAGGTCAATATGACCATGACATCCCGATTAAACTTAACTTTCAAGAGCAAGATTCATCCATCAGATAAGCAGGAAATGTGTTCTGTCCCATACAAGTTTGGGATTCTAAAATGATACTAAATTTACCATGCTGGTTGATGGTAATAACTAAATTGGATCTCAGCATTGGGGACTGTGTATCCCTCGTCAATCGGAGAATCACATTAATATTGGTCCCGTTTCAATTTGGGACATAAAAAACTACTGAGGATGACAAGCACCCTGGCTGGGACCACCCTCAGTGCCAAACCCATCATAGAAACGTCAGCTTGGTATAAATGTTCTGAAAAAGACTGGCCAGTTCAATGAGACCTTGTACGTTGTCAGTACTAGGCAGTCACTAGAACCCTGCCAAGTGGTGGAAATAACTAGAACATGTACACAAATTTCAGTTTCGTATGTGATCCCTACCAGAGGTTGTTGGGAACCAGCTAGAAGCTAATGACACCCAAGAGCTTTATAGCTAAAGAAAACAGCTGGCAAGGTAAGATCCTGCTGCACTGAATAAACTTCATGTATTAAAGGCTCCAATTTTGATTTTTTAAACCCACCAGACATACAGTCTTCTGTGCTGGTAAATTGTAAGTTGGCAACAGTTGGGAACACAGAAAGAACATCACCAAGTGATACACAATATCATCCCTGCAACTGGGACACAGCGAGGTGGAGCTACCGAAACATACACTTCACTTTAGTAAAGGAAGAAGGAACTCAACACTGATCTCTGTCATTTACATTGTCAGTTTGATTTGTGGATTTACAAATCAAAATGATAAAGCAAGCCCAGATCCCTAAGACACAGGTCGGCTGTGGGATTGTAATGATCAGGCCTGGAATAATAATAGTATGTAATACATGTACACCTGTAGTTAGTTAATTTTAAATAATGAATGGTTGTAGGATTTTAAATATTTATGTTTGAACAGGTAACATGTAATGGCCTAACACTAACAGAAATAGAATATAAATGAAAGTAGGACAATGACCAGGAAATGTGTTCTCTCAGCTAGGGAATAATGTTACATGTCTGTAGGTAACTAAGAGTAGGTGTAGTTAGTTAAAGAGCAGAGGTCGGGTGGTCGTGTTATATGCATCCCCAGTGTCAGACATCGCTGGGTAATATACCTATGTTGTTAGCAAAAGCATCAGGATGCTGTTCAAAAAGTAATTTTTTATTATTCCTGTAAAAACAGGAAAAGCATTATATTGAAAATGTCACAGTTACGTAGAATCCATGCAGCTCACCATTGGTGGCGGACAACACTGCCATTTTGTAATAGTTCTACAGGGCACTGCCACTAAGGCAGGAACTGTTGCCCCCATCTAAGTGCATGGATCAACCAACTCATGTCCTAACATATGTCTGCAGGGGCCCTGGAGGGGTCAGCTATGTCATGCCATGACATGACATATTTTTGCAACCAAATTGTCACAAACAAAAACCCACACAAATTCAGTCACGTCTTTACATATATGCCAGGCTTAATTGAAAATGGAGAATTATCTTGCCATCTAAACCGTTGCCATTGCCAGGTCAGTTTATGAAAGGCCAACATAGTAAAGATCCAGCATGCCTGATTAAACTGATACACACCTAATTAAGTTAAGTTCCCCCCAGACAGCTCTGATTATCATTTGCTGTAGCTAGTAGTCACTGATTGGTGCATTGTGCCTGTGACCGGTTAATTAGATTAAGTAGACAGAAGGCCATTTTACTTAAGAATATTGGTACAAATGATGTCAGAGAAGCGCCCATGTGATAATAGAATTAGTCGTCATTATGTAATAGTGCTGTGGTCTGCCTGATTTCATCAGTGGCTTGTCGTTTTAATGATGAGTACCAGTAGTAAGAACCAGGTCCAACATAGTCTCTCTCGATCTCCATCAACATAGTCTTCGTAAGTTCTTGTATTGGTTTCTTGTTTAATGTGCCACTGTTACCAAATGAACAGTGTCAAGGAGGGTAGGTCTACACAATCCATGTACCCACAGTGCCCAAAACCCCAATGGACAAAAAAGGAACAACTTATTGCAAATTTATGCAGACAAACCCCAACGGCTGAGTTTAGATGTAGGATATAGGAGTGACTAGAATGTCTCTGTATACATAGTATTACATACACATTGTTACAAATGTTGGACATTTCATAGAAACTTGTGTTTATTCAACAATACATCTTTAAACTTGATAAATATCGAAGTGTTGTGTGCTTGAACAACACAGCTCAGATGTACACACATCAAATGTCTTTAAACTTGTACATTCACAAACACCGTCTACAAATTATGGGACAGTGTCGTGTGCTTGAACAACACAGATTGGATATACACATATTACATATCTTTAAATCTGATGCAGACATCCACACCTTCAAGAAGTTCTTAAAGGGTCTTGTATTCTAAACACTGGTCATTGCATTTAGTTCTTTGGGCATTGAAATAGTTGTTGTGTATGTAAGTATTTATTTATGTATGTCTACATCGACAGTCCTGTCACTCCCATACTGAGGATTGGGGTTGTCCATATTTGTAATATAAGCGGTTGGAGTTTTGTCCATTGGGGTTTTGTCTGGTGGGGTTTAATCCATTGGGGTTTTGTCTGGTGGGGTTTAATCCATTGGGGTTTTGTCTGCTGGGGTTTTGTCCTCGCACATACATGTTTATGTAGGAGTAACACCGACGCAGGAGGAACAACATGAGCAAGAACAAGAGCAGGAAACGTTGACGTCTGCTCCTCAACTTGATGCAGTCTATCAGTCTAACAAGTACAAACAAGCATACACACAGTGATGAAGGGGTGTGTCAGTCTATCAGTCTAACAAGTACAAACAAGCATACACACAGTGATGAAGGGGTGTGTCAGTCTATCAGTCTAACAAGTACAAACAAGCGTACACACAGTGATGAAGGGGTGTGTCAGTCTATCAGTCTAACAAGTACAAACAAGCGTACACACAGTGATGAAGGGGTGTGTCAGTCTATCAGTCTAACAAGTACAAACAACCATACACACAGTGATGAAGGGGTGTGTCAGTCTATCAGTCTAACAAGTACAAACAACCATACACACAGTGATGAAGGGGTGTGGCAGTCTATCAGTCTAACAAGTACAAACAACCATACACACAGTGATGAAGGGGTGTGTCAGTCTATCTGTCTAACAAGTACAAACAACCATACACACAGTGATGAAGGGGTGTGTCAGTCTATCAGTCTAACAAGTACAAACAAGCATACACACAGTGATGAAGGGGTGTGTCAGTCTATCAGTCTAACAAGTACAAACAAGCGTACACACAGTGATGAAGGGGTGTGTCAGTCTATCAGTCTAACAAGTACAAACAACCATACACACAGTGATGAAGGGGTGTGTCAGTCTATCAGTCTAACAAGTACAAACAACCATACACACAGTGATGAAGGGGTGTGTCAGTCTATCAGTCTAACAAGTACAAACAACCGTACACACAGTGATGAAGGGGTGTGTCAGTCTATCAGTCTAACAAGTACAAACAAGCGTACACACAGTGATGAAGGGGTGTGTCAGTCTATCTGTCTAACAAGTACAAACAACCGTACACACAGTGATGAAGGGGTGTGTCAGTCTATCTGTCTAACAAGTACAAACAACCGTACACACAGTGATGAAGGGGTGTGTCAGTCTATCAGTCTAACAAGTACAAACAACCATACACACAGTGATGAAGGGGTGTGTCAGAAAAACTGAGATCACTTTTGTCTTTGAATCTTGATTTTGCACTTTCATCAACTATGTCCACTGTTTGTTGTAATACTTCATGTGGTATATATATTTGCACATATGAGTACATCATCAGCAAAGTGAAAATTACAGATATCCTTTTGTTGTTTTCTTTGTTTTAGTGGAGTGCCAATGAGCTGTTAGCATAGATGTAGATGTCTAAGGAATTGGATCTATATAAAATTTACACATGCATGCACACACGCACACACGCACGCACACAGAAATATAATAGACGAGAATAAATATTTAATATTATGTGGTCAATATTGTGGAATACATAAAATGCACATAATCCAGAAGGGGCTGTTTATATTCCTTAATTTATGGTAGAAAAACTCACTACATAATTTCAGTTTTGAGACCGAATGGTACCCCTGTGTAGTGTGTACGTCCTACTGCAGTGTGTGGTTCAGTAAGGACCCAGCCAGACACAGCCAAAGTTTCTTTCCCTAATGTTACCTCACTGGCCACACTACTGACATCAGAAATGCAATATTGGCTGAAAACAGACATTTATGAAATGATGGAGCCAATATCTGCCCAGTAGCCACAGTAACATCATCAACATGTGCCATGCCGGTATTTTTGGAATTTTCCAATATTCTGACTCCGAGGAATTATTGCACGAAAATGAGATCTTTTTGGCAATTTTGCATGTGAATGTGGACAGGCGTGTGACTACTGCAGTGTGACATCAGGCCACTGATGGGGGCGATACCACTGCCAGTTGACAATGGTCAATCTCTCGCATGCTCGGCACATCGTGACGAATCATACACTTGGGGCAAGTGCCTCCATCCACCCAATGTGTCATTCTCATTGGATTTGGCGCTATCACACTGAATAGACAGGCCAGATGGCAGCTTCACTGACGCATAGGCCAGGGCATTGGATCAGTCTTATTGTAACTCTACCTCAGTCTTCCTTTTGTAAATGTCGATAAATAATATCACCCAAATTGTTGTTTAATGAGTTAGATCTGTATTGCAAGTAATTTTTCAGATGCAAAATTTGTTATGTTATGTGATTTTATATTTACTGTTTTGATCAGTCTGTTTTATAGCAGAGTGAGCGTACAATTGCTCAGGGGTAGAGCTTCGGACTCTCGACTAGAGAACCCAGGTCCGAACCCTGTGCTGCGGTGTTAAAACCTTGGGCAAATTTTTTCACTCTACATTGCTCCAGTTCACTCAGCTGTATAAATGAGTACCTGGCTATAGACAGTGATGGATATGTGTACGAACAGCCTTCACGCATTAATTGTAGAATATGGCTGGATGCTTCCCAGAGAAGCCGATATGGTGTCTGAGTGAACAGGTCTGTCAGGGAAGTAAAGTGTAAAGCGCTTTGAATGGTCCTGAGGACTGGATACTGCGCTATATCAAAACTTGCCTTTACCTTTTATATACTAATAACAAACAAAAAATGGAGTAAATAAGTATCATCATTAGAATAGCAGCTACCATAGTATCTAGTTTCTGTTGACATTACCTCAGGTACCATGCTCTGTCTGTCATATTCAGTCTGTTAACAGGACTCAAGTATCATGCTCTGTCTAGTGATATGACCTGATAACTATCATGTTCAGTCTGTTGACATGACCTCAGGTACCATGCTCTGTCTAGTGATATGACCTGATAACTATCATGTTCAGTCTGTTGACAGGACCTCAGGTACCATGCTCTGTCTAGTGATATGACCTGATAACTATCATGTTCAGTCTGTTGACAGGACCTCAGGTACCATGCTCTGTCTAGTGATATGACCTGATAACTATCATGTTCAGTCTGTTGACAGGACCTCAGGTACCATGCTCTGTCTAGTGATATGACCTGATAACTATCATGTTCAGTCTGTTGACAGGACCTCAGGTACCATGCTCTGTCTAGTGATATGACCTGATAACTATCATGTTCAGTCTGTTGACAGGACCTCAGGTACCATGCTCTGTCTAGTGATATGACCTGATAACTATCATGTTCAGTCTGTTGACAGGACCTCAGGTACCATGCTCTGTCTAGTGATATGACCTGATAACTATCATGTTCAGTCTGTTGACATGACCTCAGGTACCATGGTGATACAACCTGACACTGCCAGCTACTATGGTCTATGTGTTAACAGGACCTCCTGGTCATGTTGTGTGTCTCCTCCCTGTCATCAGCTGTGCCTGTCAGTCACTGTCTGTGGTTGCTGCAGTTGTTCTGTGATCTGCCACCTCATCTTTGAGCAATTTCTCGGTGACCGCTGTCCAATTCATCATCTTCCTCAATTGCTGCTGCCAGCTTTGTGGCAGCTTTGATTGATAGGAGTAGGGAGTGAATACCAGTGATTCTCTGGTCTGATTAGTCTTCTCTTCTGTGTAATCTAATCAGTGTGTTCTAGCCTCCCTGTGCATCAGGGGTAGCTGCGTCTGATTACGTCAGTACCAGGTCTACCCTACCCCGGCACACCCCTTTAATTAAACACTCATCTTTTAACATCAGCCAATGGTATCGCCCATAGTTGTTTTCAGTAGTTTTTGATGATGTCATTTAAGTTGTCATCAGTGTTAATTGTTATAGGACTTGATGTCGCAATGGTTGTTGGTCATATCAAAGCTGTTGATGCTGATCAAAGCTGATGTTGCTGATATCACAGCAGTAATGGTTGAAGAACGATGACATTATTGTTGATGATGTTGAAATTGAAGTTACATAATTTTCCTCTGCTGATAAAGGGGATATCTATTGTATGCATGTTGGTTACCAGCAAACTCTAGAATGTCTTCAGTTATCTTCATTGTCTATTAATTTTGCACACTGAGTATTATACGAGTTGACCTGATGAAAGACTAATAATAATAAAAAATAGGTAACTTCTATCATAGCTAAATCCTTAGAAATCAAGCTCAGATCAGGCAAATCAATAGATTCAATACAAAAGGGTTAATTGATCTCAGAATCAATATTTTAAACAAATCCAGTTGTCATCAAACTGATTGATACACCAGGGAGCTATGGTGGATAGGCAAGGTTGTAAAGGTACGTCTTTAAATGGCAGTGGAATTTAGCAATATTTTCAACTGAATTAACACTAGTAGCAGGAAGCATATGTCAAAGAGTAGGCACACACACAGTAAGAGCCAATACCAGTGATGACTACGGACATAAAGTAACATCAGGTCTAGATGATCAAAGCTGAACAGGTTTTCTTGCAGGAGTGAGCAAAGAATGTACATACGATGGCTGCTTGCAGGAAAGTGAATGGAAAGCAATGGTACAGATCTTAAAGATGATACGGTATCGGACAGGAAGTCAATGCAGAGACATTAGAAACGACAGAATGAGTAAAACGTGGAGAACTAGTTACAACCCTAGCTGAGCAATTCTGACCACATTGTGGTTTTTTGAAATCGTTAATGGCAATATTATGAAAAAGCGAATTACAATAATCTAGTCTACTAGTGACTTGTGCAGTTCCAATAGTTTTTGCAGTAGAAAGAAGCAAATACCAATGAATCAACAATGTACCAAATCATGAATGTTGTAATAACATGTTTGCCAAATTTGAAAAACATGTTATCTACAATTAGATTTATCATAAAAACATTACTCCTAAATTTGGGGTTGAAACTGGAGGCATAGTATGCTGATTGCGGCCATGACCTGTGGCAGTGTGACAACTCTCCCTTCACCTGTGTCCTCACAGCCATGACCTGTGGCAGTGTGACAACTCTCCCTTCACCTGTGTCCTCACAGCCATGACCTGTGGCAGTGTGACAACTCTCCCTTCACCTGTGTCCTCACAGCCATGACCTGTGGCAGTGTGACAACTCTCCCTTCACCTGTGTCCTCACAGCCATGACCTGTGGCAGTGTGACAACTCTCCCTTCACCTGTGTCCTCACAGCCATGACCTGTGGCAGTGTGACAACTCTCCCTTCACCTGTGTCCTCACAGCCATGACCTGTGGCAGTATGACAACTCTCCCTTCACCTGTGTCCTCACAGCCATGACCTGTGGAAGTGTGACAACTCTCCCTTCACCTGTGTCCTCACAGCCATGACCTGTGGAAGTGTGACAACTCTCCCTTCACCTGTGTCCTCACAGCCATGACCTGTGGCAGTATGATAACTCTCCCTTCACCTGTGTCCTCACAGCCATGACCTGTGGCAGTGTGACAACTCTCCCTTCACCTGTGTCCTCACAGCCATGACCTGTGGCAGTGTGACAACTCTCCCTTCACCTGTATCCTCATGGTCACACTCCCTTTGAAATGTCACTTCGTATATATTAAAGTTTTACAACAATGTTGTTAACTCAATCAGTTCCACATGCGTAGAGAGAATCTAACCAGTTTACCATCTTACTGATGTCTACAGCTTTCTGGCATTGGCTGCTGGAGCTGAAGTCTGTAGAAATGCAATTTCAGCTCATCTGTTTTGTCACCACATACAACCACCTTCTTGTGACATTGTAAAGGTGGGCAGTGACCTGTCACGGCTCTGGTTTATCTCTCACATTGGGAGTGTCTTTGGTTCTACTCTAACAAACTGTCTTCTTTTCTGGTTATCCGATAGTTATTTTCTCTGTGGCCATATTTCATATTGTTTTGTACTATCTATCCATTATTCCTATATGTCTCTAAAGAACTATATAGTCACACATATGGCAGATAGTTTCCTTCACTGGTTGTTGTTTAATTTAACTATGCTTATCAGTATAATCAATTTCATTCTGAGAGAGGTCAATGGTGGCTATATATGTTTAGACTAATTGGATGTTAAATGAACTCTTTTAATCATAATTTGTTTCCCAATTTGTCATGGCCTTTTCAGCCAAGCACAGACATTCTGCCTGTGGTTGAGAGCCTGGGGGACCCCTTACCTAAGCACCCTAATAATCTGCTAATGCTCCCTTAACCACAGTGGTCAATTTATCATGTGTCAGTCTGTTCAGCTGACAGGTAATTAGTGACTCAGATGATTCATACACATCATGTCATCAAGACGTCTGTGGGTCTTCTCAGATAAGACATTACTGTTCACAGACTACCAGACCTGTACTTCCTTGTCTCACAGACTACCAGACCTGTACTTCCTTGTCTCACTGTTCACAGACTACCAGACCTGTACTTCCTTGTCTCACTGTTCACAGACTACCAGACCTGTACTTCCTTGTCTCACAGTTCACAGACTACCAGACCTGTACTTCCTTGTCTCACTGTTCACAGACTACCAGACCTGTACTTCCTTGTCTCACTGTTCACAGACTACCAGACCTGTACTTCCTTGTCTCACAGTCTCCTGGAACTGGTTTGTTTGAAAATCAGCCATGGTCAGTCTTGTGTAATGTGTTCTTCCTGATGGCTCTCTACATGAAGTGAGACTGTCAGTACCAAGCCCCGGATGTCATCCATTTCCCTTCTCTCTACTGCTCCCTCTACTTGTCTTCTCCTCCACCTTTGTTTGATCACTCTTAATGCACTCTTCAATCTTCTGTAGTCTGCCCTCCCCCCTTGTCCCTTGTTTCACCATCTGTGCTGTCTTCATTTGTCACACCACCTCCATCTGTCACACCACCTCCATCTGTCACACCACCTCCATCTGCACCAAGTGACCTGTGTTTAGATGTCATCCTAAATCCACCTCCACTTGTACCTCCACCTCCACCTCTACATCCACCTCCACCTCTACATCCATCTTCACCTCCACCTCTACATCCACCTTCACCTCCACCTCCACCTCTACATCCACCTTCACCTCCACCTCTACATCCACCTCCACCTCTACATCCACCTCCACCTCTACATCCACCTCCACCTCCACCTCTACATCCACCTCCACATCCACCTCTACATCCACCTCCACCTCTACATCCACCTCCACCTCTACATCTACCTCCACCTCTACATCCACCTTCACCTTCACCTCCACCTCTACATCCACCTCTACATCCACATCCACCTCCACCTCTACATCCACCTTCACCTCCACCTCTACATCCACCTCCACCTCCACATCCACCTCTACATCCACCTCCACCTCTACATCCACCTTCACCTCCACCTCTACATCCACCTCCACATCCACCTCCACCTCTACATCCACCTTCACCTCTACCTCCACCTCCACCTCTACATCCACCTTCACCTCCACCTCCACCTCTACATCCACCTCTACATCCAACTTCACCTCCACCTCCACCTCTACATCCACCTCCACATCCACCTCCACCTCCACCTCTACATCCGCCTTCACCTCCACCTCCACCTCCACCTCTACATCCACCTTCACCTCCACCTCCACCTCTACATCCACCTCCACCTCTACATCCACCTTCACCTCCACCTCCACGTCTACATCCACCTCCACCTCCACCTCTACATCCACCTTCACCTCCACCTCTACATCCACCTCCACCTCACAGAGTCACTTGTCTTCAGGTTTCATTGTTTCAAATTTAAACAAATAAATCTATAAAAAACAAATAAATCTAAAAAATGTATTGAAGTAGTTTTAACAACCTTGCTCTACAGGGCTTTATGCAGGACCCAATTATTGCCAGTCACACACGTTTTGGTAGACTTATGAATGTTAACTGTTAAGCCAATTTCAAACTTTAAATGTGTCTGATGACCTGAAATGGGCTACAAACACACGTGTGACACCATTTACACTCACTTTTAAGGCATAACTGACAATATCTATGGTTTTAGAACACCTTTTTGCTCCTTCATTTTTACCCGTTCACCACTATTTCTACCAGTCCGCAACAGGTTTTACCCGTCCAAATGACGGTTGGACGGGTCTCTGCATAAAGCTATGTTGCTCTATTTCTCACTGCCTCCATGGAGCCTTCTGTCCCACCCACACACCCACCCACCTGTCTCCCTTCCTGCCCCACTCTGTCCCTGTCATACAGTGACACCACCTGTCTTGTGGAACATGTACTAATGCACACTGCTGTTATTGTGGACATCAGAACCAGACTCAGTCAGTGTGAGCAGTGTGTCCAGTGGTGCAAGTCTCAGCAGTGCTGTGGACATTGGGTGTGGATCTGGATCCACATTGGACTGTGCCACTGCCAGTGCCACTGGCAGTGCCACTGCCAGTGCCACTGCCAGTGCCACTGCCAGTGCCACTGCCAGTGCCACTGCCAGTGCCACTGCCAGTGCCACTCCAGACTGATCACAGTCAGGCCTTTATGCATGATTACATTTTCAGGACGACACATACATGTTAACTGGCAAACACACAAGCCAGTCAAGATGTGTATAATGACCTGAAATCAGCTAGAAACACACATATGAAAGCCATTTTCAAGCCATAGTTTACAATATATTTTGCTCCTTATTTTGTACCCATCCAGTGATATTTCTACCCGTCCAAACTGCAGATTTCTGGAAGTGTCTTTATGCTGCCTTTTCATACACAACATTTTGATGCGATTACTCCACGATTACAAGTGCAGTAGCATTTTTTTTATTCTGATTGAATCAGTCTAAAATTGACATCTTGCAACGTTTAAGAACGAAACCTGTTTTACACTTCAATTTTCAATGTTGTTACGCCAGCTCGAACCAGCGTAACATAGACATGGGCAGTTATTTCTTGATTTGTAGGTTGTTTTGAAATGCATGAATTGAATGCATAATATTTGTGTACCCCTGGGTAATCAGAATAAGATTTGGCATGTAAAGAGACAACATAGTGATGTTTCTAGTCATACAAACTCTATTCCAGTAAAGTTATTACCTATAAGCCATGCAGAAATGTGGTTAATTTGAGTGAAAAACCCTTGCCCTCGTCTATTTTATATAATTATTGATAACATTATTAGATTGATAGATAAGGAAGTGGCATCTACTCCAATACATGAGTGAGTCATTTTTTTTAATCTTTTGTTATCATGGTATGTGTTGGAATAAATATTATTTGATTTGTATCCATGAGCAGTCCACTTAACTGTGAAGTTGAGATGTTTACCTGAGTTTAAGGTAACTGGGGAAAATAAATAAAAAACATACAAACAAACTCACATACCTGAATAAAACAAGTTTATCTTCCACATGTTTATAGTGTTCTTGCTTTTAGCTAGGTTTGTCAATGTTGTGCTTATCTCTTGCCAAGTGCTAATTTGCCAAAATAATACATTTCTACATTTTCAAAATGAAATATCTCAGGAAGTATCATGTGTGGGTCTCTGGGTGGGTGTTTGAGTCACAGACTGGTGGGTGTGGGTCTCTGGGTGGGTGTTTGAGTCACAGACTGGTGGGTGTGGGTCTCTGGGTGGGTGTTTGAGTCACAGACTGGTGGGTGTGGGTCTCTGGGTGGGTGTTTTAAGTCACAGATTGGTGGGTGTGGGTCTCTGGGTGGGTGTTTTAAGTCACAGACTGGTGGGTGTGGGTCTCTGGGTGGGTGTTTTAAGTCACAGATTGGTGGGTGTGGGTCTCTAGGTGGGTGTTTTAAGTCACAGACTGGTGGGTGTGGGTCTCTGGGTGGGTGTTTTAAGTCACAGACTGGTGTGTGTGGGTCTCTGGGTGGGTGTTTAAGTCACAGACTGGTGTGTGTGGGTCTCTGGGTGGGTGTTTGACCCATATTATTAATACAAATAATTTGCTGTGTGTATAAATGTAATGTTAAAGAATATGTTTAAAAGCAAAATGTCAGCTGAGTAGGTTACATGGACGTTGTGTGTGGAGTCTTGATAAGCCAGACTTCCTGGGGATTTTGCTGTGGTTGGTAATTTTACTATATCTGAAAGAAATGTTGACTTTGTTGACAGAACATGTGTGATGTGCGACATTGGGCCCTGCGGTTGACGCAGCCAGCAGTCATCCTGTTCCTGGTCATCTGTCACGCAGCCATGCACAGCCTCGCTGACGGTCAGTGTCTTCTCAGTGACCAGTTGGGCATCAACTCTGCCAGGGCTGTAGACATTCACGTTTAGAGACAATGTGTTCCTTTTTCCATCACAGAAAGTAAAAGTAATTTTTGGAATAATATATTTATTGTAGTAATGACATGTTGTACTCTGTTGCATTCCCGGTTATTTCTAGCATGGAAATGAGAAATCACCAACAAAACTCAATAAATATCACACACAATTGCAACACAAAACAATAAATATCACAAACAATTGCAACACAAAACAATAAATGTTCCACATAATTTCATATCTAGTGTTATGAATAATACATTTAAAAGAAAAAAATGTAAGTTCTTATGTAGTGCAGTATCCAATCCTCAGGATTGCTGAAAATGCTTTACACTTGACTGTCTGGCCCTTGGCAGACCTGTTCAGTTGAACACCATCTTGACTTCTCTCGGAAGCACGTTGTCCTTCAAACAAATTATGTGAACCCTTGTACATAAATAAAATACCTTCTGAGGGGTATTAAATGAACCCCTGAAAGTTTGGCACCTGAAATGCAAGCTGTCTAAAATATAAACATGGCCATACACATGCACACATATGCTAGCTCAGTTATAATAGTTAGCTTGTAGTTTGTAGATTTTTGAAAGAAATATACAGTTGCCATGAATCTCTGCTCATCAGTGGATTCTTATATGTGCATGGGTGTTAGAATGCTATCTATATGTCATCTAATGATCCAAATATCTTCCAGGCCATATATGTCATCCATAGATTCACATGTAGTCACTGATATTGTCCATTCATCCAGTTGTCATATGTTGTCATCATATGCTAAATTAAATTGGCACATTTTTATGACCTGTATGCACACCATTAAATATTTTACAATGCTAAATAAATCTATGTCACGCACGCACACGTGTATGCAGCAACGCACGCACGCACGCACGCACGCACGCATGCACACACAGACAGCCCTTCAGCATATCTAAAGTGGCCATATCAGGTGTGCAGGAACGAGCAGTGAATGTAGCATTTCACAAGAAAAGGTAAGTAATTATATATAGTGCAATATCCAATTCTCAGGATTGCTCTTCTCACAAAGAAAATATACAAACAGTCACCACCATTATATTTATAGAGTGGTCTGGTGTTGGCTGTCGGTCGCCTTAGGGTAGTCCTGCTGTGTCAGTTCTCTCAGAATGGTTTGTTTGTGGCCACAGCGTAATCCAGCAACTCTGCGCTGTGCGACCACTCAGTAGCCAGCAGAATCACCGGGCTGTCCTCGCTCTCATCCTCATCGCTTGAGCTGGCGGCGATATCCTCACAGCCACCATTCTTAACAACTCTGGCACTAGCAACAAGTAACTTTCCCAGTCATCACTGATGGTTTTCGCGGTTGCAACGTTACTGTCACAGACGACATAGTCCTTGAAGGTGACGCCAGGCGGTAGAAGGGAAAGTAAATCTTCATCGTCCCACTCGTCTTCGTCGGTTGTCTGTGCATAAAGAGGCGCTTCTAAAAACCAGCACTTCGTGGCCATTTCCTGTTTGACCCTGCCCCAGACTGATGTCACCCACAGGATAGCATCTACATGGCAGATGCCGTGCTCGCTGCATCCATAATGAAGATGATGTGTTGCAGAAACTTCTTTTGGTACACCATTTAAGTTCTAGATGATGCCAGCTCACATTTGGTTGCAATTTCGAGGTCGTGTTTGGTCACAGAAAAACAACATTGACATTCTCAGACTCCATAAAAAGATGGGTTTGGGCGCCGCAGTTATCCAGGAAGAGCAGAATGTGTCGATGTGACCGGTGTGTCTGATTATTAATCCTGCCTCTCCATGCTGTGAGTGAAGAGCTCTCCTGTCACCAGACCTTACTGCTCCACTCGTAGGCTAGGCACAGTGATGTCACATTGACATGACAACTGGGGTTGGCTGACTTGTCTGTCACAGAGACAACAGCTTCTTGCACAGAGGGAGCCACCAGTTGCTATCCTTGCACTCGTCAGCTTCAACAACATGCGATCAGTCTCATCAGCATTAAAGATATTCTTCGGCACAAGATCGTAAACCTGTGCGGCTACCCAGTACACCCAATGAAGTATTTCTATCCCATTTCCACAGCGAACATTGCATTTTCTTGCAAGAGGCGACCCATCAGCAGAATGTTCTTTGTACAGTGGGGAATCATTAATATATGTTTTGTATATAATTCTTCAGATATCACATTTTATATAACAAATCTGCAACAACTATTTCAGCATTTGTTACCAATCTCTTTTCACTTCAGATTCTTAAGATATTGTGATATCACATACAAGTTTTTATTAACATTGAAAATACAACTCAAAATACGTGAGTTTATATCAAAACCAACAAAATGGATATTGGGTGTGTCTCATTTTGTCATGAAACCCTTTAACAGATCAATACATATGTGTATACCATAATATAGATGTTTATTACAAGAATCACACGTGGTCTTAATGTTATTTTCCTTTTCATGAACAAATTGAAAAGGAAGCCAGTTCAATTCAGTAGGATGTTACATTAATGTGTGCTGAAAGTTGTTTATATTTTGAAATCATCTGCACATTGAGTATAATTGCTTGTTACATTGCATTTTAAGATGTCAGCATCGTTCATCATTAAAATAATAACTTAACGAATGTGTTATAGACTAAATTGTTTATCATTTCAGTATTTTGATCCTGAAGTGTGTTGTAATGTGCCGGCCGGCCCCTCCCTCTCGGGGCTGTGCTCCTGCAAGGCATGAAGCCTGAGGGAGCCGTGCATTTAAACAGCTGCATTTCCATGCAGGTCATTTTCTGAAGACATCATTGAAGGAAACATCTGCCTTATGTGATAAGTTCCCGCTGGATCAATAATGCAGTGTCGTTTGACATGAAGGATTCTTGAGCTGCGGCTAGAACGGGCCGAAGTGACCAGTGGAGTTCCACTCCGCTTCTCCCGGGCGCTGTCTTCATGGATTCAATTAGTGCTGCCCCCCAAGTGCCGTGTGTCATCAGTGTGTGTGACACTGGACCACCCCAGGGGCTGTCTCACAGGCTCCGTCTAAGTGGAGCAGCCCTGGGGTGTGGCTCTCTCTCTCTCTCTCTTCCTCCAGTCTTCTCTCACTACCCCACGCTCACTCAACCAGCCACAGTTGAGTCTTGCTGTTCTTCAATGTTTACTTCTTCATTCACTCTTATCTTTCTTCTTGCGTCCAGAGGGTAATAATAAACTTATTTATGAAGAGCTTTGGGAGAAATAGAAAGCATCTCGTGTGCCAGTGCATGTAAATAGAAGTGTTGTTTAGAAACTATTGATTGTCACTGGGTTGTTCCAACCAGTCCTTTGTCGAGCTATTTTATATTTCATGCATTTTAGTCAGTCACCTTTTGCAGGCTTCATCTTGACCTTGTGTATTTGTGTACAAGATCATTGTATTTTCATACACATTTTGGTTTTTGCTATTAAAACAGCAACACAATGTATGTGAAAATGCACTGATCTTGTAAATACAGTTTGCTATTATAACAACAACTTCTCATTGTGTTGTGATGCTATGTAAATCAGGCAGACTAATGATATGTCATGACCAACATATGACCAGTCTCGTCAGCGTTATCGCATCACACGTACGCTGTATGACGTAACATGCTTTCACACTTCACTAATCCATCCGTGCTAACTTTCAGACTGTGACGTTGTGGTACGTTCTGTGAGAGATGTGAAGAATGGCACATTCAGCTCCCCCCACTGGCCGCTGCCCTACCCCGACAACCAGCGCTGCATCTACCGCTTCATTGGGCTACCAACAGAGCGCGTACAAATACGATTCCTCAAGTTTGAAGTTCAAGGTTCACCACCGAGGTACACACGACTGACGGCTGTTGAGTTTTGAAGGCGGGAAAGTAGGGGAGGTGAGGAGGAGGGGAGGGAGGGAAGGGAAGGGAAGAAAGAAGGGGGAGCGAATGAAAGAGAAGAAAGAGGAAGGGATAGGCAGATGGGGGAGTGGAAGGGAAGTGTGGGAAGGGGTGGGAAAGATGGTGGAGTGGAAGGGAAGTGTGGGAAGGGGTGGGAAAGATGGGGGAGTGGAAGGGAAGTGTGGGAAGGGGTGGGAAAGATGGAGGAGTGGAAGGGAAGTGTGGGAAGGGGTGGGAAAGATGGAGGAGTGGAAGGGAAGTGTGGGAAGGGGTGGGAAAGATGGAGGAGTGGAAGGGAAGTGTGGGAAGAGGTGGGAAAGATGGAGGAGTGGAAGGGAAGTGTGAGAAGGGATGGGAAAGATGGAGGAGTGGAAGGGAAGTGTGGGAAGAGGTGGGAAAGATGGAGGAGTGGAAGGGAAGTGTGAGAAGGGATGGGAAAGATGGGGGAGTGGAAGGGAAGTGTGAGAAGGGGTGGGAAAGATGGAGGAGTGGGAAGGGATGAGTTGAAGAAGTAGAACAGGAAGGAAAGCGGGAGGAAGGGAGGGGAAGATGGAGAGAGGGAGGAAGAGAGGGGAAGATGGAGAGAGGGAGGAAGAGAGGGGAAGATGGAGAGAGGGAGGAAGAGAGGGGAAGATGGAGAGAGGGAGGAAGAGAGGGGAAGATGGAGAGAGGGAGGAAGAGAGGGGAAGATGGAGAGAGGGAGGAAGGGAGGGGAAGATGGAGAGAGGGAGGAAGGGAGGGGAAGATGGAGAGAGGGAGGGAGGGGAAAGGGAGGAGAGATACTTACTGGAGGAGATGTGTGCAGTCGACAGGTACATCAATAGCATTCTCAAAAACAACTGAAAACACCTATCATGTTATGATGCCTAGACTTAGTTGCCTTAATTACTTTTCAAACTTTATGTTGTGAGTTTCATCTTAATTGATTTGCTAAGCCCATTGTGGATTAAGTGCTTGTCATTAAGAAAGGCCATCGGGTAATTCCAACGTAATGCCATCAATATATCTTGGTTCCATTTTGGAGGTCCGTAGAAACACACAAGGATACACCAAAAGCCTCTCATTGACTTCACTGTTGGTAAATAATCAAGTCATTTTCTGGATTGACAGTGGCGTGTTAATGAAACAAATCACTAATGTGTTGACACACTCAACAAGCACACTCAGGTCTCAGATGGTTTCCTCCAAACAGCACAAACTTGGGCTAACGCAGGAGTTGTCCTTTTCTAGAATTAGTGAGTCCACTACAGGTTACACATTTACCCCCGTATGGGATCTTTTACATCCCCTGGGTGAACAAAATTGCCTAATTTTGGAACAGCAGTAGGATTGAACCACCATCCCCTCGGTTGACAGTCCGAGGCTCTACCGCACGACCACCACTCCCCACCACTTATGTGTTAACACAATCAACCAAACACAACACACTCAACCAAACACACCACACTCAACCAAACACACCACACTCAACCAAACACAACACACTCAACCAAACACACCACACTCAACCAAACACAACACACTCAACCAAACACACCACACTCAACCAAACACACCACACTCAACCAAACACAACACACTCAACCAAACACACCACACTCAACCAAACACACCACACTCAACCAAACACACCACACTCAACCAAACACAACACACTCAACCAAACACACCACACTCAACCAAACACAACACACTCAACCAAACACACCACACTCAACCAAACACACCACACTCAACCAAACACAACACACTCAACGATGACCAAAACAAAGACTTATAATCAAAGTTTGGCTCTGTTTGATACTAATTATAATATTGTATGTGCATTATTGCTATGGAAGAGTTGCTGTCTTGCTGTTGCAGGTTTTGGTCTCTCTCTCTTTCGTTTATTGCCTCCAATGGTCCTGCTAGATGGAAACCATTTGAATTTAGAAACATTAAATTTGCAACAATTGTTACAAGTTTTATTCATGAAGTAATGGAATACCATTTGGTGGGTCGTATATTTATTATATACATGTGTACTCGTCTTACATATATTTAATTAAATAAAAAGTAAACCCGAGGGACAGGCGCCTTGCGTTGAGATATTCTGGTGACATCTGCGGCTGGGGTCATTCAGCCGACTAGGAGGAAATGACAGTGAAGATGTTCGCACTGATATTCACACTCAACTGGGCATGGTATTCAATATTCATGTGTGCACTAGATGAGTGGGGCTTAGTGTGATTGTGTGGAGTGTCGCCAGGCTTCTACCTCAAGTACAGCATAGACACCTCCTAATCCTGTCTCCTGTCACGTCCTCCCTCCAGGATGGCCAGCTCTATCCCACAAGGCACAGTTTGGATGGTGAAATGTAGCAGAGTGCTGGACAGAGATGTTATCACGACACAGGCATGTGGCTTGGACTTGCCGGCATGGACACAGGCTTTATTACCAGTGATGTCTTTTAGCAAGGCTGTACATAGTCACTCGAAGATTTAATCTGCTGGATTAGGGTGGCTCTACAGCATTATCGATTCAGGATAATTCACAGTGTCAGCCTGCCCACTTGGTGGCTAAACAACCAGCAAGTGTCTGCTCACAATGGTCCTATGTTTGTCATCAACTGAATGGTCCTCTGTAGTTCAGATAGTGTGTGTGCTGAATGGTCCTCTGTTCTTCATCAAAGTTGAAATCTGAATCGTTCTCAGTACTTTAGCATGATTGTTCACTTAATGGTCCTCTGTCTGTCTCCATGGTTCTGAACGGTCCTCTGTATGTCTCCATTGCTCTGAATGGTCCTCTGTATGTCTCCATGGTTCTGAACGGTCCTCTGTATGTCTCCATGGTTCTGAACGGTCCTCTGTATGTCTCCATGGTTCTGAATGGTCCTCTGTATGTCTCCGTGGTTCTGAACGGTCCTCTGTATGGCTCCATGGTTCTGAATGGTCCTCTGTATGTCTCCATGGTTCTGAACGGTCCTCTGTATGTCTCCATGGTTCTGAACGGTCCTCTGTATGTCTCCATGGCTCTGAATGGTTCTCTGTATGTCTCCATGGCTCTGAATGGTCCTTTGTATGTCTCCATGGTTCTGAATGGTCCTCTGTATGTCTCCATGGCTATGAATGGTCCTCTGTATGTCTCCATGGCTCTCAATGGTCTCCATAGTTCAGAAAGTATATGGTCTGAATGTTCCTCATATTCATCAAGGTTGTGCTCTGAATGGTCCTCGGCAGTTCAGCAAGGTTATGTCTGTATTATTCTATGTTATTGATTGAATTTTATATGTACATCTTGAAGTTTTGCTACATTCTGTATTCCGACAGCACTGCACTGCACTGCACTGCACTGCACTGCACTGCACTGCACTGCACTGCACTGCACTGCACTGCACTGCACTGCACTGCACCGTGGTCCACCTCTGCAGACTCCATGCAAACCCTCTACAAGTCATTTATGACTAGTTCACCTTTATTAAATCACTTAACGATGCTATCTGTGTAATCCTGACTAAGGCTGGAGGTGTCTTCTAAGCCTTCCATATCGGAATGACCTGATGGAGCCCACCTCCAGACTTCCTTGTGTGTGAGGCTTTCTCCAAGCTTCCAGGACCCTTGTGTGTGAGGTTCTCTCCAAACTTCCAGGGCCCTTGTGTGTGAGGTTCTCTCCAAACTTCCAGGACCCTTGTGTGTGAGGTTCTCTCCAAACTTCCAGGGCCCTTATGTGTGAGGTTCTTCCAGACTTCCAGGACCCTTGTGTGTGAGGCTTTCTCCAGACTTCCAGGGCCCTTGTGTGTGAGGCTCTCTCCAGACTTCCAGGGCCCTTGTGTGTGAGGCTCTCTCCAGACTTCCAGGGCCCTTGTGTGTGAGGTTCTCTCCAGACTTCCAGGGCCCTTGTGTGTGAGGCTTTCTCCAGACTTCCAGGGCCCTTGTGTGTGAGGCTCTCTCCAGACTTCCAGGGCCCTTGTGTGTGAGGCTCTCTCCAGACTTCCAGGGCCCTTGTGTGTGAGGTTCTCTCCAGACTTCCAGGGCCCTTGTGTGTGAGGCTCTCTCCAGACTTCCAGGGCCCTTGTGTGTGAGGCTCTCTCCAGACTTCCAGGGCCCTTGTGTGTGAGGCTCTCTCCAGACTTCCAGGGCCCTTGTGTGTGAGGCTCTCTCCAGACTTCCAGGGCCCTTGTGTGTGAGGCTCTCTCCAGACTTCCAGGGCCCTTGTGTGTGAGGCTCTCTCCAGACTTCAAACCGCACACACCACAGCTCACATTTGGTACTCTAATCACAGAAGAGTTGTTAATTTTTTAAGGAAATCCAAAATATTATTTGTAATACGCCCTAGAAGTACCGAATGTGCTAATGAAACATGTTTTATTTCAATGTGACACTTAGTAGGCTCTCAGTCATTAATTAATTCAGCCATGAGTTTGTTGGCAGAACTGATTGAGTTACATAGTGGACTGTGTTGTGACTCGTGTGGTAGAGAGAGGGTCACACATCTGTGTTGTGACTCGTGTGGTAGAGAGAGGGTCACACATCTGTGTTGTGACTCGTGTGGTAGAGAGAGGGTCACACATCTGTGTTGTGACTCATGTGGTATAGAGAGGGTCACACATCTGTGTTGTGACTCATGTGGTATAGAGAGGGTCACACATCTGTGTTGTGACTCATGTGGTAGAGAGGGTCACACATCTGTGTTGTGACTCGTGTGGTAGAGAGAGGGTCACACATCTGTGTTGTGACTCATGTGGTAGAGAGAGGGTCACACATCTGTGTTGTGACTTGTGTGGTAGAGAGGGTCACACATCTGTGTTGTGACTCGTGTGGTAGAGAGAGGGTCACACATCTGTGTTGTGACTCGTGTTGTAGAGAGAGGGTCACACATCTGTGTTGTGACTCATGTGGTAGAGAGGGTCACACATCTGTGTTGTGACTCATGTGGTAGAGAGGGTCACACATCTGTGTTGTGACTCATGTGGTAGAGAGAGGGTCACACATCTGTGTTGTGACTCATGTGGTAGAGAGAGGGTCACACATCTGTGTTGTGACTCATGTGGTAGAGAGAGGGTCACACATCTGTGTTGTGACTCATGTGGTAGAGAGAGGGTCACACATCTGTGTTGTGACTCATGTGGTAGAGAGAGGGTCACACATCTGTGTTGTGACTCATGTGGTAGAGAGAGGGTCACACATCTGTGTTGTGACTCATGTGGTAGAGAGAGGGTCACACATCTGTGTTGTGACTCATGTGGTAGAGAGAGGGTCACACATCTGTGTTGTGACTCATGTGGTAGAGAGGGTCACACATCTGTGTTGTGACTCATGTGGTAGAGAGAGGGTCACACATCTGTGTTGTGACTCATGTGGTAGAGAGAGGGTCACACATCTGTGTTGTGACTCATGTGGTAGAGAGAGGGTCACACATCTGTGTTGTGACTCATGTGGTAGAGAGAGGGTCACACATCTGTGTTGTGACTCATGTGGTAGAGAGGGTCACACATCTGTGTTGTGACTCATGTGGTAGAGAGAGGGTCACACATCTGTGTTGTGACTCATGTGGTAGAGAGAGGGTCACACATCTGTGTTGTGACTAGTGTGGTAGAGAGAGGGTCACACATCTGTGTTGTGACTCATGTGGTAGAGAGAGGGTCACACATCTGTGTTGTGACTCATGTGGTAGAGAGAGGGTCACACATCTGTGTTGTGACTCATGTGGTAGAGAGAGGGTCACACATCTGTGTTGTGACTCATGTGGTAGAGAGAGGGTCACACATCTGTGTTGTGACTTGTGTGGTAGAGAGTTGGTCACACATCTGTGTGTTGTGACTCGTGTGGTAGAGCGGGTCATACACCTGGGTGAGGTCCCTTACTACAGATACATACTCCAGTTCCACAGGGACAATGGCTTTTAGTGTCACTGTCTATTTTAGATGTTGTCCTTATATTTTACCTATCATTTAATAAACATGTTCATTTCGTTTCAGTATTTGTTTCGAACTTGTATTTATTGTTTTATATACACATATATGCTTTGATAATTTTTTTTACAATTGTGGTCTTTTGTAAATAAGATTTGTTTATTAATATTTGTGCAGTTAGGTTGCCATGTATTTGGTTGCCATGTGGAGGGAGTGCTTCTGTGCCAATGGATGTAATTGAGTTGACTGAATCTAAGCTTGTCCCCTGACACTACAAGTAGGAGCCAGCCCTAGCAGACTGCAGTGCAGCCAACAATTGCATGATTAGTCCATCACTGATTCTATCTGCCTCACTCACAAGATTTTCAAAAGTGCACTGTTTTCTATAGTTCTTCCCTCATGTTTCATATTGCTGTTTGGGTAATAGACATTGGTGACAAAACCGTCTAGTTTCAGATGAATGTGAATTTATAGAAAATTAATCTGCCATCTGAGATATAACGGATATATCAGGAGAGATATTTCATTAATAATGTCGATCATTCTACAGCAATATGATACAATTAGCATAGTTACATTACCGTATTATCCACTTTCTATTAACTTAGTCAGAATGATTAATACCTTATGGTAGAATAATCTCTGTATGAGTGAGAATGTAACAGTATGTTAAACTGATGTTTTGATGCAAAACTCAAAACTAATTATAAGTATCCACATTTAATCATAGGCAGTACAGTTTAGCTTTTGGTAGTAGTTATATTTGGTGATACAAATCAGCAAGGCTACAATGTAATACTTTACAAAATTGTAATATATTTCATAAATATGTTTTGATCAAAATGTAATTTTATAGTTTTATTTATTTAGTAATCTGACATCGTTTCCTATTTCATGAAGCCATCACACACACGTTGTCTGGCGTGTTCAGTTAATGCAGTATGTGGGTAATCAGTTAACAAATGTTCACATTAAGTCATATACCACAGATGCTTGGATATAGGGAAGGGTGGATGGGTGTACATTGTATAGCATAGCATATTATTTTGCTTGGAACGCTCTGCATTGGTTGACTCTTTATATATGAGGTAGCTGTTAAGTTACTTAAAATGTTGTTCCTTATAGCTACTACTTCAAAGTTAGACTGTCGCAACAACATTGAATACCTTAAGTCATTACTGTGCTAAGATGATTGAAGGGTAGTTGAAGACAGTCATGTGACTAGCTTATGTAATGTCTTGAGCAGAGAAATTGAACGCAGTCATTTGACTATGGTGATTGAAAACAGTTACTTACATCAGTTTACTGACTTGATAGTCACCTGATTTGAGCAGGATAATGGAAGACGGTCACTTGAGTAGGGTCGTTGAATGCAGTCACTTTACTAGAATAATTGACAGTGCTAATGCTCATCAACCAGTAGAGAGTCTCATGTTTTCTAAGTGTGACACAGAGCTAACCTCTGTCATGTCGAGGTGCTTCTGTTCAGTCTAGGTGCTGTTCTAGATGCCATTTCGCGACAGTGGCACAAGAATGGCTCTTCCGTTGCGCATTCAGTTCGTTTTGACGCTTTCATTCATTGATTTTTCCAGAAATGTGCAACTGACATTAGCTGTTGTCAGTGTGAGTTTGTTTGCCACACGGACATAATCACCAGGCTGTTGATATTCACACGTGACTGTGAGCCACTGTTCTGGGTCGTCAATATCTTACACAAATAGACATTGTTGCAAATATATTTAGCTGGCTAGGAGTTCAACCTGTTTTGTCTCTAGGTGTAATGCCTCACCAACCAACGGTAATTCATATATACTATTGTTATTAAAGATAGACACAGTATTTGTAAATGATAGAATATATAATAATACTCTGTAAAACTATTAATTTATTTTATGGGGAAATTAACCTGTGTATGGAAAATTGTTTCTTTGTGTTTAAAATAGGAAACTTGCTAATACCATCAATATTACAATAATAATAAATGAGATTGATAACACGTAATATTATGATAGTAGAAAACTCAATTTCAATTATATAAATCCTTTAAGTGAAGAATGAAAATATTATGTTTAATTGCTTTTTAAATTGCAGGAGTCTGCCACTGTGACGTATCATGTGTAGACAGTGTCCTCTACAGACTGCCATTGTGACGTGTCGTGTGTAGACAGTGTCCTCCATAGACTGCCATTGTGACGTGTCGTGTGTAGACAGTGTCCTCCACAGACTGCCATTGTGACGTGTCGTGTGTAGACAGTGTCCTCTACAGACTGCCATTGTGACGTGTCGTGTGTAGACAGTGTCCTTCACAGACTGCCATTGTGACGTGTCGTGTGTAGACAGTGTCCTCTACAGACTGCCATTGTGACATGTTGTGTGTAGACAGTGTCTTCCACAGACTGCCATTGTGACGTGTCGTGTGTAGACAGTGTCCTCCACAGACAGCCATTGTGACGTGTCATGTGTAGACAGTCTCCTCCACAGACTGGGGCCAGTGTGACAACTGTCACTAAAACCTTTCCAATAGAATGCTCCAAAAGAAGTGCTGTTTTAAATGTCACACATTTCCATTTGTTTTAAAGTGTTATTTCTTTGTCTATGGAAATCTTGGAGCCGTGAACAGTATTTTTCATTAAAAACATGTTATTTAATTCAGTTACAATTCCATCAGTACCAGTTTGAATTTTATCTAAACCAAACTGAACACTTGCTCCATGTACTGCCCCATGTACTTCCCCATGTACTTCCCCATGTACTTCCCCATGTACTGCCCCATGTACTGCTCCTTGTATTGCCCCATGTCCTGCCCCATGTACTTCCCCATGTACTGCCCCATGTACTGCTCCAAGTCCTGCCCCATGTACTGCTCCTTGTATTGCCCCATGTACTTCCCCATGTACTGCCCCATGTACTGCTCCTTGTATTGCCCCATGTACTTCCCCATGTACTGCCCCATGTATTGCCCCATGTACTGCCCCATGTACTGCCCCATGCAATTCTCCATGTACTGCCCCATGTACTGCCATATGTACTGCCCCATGTACTGCCCCATGTACTGCCCCATGCAATTCTCCATGTACTGCCCCATGTACTGCCATATGTACTGCCCCATGCACTGCCCCATGTACTGCCCCATGTACTGCCCCATGTACAGCCTCCACTGTCATGATACTTTTAGCTCCAATCTTTTTAATGTTGCCTGTGACTAGTCTACATGACTGTGCTACGTACTTCTCAGTAGCACTCTACCTCACAAAATGGTGGTGATTTCAGAGTTCCTTCTTAAAGCCAGTAGGCCAGTCTATATACAGACATCAAGTCACATGGGCACATGTTCAAAGGTTGGGTTTCAGAGGTTAAATATGTGGGCTAAAACTGTCTGGCTAAACCAAGTGATCTAAGCAAGGCATAAATATCCAGGGGGCAGGCCAATGACTCAAATTACAGTCCCAGTTTTCAACTTGTGTTCAACTGGGATAATTTCTCAAAAATGACAGCGTTCAACTTGCGTTCAACTCCTGTTGATGTCTAAGTGCCCACTTTCAATTCGCGTTCAACTCCTGGTAAAGTCTAAGTGCCCGCTTTCAACTCGCATTCAACTGCTAGTAAAATCTAAGTGCCCACTTTCAACTCGTGTTCAACTGCTTGTAAGATCTAAGTGCCCGCTTTCAACTCGCGTTCAACTTCATCTACGCGTTCAACTTGCGTTCAACTGTTGAATGCGAGTTGAACAGAAGTTGAAAGCATAATTCAACAGTTGAAACTCAACTATTCCTACAGAATCAGTTGAGCTTCAACTGAAACTCAGTTGAGTTTCAAATGAGTTTCAACTATGCATTTTTGTTTGGCCACCCATCATGACCATAATGTTATCTAGAGACCTGACCACCCATCATGACCATAATGTTATCTAGAGACCTGACCACCCATTATGACCATAATGTTATCTAGAGACCTGACCACCCATCATGACAATAATGTTATCTAGAGACCTGACCACCCAGCATGACCATAATTATATCTAGAAACCTGACCACCCATCATGACCATAATGTTATCTAGAGACCTGACCACCCATCATGACCATAATGTTATCTAGAGACCTGACCACCCATCATGACCATCATTTATATGCCTATCTGGACTGGACTCATGGACATGTTTATACTAGGATATTTTTAGACTGTATACATGTGGTCCTGCATAAACATAAATATATCAGGTATTTATGCCTTTGAATACAGTTGGCATGCTGTAGCAATGTCGTGATGCTTAGTGCCAGCCAACTGTCCTACTGACTAACACCAGTTCAGTGTTTCTTTCCTCTCCCTCTTGTATGAAATGTGCATATGAAGAATGCTGCATGTTTGTTGAGCATCAAGTTGCTGAGTTTGAGCGGATCTGTACTTCTTCTCAACTGTCAAAGAGACAGTAGTTTGTCCTGCTGCTGTCTAACAACAGGTCTGCTCACAAGTACTGGACCATTTTGATTTAAAAAAAAACTAAACAGATTGTATAATCCCACCATGACGCATGTGGATTGTTAAAGCTGGCCTGAGATGTGTTGATTTGGGAAAAAGACCTATCATTAGAGTCTCTGAAAGCAATGCCACAGATTGCTTCCTGAGTTGTCATGTCATGCCAAGCAGTGCATGTGACACATCAGCAGGTGCAGACCATATGAAGCAGACGTTACATCTTCCTCGGAGTAGATGGTATTAATTAAATTAATACTGTTGGCATACAGAAGCTTTGTACAGAAGCATTGTACAGAAGCATTGTACAGAAGCATTGTACAGAAGCATTGTACAGAAGCATTGTAGTGATTTATTATGATTCCCCTCATATTTTGCCTTTTCAAATTGCTTTCAATTGGGTGCAGCATTTCACGGTTTTCACTATGCTCTCTTCCTTTGTTCTTTGATGTTATGTTATGTTTAAATCTGTGGCAATGTATCACTCTTAATTACACATTTGTCAGGGGATTTAGATGGATAGTGAGCAACTGCCTAGAAGGATATGCCAGTGATTGATGATAGAAATCAGATTAATCACACATATTGCTGGGGTTGGCAGTTTGATTGAAGTCAGCATCACTCTGTCTGTCTTATATCTCTCTAGTAGCCACAAAGAGCAACCAATGAGGTCCAGCCTGTATGTTTTATGTCGCAATTAATGTGTGGGAGACTGCTAAGAATATGGCTATATCTAGATATTTATGTCAGACCAGAAATGGTTCTATATGCTTTATAGTTGCGTGTGTTTGCACTGATCATGTGACCACATCCCAAAACAAACATGTAAAACTATGGTGTTATATTTGTAGTATCACATTTATTCTGTGTAGTTCACTAAATTTTTTTTTTAGTAACACTGAACTACCTTTTTATACAAGAACAAATGTGGTTTACATGAATTTGTGTGTTAATGTCTAAATATCATGTCTCATTTGTGCACATATTTTGGTTCCCAGTGATGAATTGTATGGTACAATGACAAAGTATGGCATGCATAACATTATTTGGTATTAAGATATATTTCTATGTGTACATGTACATGTATATATATATATATATATATATATATATATATATATAATATTATATAAGAGATTTTCAAACTAAAATTTTGCTTTGTACCGTTGGTTGTATACCATGTGACAAAGTTATTCGGGTATACTGCAACTGTGTTAATAAAGAGAAGTTAGAGGATCATTGTAGAACACCATCACAAAGTGAAACCATACTGGAGTAGCAGTAAACCATGTCTTGCACATGTGTTAAATATTACAAAATAACTAGTAACACGTTTTGAAAAAAAATGGCTTCCTTCCCTGATTGCGCTGACTGTGTAAGCTCTGTGTTGTCACTCAGTAACATCAGTATTATTGATGTGATGTGATGTGTGGGTCATGTTCCAGCTGTGATGATGACTACGTTGAACTCTACATTGCCGTGAAGCCCATCATCACTGACCTCCTTGACCAGACTCTCCATGGCCGTTACTGTGGCAACGACCTATCGACCTTGCCCCACCTCTTGATCTCACTGCACAACGAACTGATTGTTTGGTTTTCCACGGATGAGCAACTCACAGCTAAGGGATTCCTTGCAGAATATCGCTTCATCAATGCATGTAAATGTCACAAACAGTCTTGAGATAGAACCTGTTAAAATGTCACAGAGTAAATGAGAGTTAACTCATTTTGCGCAAGCACCTGCCCCATCAGAAAGGTTGCTTGTCAGGGTTTGTAAAGATAAACTCAGCATATGTTCTTACACATGAAACTTTAAATCATACTTAATTGAAAATATTAATTATGATGCTCAAATGGTTTCATACATGATACATGGATAACATGCATTTATTTTGACAAGTGATATTAAGAATGTTACAAAGTATTTTCCATTTGAAGGGTTAATGCTTGATCAGTTTAATATTTTTAATAATCATAATTTATTAATGATTAATAACAAATAAAAAGATGAAAAGCTGCTATTTATGCATGAAATGCAACTTTATTGTATTTGTGTGACAAATTGATTGGTAACTTCAACTTTTGGTAGCATCCCTTTATATGGACTCTTGAATCAATATGTTTACCGAGATAATATCATAATGGAAGGGATAATGGTAATAATGTTTGATATGTTTATGATATGCTCAGTTGATCTCAGTCATAATATCTCCTGATACTATACACATTGTCTTGATTTAGAAATGGTATTTATATAGTTTGGACAGAAATATCTTTTATTCTTGTTTTACAATATGGTAGACATTTTAAATATTCAGCTCTCTACTGACACATAATTGACTACTAATTTCTATCATAAAATGTTTAAGACATTCTCTCTGCTTGTCAGTTGTAAATGGAACCATGCTATTGAGAAGTTGGCTGTCCCCTGGTGGACTTGTCAAGTAGTGTCATTGAGATCTGCCGTGACAAGTGAAACATTAGTTTCTAAGCCATATTATGACAAGTGAAACATTAGTTTCTAAGCCATATTATGAATGTATGGTGCTACTGCCAAATGTGTATTTGTGATGTGGGCTCTGATTATTATTTCCTAACATATCACTCAAAATTAACTTATTTCTAATAGCACCTTCATTATTGCATGATTACAAACTTCAGCTTAAACATAATAATGTGATATTTCTAATGACATAATCAAATAATGTTCTTGGGTGCATTTCAATGTATAATTATTTATACAGATTGGTTGATTTATTCAGTTTAAAAATGTAGTCTTTTACATGCATAAAATATAAACACACTACAGTGAGATCTAAATACAATACAACAAGATGTCTTTAATGATGTCATAAACTCCAAGAAAGCATTTGACAGAGACAGGTGCACATACAGGACCTGTCACAGGCCACCACTGAACTGGGTGAGGTGATAGACACACTACAAAGGTGTCAACAGTGGAGTCTGATGACACCTGGAGGATGGAGTTCTTTAGAACAACAGAGGGTGCTCGACCAGGCTTGCTCTGCCTGTGCTCTTTCAGAGGGTGTCAAACAAGGATGCTTGCTCTGCCCAGTGCTCTTTCAGAGGGTGTCAAACAAGGATGTTTGCTCTGCCCAGTGCTCTTTCAGAGGGTGTCAAACAAGGATGCTTGCTCTGCCCAGTGCTCTTTCAGAGGGTGTCCAGCAAGGATGTTTGCTCTTTCAGAGGGTGTCAAGCAAGGATGTTTGCTCTGCCCAGTGTTCTTTCAGAGGGTGTCAAGCAAGGATGCTTGCTCTTTCAGAGGGTGTCAAGCAAGGATGCTTGCTCTTTCAGAGGGTGTCAAGCAAGGATGCTTGCTCTTTCAGAGGGTGTCAAGCAAGGATGCTTGCTCTTTCAGAGGGTGTCAAGCAAGGATGTTTGCTCTTTCAGAGGGTGTCAAGCAAGGATGTTTGCTCTGCCCAGTGCTCTTTCAGAGGGTGTCAAGCAAGGATGCTTGCTCTTTCAGAGGGTGTCAAGCAAGGATGCTTGCTCTTTCAGAGGGTGTCCAACAAGGATGCTTGCTCTCCCCAGTGCTCTTTCAGAGGGTGTCCAGCAAGGATGTTTGCTCTGCCCAGTGCTCTTTCAGAGGGTGTCCAACAAGGATGCTTGCTCTCCCCAGTGCTCTTTCAGAGGGTGTCCAACAAGGATGCTTGCTCTCCCCAGTGATCTTTCAGAGGGTGTCCAACAAGGATGCTTGCTCTTTCAGAGGGTGTCCAGCAAGGATGCTTGCTCTTTCAGAGGGTGTCCAGCAAGGATGTTTGCTCTTTCAGAGGGTGTCAAGCAAGGATGTTTGCTCTGCCCAGTGTTCTTTCAGAGGGTGTCAAGCAAGGATGCTTGCTCTTTCAGAGGGTGTCAAGCAAGGATGCTTGCTCTTTCAGAGGGTGTCAAGCAAGGATGCTTGCTCTTTCAGAGGGTGTCAAGCAAGGATGCTTGCTCTTTCAGAGGGTGTCAAGCAAGGATGTTTGCTCTTTCAGAGGGTGTCAAGCAAGGATGTTTGCTCTGCCCAGTGCTCTTTCAGAGGGTGTCAAGCAAGGATGCTTGCTCTTTCAGAGGGTGTCAAGCAAGGATGCTTGCTCTTTCAGAGGGTGTCCAACAAGGATGCTTGCTCTCCCCAGTGCTCTTTCAGAGGGTGTCCAACAAGGATGCTTGCTCTCCCCAGTGATCTTTCAGAGGGTGTCCAACAAGGATGCTTGCTCTTTCAGAGGGTGTCCAGCAAGGATGCTTGCTCTTTCAGAGGGTGTCCAACAAGGATGCTTGCTCTTTCAGAGTGTGTCCAACAAGGATGCTTGCTCTTTCAGAGGGTGTCCAACAAGGATGCTTGCTCTTTCAGAGGGTGTCCAACAAGGATGCTTGCTCTTTCAGAGGGTGTCCAACAAGGATGCTTGCTCTTTCAGAGGGTGTCCAACAAGGATGCTTGCTCTTTCAGAGGCTGTCCAGCAAGGATGCTTGCTCTTTCAGAGGGTGTCCAGCAAGGTTGCTCGCTCTCCCCAGTGCTCTTTCAGAGGGTGTCCAACAAGGATACTTGCTCTCCCCAGTGCTCCATACCAGAGCTTCTCAACACAGACCTCTCTGTACTAGAGCTTCTCAACACAGACCTCTCTGTACTAGAGCTTCTCAACACAGACCTCTCTGTATGAGAGCTTCTCAACACAGACCTCTCTGTACTAGAGCTTCTCAACACAGACCTCTCTGTACTAGAGCTTCTCAACACAGACCTCTCTGTACCAGAGCTTCTCAACACAGACCTCTCTGTACTAGAGCTTCTCAACACAGACCTCTCTGTACCAGAGCTTCTCAACACAGACCACTCTGTACCAGAGCTTCTCAACACAGACCTCTGTACCAGAGCTTCTCAACACAGACCTCTCTGTCCCAGAGCTTCTCAACACAGACCTCTCTGTACTAGAGCTTCTCAACACAGACCTCTCTGTCCCAGAGCTTCTCAACACAGACCTCTCTGTACTAGAGCTTCTCAACACAGACCTCTCTGTACCAGAGCTTCTCAACACAGACCACTCTGTACCAGAGCTTCTCAACACAGACCTCTGTACCAGAGCTTCTCAACACAGACCTCTCTGTACCAGAGCTTCTCAACACAGACCTCTCTGTACTAGAGCTTCTCAACACAGACCTCTCTGTACCAGAGCTTCTCAACACAGACCTCTCTGTCCCAGAGCTTCTCAACACAGACCTCTCTGTACTAGAGCTTCTCAACACAGACCTCTCTGTACTAGAGCTACTCAACACAGACCTCTCTGTACTAGAGCTACTCAACACAGACCTCTCTGTACCAGAGCTTCTCAACACAGCCACTGACAGACAGGAATGGTGGAACGTTGCAGCTATAGCATCACTTATGTACCCAGGACCCAGTCCTATCCACCCACTCACACCCACCCCAAAGATCAAGTTGGTTAAGTGACTGACTACTAGGTAAAGCCATTAAAATAGTGTAGAATAACTAAAAATGAAACGTCATATACATTACTTTAGGATGTGAAATGTTTGTAAGAATGGACTGAAGGCTGCTAGACACTGAGTGTTGTGTTGCAGCCAGGTACACCCCTGGCGTGGTGGCCGGGTCAGGGATCTGTGGGCAGACCATCCACAGTAGCCTCCTGTCACATGGCGTCCTGCTGTCACCCACCTACCCGGGCATGTACCCGGACAACCTGTCCTGTTTCTACAAGTTGAAGGGCGTGCCAGGTCAGCGTGTCCGCGTCACCTTCCAAGACATTGACATGTACAGTGGAGGCAGTCAGTGAGTCACCAATTTTCAGTCTTGAGTGGCACCACAAAAGGAATACAAGTTTGCAATAATAGATTTTTATTTTCCTGTCTGATATGTTCTGAATTCAAGTATTGTATGTAACAATTACAGCTCAAGTACATTAAATATTGCTTTTGGTTAACTTCGAGTGATGGAAAATTCAGAAAACTGTTTAATTAAAACAAATAAGCCCTATAAATAAATATATTCTTTTCCTCATCTAAAAGAATTGACCTTCATCAATTAAATCATGGGCACAACGTAAAATTTCATCACAGGTAATTTAAATAAACACAGCTTTAGTGCAGTTCTCCATTTTTTACAAGAGTGATAAATGAGCAAGACCCTTGCATAATCTGGTAGTAAACGGTATAACTGTCTTACTTTTCCTGTGTGTTTACAGTTGTCCTTTTGACTACATCAAGGTGTATGATGGCTACACGATAGAGGCTGAGGTGATAGGTGTGTACTGTGGCCGACTCACAGACATCACGATCTACTCAACCTCAGAAGCTCTGCACTTGCAATTTGAGACGAAGAGCGGGCGGGTGACACCCACCAAGAAGCCCTACGTACCCTACTGGGAGAAACAACTCGAACACGACACACAGAGACAAGGCTTCAAAGCAGAGTTTGAGATCAGCAACAAATTTGTCAACCTGGGTATGTGCACTATACGTTATCAGCCTATAACTGAACTTATCACTGCATTAAAAATGGCAAATATATCTTACGTAAATAAGCTTAATAATTTTCAAGATTACTTTTCCCAATTTAATTCTCAGCAGTGTGTGTCATTTATAATATGAAGAATTATGCTTATCCTGCTTGATGATTTCACTTGAAATTCTGAAATGCATCTGGTCTGTGCCAAAGACCAATAAGTCTCCACCTGTCTGAATCCATAAGTCTCCACCTGTCTGAATCCAGTAAGTCTCCACCTGTCTGAATCCAGTAAGTCTCCACCTGTCTGAATCCAGTAAGTCTCCACCTCTCTGAATCCAATAAGTCTCCACCTCTCTGAATCCAATAAGTCTCCACCTGTCTGAATCCATAAGTCTCCACCTGTCTGAATCCAATAAGTCTCCACCTGTCTGAATCCATAAGTCTCCACCTGTCTGAATCCAGTAAGTCTCCACCTGTCTGAATCCAGTAAGTCTCCACCTCTCTGAATCCAATAAGTCTCCACCTCTCTGAATCCAATAAGTCTCCACCTGTCTGAATCCATAAGTCTCCACCTGTCTGAATCCAGTAAGTCTCTACCTGTCTGAATCCAGTAAGTCTCCACCTGTCTGAATCCAGTAAGTCTCCACCTGTCCGAATCCAGTAAGTCTCCGCCTGTCTGAATCCAGTAAGTCTCCATCTGTCTGAATCCAGTAAGTCGCCACCTGTCTGAATCCATAAGTCTCCACCTGACTGAATCCAGGAAGTCTCCACCTGTCCGAATCCTGTAAGTCTCCACCTGTCTGAATCCAGTAAGTCTCCACCTGTCTGAATCCAGTAAGTCTCCACCTGTCTGAATCCAGTAAGTCTCCACCTGTCTGAATCCTGTAAGTCTCCACCTGTCTGAATCCAGTAAGTCTCAATCTGTCTGAATCCAGTAAGTCTCCACCTGTCTGAATCCAGTAAGTCTCCATCTGTCTGAATCCAGTAAGTCTCCACCTGTCTGAATCCAGTAAGTCTCCACCTGTCTCAATCCAGTAAGTCTCCACCTGTCTGAATCCAGTAAGTCTCCACCTGTCTGAATCCAGTAAGTCTCCACCTGTCTGAATCCTGTAAGTATCCACCTGTCTGAATCCAGTAAGTCTCCACCTGTCTGAATCCAGTAAGTCTCCACCTGTCTGAATCCAGTAAGTCTCCACCTGTCTGAATCCAGTAAGTCTCCACCTGTCTGAATCCAGTAAGTCTCCACCTGTCTGAATCCAGTAAGTCTGCACCTGTCTGAATCCAGTAAGTCTCCACCTGTCTGAATCCAGTAAGTCTCCACCTGTCTGAATCCTGTAAGTCTCCACCTGTCTGAATCCAGTAAGTATCCACCTGTCTGAATCCAGTAAGTCTCCATCTGTCTGAATCCAGTAAGTCTCCACCTGTCTGAATCCAGTAAGTCTCCATCTGTCTGAATCCAGTAAGTTGCCACCTGTCTGAATCCATAAGTCTCCACCTGACTGAATCCAGTAAGTCTCCACCTGTCTGAATCCATAAGTCTCCACCTGTCTGAATCCATAAGTCTCCACCTGTCTGAATCCAGTAAGTCTCCACCTGTCTGAATCCAGTAAGTCTCCACCTGTCTGAATCCAGTAAGTATCCACCTGTCTGAATCCAGTAAGTCTCCACCTGTCTGAATCCAGTAAGTCTCCACCTGTCTGAGTCCAATAAATTTCCAACTGTCAAAATAAGTGATCAGTGACAACTGTGTCTCAACCATGTTTTGTATATGGCAGTAGGTGTAACATGTGTTGTTGTTGTATGTGTACTCATGGCAGCAGGTGTAACATGTGTTGTTGTTGTATGTGTACTCATGGCAGCAGGTGTAACATGTGTTGTTGTTGTATGTGTACTCATGGCAGCAGGTGTAACATGTGTTGTTGTATGTGTACTCATGGCAGCAGGTGTAACATGTGTTGTTGTTGTGTGTGTACTCATGGCAGCAGGTGTAACATGTGTTGTTGTTGTATGTGTACTCATGGCAGCAGGTATAACATGTGTTGTTGTGGGTGTGTACTCATGGCAGCAGGTGTAACATGTGTTGTTGTTGTATGTGTACTCATGGCAGCAGGTGTAACATGTGTTGTTGTTGTATGTGTACTCATGGCAGCAGGTGTAACATGTGTTGTTGTTGTATGTGTACTCATGGCAGCAGGTGTAACATGTGTTGTTTTTGTATGTGTACTCATGGCAGCAGGTGTAACATGTGTTATTGTTGTTGTATGTGTACTGATGGCAGCAGGTGTAACATGTGTTGTTGTTGTTGTATGTGTACTGATGGCAGCAGGTGTAACATGTGTTGTTTTTGTATGTGTACTCATGGCAGCAGGTGTAACATGTGTTGTTGTTGTTGTATGTGTACTGATGGCAGCAGGTGTAACATGTGTTGTTGTTGTATGTGTACTCATGGCAGCAGGTGTAACATGTGTTGTTGTTGTTGTATGTGTACTGATGGCAGCAGGTGTAACATGTGTTGTTGTTGGTGTATGTGTACTCATGGCAGCAGGTGTAACATGTGTTGTTGTTGTATGTGTACTCATGGCAGCAGGTGTAAAATGTGTTGTTGTTGTATGTGTACTCATGGCTGCAGGTGTAACATGTGTTGTTGTTGTATGTGTACTCATGGCAGCAGGTGTAACATGTGTTGTTGTTGTATGTGTACTCATGGCAGCAGGTGTAACATGTTGTGTTGTTGTTGTTGCAGATTTCATTGGCACAGCTTCAGGTCGTCATGTCGTTGGCACAGGTACTGCCTACATCTATAATAATACTTCAAAGCTACAGGCTAACTGGGAATGTATGGTGATCTTAATTGACTCATTTGCAGCTGGTTGGTGGTTTCATGTTATCAACAAATCCAAAGTCGTTGAGTTTTGTTTTATATCTCAGATGTGTCTAAATTATCTATGTTTTACTTTGTTTTGTGGAATTTACAAGAATCAATCAGTCATTCAGAGAAAAACTATATATTTCACCATCAGATATATTTAGTCATTGAAGTCGAGGCTATAGTAATAATAATATGTGTGCCTGCATGCATGCGTGCATATGTAAAGTACACTACAAACATCAGGTATTAACAACATCATGTATTTAAAAAAAGTGTTTTGTACCGACTATCAGAATTGTATTTCCATCACCAAAGCCTGCTTTCTGTGACAAACATAATTTTATAGTTGCTTTTTGTTGTTACTGCCAGTAAGGGAGTGAGAGAATGTTATAAATAAGGGGCGTACATACAAGACAACAGACAGGACACGTGGCACAGTGGCTCACTACATATGTGGACAACTGAAACTGCTCTTTATAAATGTATATAATCTACTGCTGTAGAATGTGATGTTGTGCAGCAGGGTGTAATATGGCTTTGTAGAATGTAATGTGCTGTAGAATGTGATGTGTTGTAGAATGTGATGTGCTATAGAATATGATGTGTTGTAGAATGTGATTTGCCGCAGAATTAATGTGTTGTGTTTCAGAATGTGTTCTATTGTCAAATGTGTTGTGCTGTAGAATATGGTGTGTTGTAGAATGTGTTTGCTGTAGTATGTGATGTGTTGTAGAATATGTTGAGTTGTAGAAAATGTTGTGTTGTGGAATGTGTTTAGTTGTAGAAAGTGTTGTTGTATTGTAGAATGTGGTGTGCTGTAGAATGTTGTGTTGCTGTAGAATGTGGTGTGTTGTAGAATGTGATGTTGCTGTGTTCTAGAATGCAGTGTAGAATGTGTTGTTGCTGTGCTGTAGAATATTGTGTGTTGTGCAGAGCTGTAACAAGTACATTTATTTTGTACTTGAGTAAAAGTAAAAGTAACCCTAGAAAAAGCTACTCAAGTAAAGGTAAAAGTACTTCTAAAATAATGTACTTGAAGTACAAGTAAAAAGTAAAAATATGTACTTGAAGTAAACACAAAAGTACTTTTCTCCTGAAACTAGTTCTCACTGTTGTGAATAAAACAAAACATTCACAATTATAATTTAGTGTGTACACGCTATGCATAAAATATAATATTTAATACTAAGAACTAAAATGATGCAGACAATACTGCGTAGGCCAACTAGGCCTACAAGCTGTATATACACCATGCTTTATTAATAATAGGCCCACAGCAACCATCGTATTCATAAGTTGAACTAGAAGTAATTCACGTTGTCATAGGTGTGTTACATCTTTCTTAAAACGTTCTTATCATCGTGGGTTATAGATGGATGTATGATTAATTTTATCCTGTGTTACTTGAAGGAGGCATTCGGTCTAGATGAATGCTTATAATAACGTGTCTTTTGAAATATGTCTTCATTTGTAATAATTACTAATTGTAACATTTATAAAAAAAACTTTAGTTAAATTAAACAGTTACAAACACTGATCTATATTAAAAATAAATAGAAATTATAAAGATGTGGTTCCACAAGACCGGCAGGTTTGCGGTTGGCGATAACGGGGAGCCTTCGATATATATAGCATGTGCAGTCCACAGTGAACATCTAAAGCTAATCAACTGTGTCAACAATATGCAAGACACAAGAAGACAAGTAAGGCAGCTGTTTTTCATGTCTACTCAATGCAAGGCTTTAAATAATCTCAGGGCCAATGCCATTCATGGGCATTGTTGTCTTAGAGGCCCAGTCAGGAAGTCTTGTAACACTCAGTTCAGGCTCAGCAGCACCAGTGCCAGACCCCAGATTGCAATTATCTCACTGGCTTCATCAGGTGACAAAGCAAATCGTTTGTACAACTGATCTGGCCAGTCCAGGACACTTAACATATCTGCTTGTTGTAAGTTCCGGCTGATGTTTGTAAATAAATCTATGCTAACTGCAGACATTACCTTGCTTCCGACAGGTGCTTTTAGGACATTTGCAAATTTAACAAAGAAATTATGAGTACTTCACTACATTTAGATAAAGTACACATATTTTGTACTTCGTTACAAGTAAAAGTACTTCCAAAAAAATGTACTTCGTTACTCAAGAAAAGTAAACTTTTCTACTTAAGTAAAGTAACGAAGTAAAAGTACTTCGTTACATTACGGCTCTGGTGTTGTGTAATATGGTGTGCTGTAGAATGTGGTGTGCTGTAGGCTGTGGTGTTCTGTAGAATGTGGTGTGCTGTAGAATGTGGTGTGCTGTAGAATGTGGTGTTCTGTAGAATATGGTGTTCTGTAGAATGTGGTGTGCTGTAGAATGTGGTGTTATTGTAGAATGTGGTGTGCTGTAGAATGTAGTGTGCTGTAGAATGTGGTGTGCTGTAGAATGTGGTGTTATTGTAGAATGTGGTGTGCTGTAGAATGTAGTGTGCTGTAGAATGTGGTGTGCTGTAGAATGTGGTGTTATTGTAGAATGTGGTGTGCTGTAGAGTGTGGTGTGCTGTACAATGTGCTGCTGTGTGCTGTAGAGTGTGACCAGAGGATCCTGAGTGTGGGTAAGTCGAATGGCACAATCACAAGTCCAGGGTACCCAGGGGGCTACCCCCTCAATGTCACCTGCTACTACTACATTGACGGCCTGGTGAACCAGGAGAACCTGGAGAAGACGCGACTCACCTTTGAAGACTTCGACGTTCCCTCCAGTAGTGCACTGTAAGAGTGAATACTTTGACGTTCCTTCCAGTAGTGCACTGTAAGAGTGAATACTTTGATGTTCCTTCCAGTAGTGCACTGTAAGAGTGAATACTTTGATGTTCCTTCCAGTAGTGCACTGTAAGAGTGAATACTTTGATGTTCCTTCCAGTAGTGCACTGTAAGAGTGAATACTTTGATGTTCCTTCCAGTAGTGCACTGTATGAGTGAATACTTTGATGTTCCTTCCAGTAGTGCACTGTAAGAGTGAATACTTTGATGTTCCTTCCAGTAGTGCACTGTATGAGTGAATACTTTGATGTTCCTTCCAGTAGTGCACTGTAAGAGTGAATACTTTGATGTTCCTTCCAGTAGTGCACTGTAAGAGTGAATACTTTGATGTTCCTTCCAGTAGTGCACTGTAAGAGTGAATACTTTGATGTTCCTTCCAGTAGTGCACTGTAAGAGTGAATACTTTGATGTTCCTTCCAGTAGTGCACTGTAAGAGTGAATACTTTGATGTTCCTTCCAGTAGTGCACTATAAGAGTGAATACTTTGACGTTCCTTCCAGTAGTGCACTGTAAGAGTGAATACTTTGACGTTCCTTCCAGTAGTGCACTGTAAGAGTGAATACTTTGATGTTCCTTCCAGTAGTGCACTGTATGAGTGAATACTTTGATGTTCCTTCCAGTAGTGCACTGTAAGAGTGAATACTTTGATGTTCCTTCCAGTAGTGCACTGTAAGAGTGAATACTTTGATGTTCCTTCCAGTAGTGCACTGTAAGAGTGAATACTTTGATGTTCCTTCCAGTAGTGCACTGTAAGAGTGAATACTTTGATGTTCCTTCCAGTAGTGCACTGTAAGAGTGAATACTTTGATGTTCCTTCCAGTAGTGCACTATAAGAGTGAATACTTTGACGTTCCCTCCAGTAGTGCACTGTAAGAGTGAATACTTTGACGTTCCTTCCAGTAGTGCACTGTAAGAGTGAATACTTGGATTTCTCGTACACACATTTATTGAGTTGAACAATTATTTTATTACAAAGATCTAATTCAAATATGACCAATTGTAAAAATGCATATATACCCAGTACTAACATCATATTGAGTTTTAGTTGGGACCAGTCTCAGACTAACATATGTCACTGTTTCAAATCTGTTTTTCTTAGGAACAATGGAGTTTTGTATGTTATATCTTGCAAGTTGGATGAACAGTGAGAGAATTCTAACCAACATTCTTGGGTTTTGCGTATCACTGACATTGTTTGTAAGCTTGAGACAAACGTTTGTTGTCCAAAATTCCATAAATTCCGTCTTATAGAACAAATATCAATCTTTTTTATAAACTACAAATACTGTCCACCAGTGCATTTATATTACATATACAATTCGTAACTTCATATGTGGAGCACATTACACAAGAAGCATTGAACGTTTGTCTTTATTGATGTCTTCCAGTCTACTTTTAATACCTACAGTATAGAAGTGTGCAGTGTTAAGCTTGTTGTGTGTGCCTTGTGGTGCAGGTGTCACAAGGGCTATGTGAGTGTCTACCTGCGAGGGAAGGATGACAGAGAGGTGCAGGCGGACAGTGTCTTCTGTGGCAACTCCCTGCCCTCAGACATCGCCTCCTTCAACCCCCGGCTCCTCCTCATCTTCTCCAGTGAGGGCGCCCTGCACGCGGGGCGGGGCTTCAAGGCTCGCTTTGAGTTTGTCACAGGTGCGCATTGCTTTCTTACATTAGCCATTTAACAATACATCAAACTCAACATGTCACCAAAGTATACAGTCAACAAAAGTAATTTAAAATTGTGTCTATCAGTAACAACAATAGTTGTCAAACAGATCAACCATATAAAACTGTCTGTAAAGATGCTTTTTCAAGTTACTTTGTGATTGTAATTATCTACCAATCTAACATTTATAGTTGTTGACCATAATTTATTATGTAATTATTTTATTCCCAGATGAATTATTTTGAATCGGCTGCCTCCAGAATGGCATGGTGGCATCACATGTCAGGTACAATGTAAATTAGTTATGATAACTTAAGGGCCAAATATACAAGTCAATGGCAACATCAGACGTCGATGACAAGTTGTAAAATAAAACCATGCACCAATAGGGTTAACAGAGAACCTAGTTAACATACAATGACAAATTGCTCGACAACAAACCTGCTCGATGGCAAACCATCAAGAATCTAAACAAAATGATTTACCAGAAAATGCCATGTGTACTAAATCCTGTAGACAAGTTTCAACATGATCTCACTCATCTTGACATACATGTTGACTGCCTCAGGACAGACAAATGGTCATGATGAACTATTGAGTAGCCTTGTTTGATACTGCACCAGTAACCACTGCTGTGGATGTGGATGTGGATGTGGTTGATGTGTCATGACCGCTGGTGTTGTAGACTACGCCATCCCAGGCACACCCGCCACTGAGGAGCGATGTCAGTTCATCTATCGCAGTTCGAGCCAAAAGATGGGGTTGTTCAACTCGCCCCGCTACCCCAGTTACTACCCCTCCAACACCGACTGTGTCTACGAGTTCATCGGCCTCCACCACGAGCAGGTGCGACTGACCTTCCTCAACTTCAAGGTCGACGACCGCACGGGCAAGTGAGTGTCACAGATAACAACTTGGGCTGTATGACTCAATGGGCAAGTGAGTGTCACAGATAACAACTTGGGCTGTATGACTCAATGGGCAAGTGAGTGTCACGGATAACAACTTGGGCTGTATGACTCAATGGGCAAGTGAGTGTCACAGATAACAACTTGGGCTGTATGACTCAATGGGCAAGTGAGTGTCACGGATAACAACTTGGGCTGTATGACTCAATGGGCAAGTGAGTGTCACAGATAACAACTTGGGCTGTATGACTCAATGGGCAAGTGAGTGTCACGGATAACAACTTGGGCTGTATGAATCAATTGGCAAGTGAGTGTCACAGATAACAACTTGGGCTGTATGACTCAATTGGCAAGTGAGTGTCACAGATAACAACTTGGGCTGTATCACTCAATGCGCAAGTGAGTGTCACGGATAACAACTTGGGCTGTATGACTCAATTGGCAAGTGAGTGTCACGGATAACAACTTGGGCTGTATGACTCAATGGGCAAGGAAGTGTCACAGATAACAACTTGGGCTGTATGACTCAATTGGCAAGTGAGTGTCACAGATAACAACTTGGGCTGTATGACTCAATGGGCAAGTGAGTGTCACAGATAACAACATGGGCTGTATGACTTAACGGGCAAGTGAATGTCACGGATAACAACTTGGGCTGTATGACTCAATGGGCAAGTGAGTGTCACGGATAACAACTTGGGCTGTATGACTCAATGGGCAAGTGAGTGTCACGGATAACAACTTGGGCTGTATGACTCAATGGGCAAGTGAGTGTCACAGATAAAAACTTGGGCTGTATGACTCAACGGGCAAGTGAGTGTCACAGATAACAACTTAGGCTGTATGACTTAATGGGCAAGTGAGTGTCACGGATAACAACTTGGGCTGTATGACTCAATTGGCAAGTGAGTGTCACGGATAACAACTTGGGCTGTATGACTCAATGGGCAAGTGAGTGTCACAGATAACAACTTGGGCTGTATGACTCAATGGGCAAGTGAGTGTCACAGATAACAACTTGGGCTGTATGACTCAATGGGCAAGTGAGTGTCACGGATAACAACTTGGGCTGTATGAATCAATTGGCAAGTGAGTGTCACAGATAACAACTTGGGCTGTATGACTCAATTGGCAAGTGAGTGTCACAGATAACAACTTGGGCTGTATCACTCAATGGGCAAGTGAGTGTCACGGATAACAACTTGGGCTGTATGACTCAATTGGCAAGTGAGTGTCACGGATAACAACTTGGGCTGTATGACTCAATGGGCAAGTGAGTGTCACAGATAACAACTTGGGCTGTATGACTCAATTGGCAAGTGAGTGTCACAGATAACAACTTGGGCTGTATGACTCAATGGGCAAGTGAGTGTCACAGATAACAACTTGGGCTGTATGACTTAACGGGCAAGTGAATGTCACGGATAACAACTTGGGCTGTATGACTCAATGGGCAAGTGAGTGTCACGGATAACAACTTGGGCTGTATGACTCAATGGGCAAGTGAGTGTCACGGATAACAACTTGGGCTGTATGACTCAATGGGCAAGTGAGTGTCACAGATAAAAACTTGGGCTGTATGACTCAACGGGCAAGTGAGTGTCACAGATAACAACTTGGGCTGTATGACTTAATGGGCAAGTGAATGTCACGGATAACAACTTGGGCTGTATGACTCAACGGGCAAGTGAGTGTCACAGATAACAACTTGGGCTGTATGACTCAATGGACAAGTGAGTGTCACGGATAATAACTTGGGATGTATGACTCGGTGGGCAAGTGAGTGTCATAGATAATAACTTGGGCTGTATGACTCAATGGGCAAGTGAGTGTCACAGATAACAACCTGGGCTGTATGACTCAATGGGCAAGTGAGTGTCACGGATAACAAACCTGGGCTGTATGACTCAATGGGCAAGTGACTGTCACAGATAACAACTTGGAATGTATGACTCAATGGGTGAGTGTCATGGATAACAACCTTGGTTGTATGACTCAATGGGCAAGTGAGTGTCATGGATAACAACCTGGGTTGTATGACTCAATGGGTGAGTGTCATGGATAACAACCTTGGTTGTATGACTCAATGGGCAAGTGAGGGTCACGGATAACAACCTGGGTTGTATGACTCAATGGGCAAGTGAGGGTCACGGATAACAACCTGGGTCGTATGACTCAATGGGTGAGTGTCATGGATAACAACCTTGGTTGTATGACTCAATGGGCAAGTGAGGGTCACGGATAACAACCTGGGTTGTATGACTCAATGGGTGAGTGTCATGGATAACAACCTGGGTTGTATGACTCAATGGGCAAGTGAGGGTCACGGATAACAACCTGGGTTGTATGACTCAATGGGTGAGTGTCATGGATAACAACCTTGGTTGTATGACTCAATGGGCAAGTGAGGGTCACGGATAACAACCTGGGTTGTATGACTCAATGGGCAAGTGAGGGTCACGGATAACAACCTGGGTCGTATGACTCAATGGGCAAGTGAGGGTCACGGATAACAACCTGGGCTATATGACTATGGGTAAGTACCTAGGTAAGTGTCATGGATACAAGGGCTGTATTAGAGTACAGGCGAGTCATGGTTAAGGACCAGGGCTGTACTCTAGCAATGCTAATATTACTTAACAGTTCAACACTATCATTTCTAGGGCATACTGATGAGTAAAACGTTACTTCCTCTTGTTGACCTGTACCAGTTTGATCACACTGAGTAGCACAGCAAGTGGGTGGTGTGGTTGTCAGTGTGGAACACGTGATGAATGCACCACACAGAGTGTATTGTGGTGTAAATGTAACAATGTTGTATGTTTCCAAACAGTTGGTAAATGTGGCCATCAATCTGTTAAGTTTGAACTACCAAGTTATCCCGTCTAGCAAGGGCATGAAGCCAGATGTATTAGGTTGTTCCAAGGCAATGTTGTTGAGTTCTCATGTCTGTGTTTGACTCCTGGTCTGTCTCATGTCAGCATAATGAATGAGCTCAATCATGGTGAATTAGCTTAGGAATAGTCAGGTCACTTTGCAAATATATTGTGACATGATGACAGACAGACAGACAGACAGACAGACAGACAGCTGGACAGACGGGCGGGTGTGAGTTGAATGAAGGCGGGTGTGTGTGTGTTCTGGTACTACCATAGTTGCTGTTATGTTGCCAGTTGTTCGACGGATAACTTGCGGGTGTACAGTATTCGTACTTCGCCCCACTTTGGGAGCAGTGAGGAGTTGGTTGGGGTGCTGTGTGGGAGCAGTGTGCCGGGGCCCATCCTGTCAGGCCATGGCGCCAGCATCCTCAAGGTCGTCTTCCACAGCGATGACAGCACCGTCACCAACGGCTTCCGCGCCCAGTATGAATTTATTGAGAAGAAACCTATCAATAAAAGTGAGGAATGAGTAGGAATGCTATTCTATGTTATGAACTTTCTGATGAGATAAACAATGATAGATAAATTTAGGTCACTAGAATAAATTATATATATAGATATATATATATAGATATATATATATATATATATATATATATATATATATATATATATATATATATATATATATATATATATGGTCGTTTTATGAAATTCTATTCACTTACAGTGGACAGTGCAAAAACTAAGCTATTAAATCTAGTAACTGACATGTTAGGATGTAATATTATTAATACTGGTTCAGGTTATAATATACATATTTTTAAATGAGAAAGTATTTATACATTGATATGTGAATCGTTGCTTACAAATACTCTACAGCAGCAGTTGTTTTGACAAGGAGATGTTTCTTTTGCAGGGTGTTTTATGAACTTGACAACTGGGGGTGGGGGACTTATACACACCCCAAACTACCCAATGCGGTATCCCATCAACTTGAGTTGTGAGTGGCACATCTATGCAAAACAACCATTTGCTCACATTCTCCTTCAGTTTCCAACCTTCTCCGTTGAGGGCGGTGGTAAGTACAGATTCTACCTAATAAACACTACCAGAAATTCCCATCTCCCAGATGGAACTAGAAAGACAGAAAACTGTTTCTTGAAATGTTCATAGATGACATTTGTTATTATGTCAATTTTAGCAGGTTGTTTTACAAGTTTCATAATATTGCCATCACAGATCGGTGGACCGTTTATGTAGCTCACAAACACTGCTGACAGCAGGCACTGTGTTGTGAAGAACTGAAACATGTTCTCAAAGCATCTAGGAGAAAAGCCAACAATTAGCACCGCATCTCAGCTGCCAAACTTTCAGTGCTTAATCTGTGACTCTGTAGGTTAGGTGGCCTGCTAGGAACCAGGGCTATTTATAATTGGGTATTGGTGACTGCCACACACTTTAAGGCCAGGCGGCATGCCTGGAAAGCATAGCTAATTTCCAGGCTGCTTATGTAGGTTTTAATTAAGCTATTTCTTTAAAACTATTGATTTTCTGTAAAAGCGAGTTGAATTTATTTTGTTGCTTATTTAATTATCTTAAGACTGTGGTATATTGTCACCTGTGGGTGACAAACATACATTTTATATTGTGAACAACTGTAGTATGAAATATCATACACTTTATTGACATCAACTGCATTTTGATGACTGGGCTGTTTCTCTTCAGAGTCGGGCTGTCCCCACGCAGTGGTCAAGCTGTACCCTGACGGCCTGTCCCTGCCCACCTACCAGTTCTGTGGCACTGCCCCCGCCCTCCAACACGTCGTCTCACACGGCAGATACATGAAGGTCGAGTAAGTAACCTTCATACAGCCCTCAACTTGGTGTCATCAAACTAAAACCTATCATGTTACTCCTCCAGTGAAGTTGACAGAACAACATCTGTAGGACAACATCTGTAGGACAACATCTGTAGGACAACATCTGTAGGACAAACATGCTTTGTACAAAAACTGATGAAAACTGCTGAAACCAACAAGAAAGTGCATTGAACATGTTGGCACTGTCTTAGCACAGTGGGACGTGGAATGGTGACATCTTGCCTACAAGTGTAATGAAGTATCGTATAATACACATTGAAAGGAAACATAAGGCTTTTGGAGTTATGTGCCTCAAAGAATATACACAAATGAACTGTTCAAATAAGCATCGCACTCTGCTTTCTCCATTTCCACTTGAATTTGTTTTATACAAGTTATAACGTATACGCAATAATTATGTTGAATGTATTTTATGTTATGTTCAGTTGGACATAAATATATGATTGATCGAACGAACGAACGAACGAACGAACGAACGATCGTTCGTTCGTTCGTTCGTTCGTTCGTTCGTTCGTTCGTTCGTTCGTTCGTTCGTTCGTTCGTTCGTTCGTTCGTTCGTTCGTTCGTTCGTTCGTTCGTTCGTTCGTTCGTTCGTTCGTTCGTTCGTTCGTTCGTTCGTTCGTTCGTTCGTTCGTTCGTTCGATCGATCGATCGATCGATCGATCGATCATTTGATTTGTAACTAGTCCACAGCAGTGGGAGATTGTGGTGAAATTTGTGTTTCTGCCAGGCAACCAAGACTACCTGGTACAACTACCAAGTTGCTGGTTGTTCTTAGAAATTGTTTATCCAGGCCTTCTGTTGATACATGCCTAGGTCAAGTGAAAAAGAAAATAGTTTCTTGTCCAGACTTTCCAAAAGGAAGCGGGAGGCCCATACTATTTACTATTTATGAATACAGTACAACACATTTATAACATGCATATAACAAATTGACAATGAAATAATTTCTTGCATACAGATTTTTTCCCTATCTTTTCCACTGCAAGTGTTCACGCATGTTACTACGTCTACAGAAATAATGAATTCACAATTATAACAAACACAAAGGTGTTTGTTATAATTGTGAATTCATTATTTCTCAAACACAAATGTCACCACATAACAGATGTTTGTTCAGCTGAAAATCGCCCAGTTGTTTGCAGATACGTAGTGACTGGGAAGCCGGGTTGTGGTAGCACCTTGTCCCAGTGCCAAAGACATATATATATTTTAGGTAACAGTGCAGCACACACAACTGGCTGGAAGTTGTTTACACATAATAACAGACCAATGCAAATTTCTTCTTAGCTGAGCTCAACAAAATTCTCTTGCTCAAACACAGCCTCATGTTTAGGCATCTCCCCCAAAGTCCCGCCTCCGTACCGCCCGCTTCCTGCTGTTACTTGCAATGCAGCAACTCACGTTATCAAACATAGAGGGACACTCCTAGCAGTAATCACCAGGTGATGTTACGGAGCGAAATTAACTCACAAAATAAACTAAATTATAATACCGTAACATCGATCCATGACACTACTGACTATAAATCTCACCTGAAGACAGAAGCTTTTGTACAAAAAACTAATGTTTAAGGAAATCTATCATTGGTAAATAGTTATATTCATGGATTTATTTTGACAGATTTTCTAGTTCATCCCGTGCAGTTGGGGCAATGGGATTCCAAATATCGTGGACAGAAATCACATCAACTCCAGGTACTGTCAGTTCTACAGTAGAGTAAGCACAGCCAAATCTGCAGATTGTCAACTCTCTTGTGTAGCCCTGTGTATGTCTACATACATTTAGAGAGCTGTGGTGCTGTGGTTAGGGCCTCAGACAGTCAGTGAAGACATTCAGGGTCTGACGCTCTTACTGCTCTTTCAGAGATAGGCAAAGTTGGTTCACTCCCCATTGCCCCAGGTTACTCAGCTGTATGAATGAGTGTTCATGCAGTAATTGAAATGTGGCTGAACACTTCCCTATGCAGTTGAGATGGTGTTTGATTTAACACAACTGTGAGTGTGAAGCACTTTGAGCCGTCCCAAATAATTGAACATCAGAATATTTAAGAACTTTTGTAAGACCACTATCAGACATATATAACATCTCAACATGAACCTGTATGATTCCTGCTGATGTGTCATGTCAGCTCAAATGTATTGGATGTGCCAGCTGGTGTCTGTTTGGATGTCACAAGACTCACAGTTGTTATGACCATATAAGGCTTAAACAATGCAAGAGTGACCTTTCAGACATAATCACCTACTGTTTAACTGCCATTTCAAAAACAGTGGCCCGATTCTCTTATACAAAGAGTGGGTCACGATTTTGACTGAAGAATTAGTTACTTATGTCTTGAAAAAGTGAGTATTGTAAGATAACATGACATGTATGTTTGCAGAGCGTTTGTGCAAGGGCTTCCACTGCAGAACCAGTGGCTACTGCATTGCCAGCTACCTCAGGTGTAACCAGCTGCCAAACTGTGGACGTGGTGACAATTCTGATGAAGATCAGTCATGTGGGTATTCATCCAACAAATTACTTATGTCATGACTCTGGTGTTAGCTGTAGATGACTCTGGTGTTAGCTGTAGATGACTCTGGTGTTAGCTGTAGATGACTCTGGTGTTAGCTGTAGAGAGCAATCACAGGTTCTCTAGTGTTAGCTGTAGATGACTCTGGTGTTAGCTGTAGAGAGCAATCACAGGTTCTCTAGTGTTAGCTGTAGATTACTCTGGTGTTAGCTGTAGAGAGCAATCACAGGTTCTCTAGTTTAGATTTTGTCAGATCTTATAATGTCATGTGTTATGTTGTTCAGGTTCTGTGACTGGTGTGCACAAAATGTCTATAAAAGTCTCAGTCAAACTAATTATCAGTAGGACTCGAATCCACATAATTTTCCTTGTGTTTGTTTCCCTTTAGAATATGAAGTAATAGTTTATTTCTTAGTGTACCGATACACTTAACTATCTATAGTGTAATAATACTAATGCCATGGGTATATATATATATATATATATATATATATATATATATATATATATATATATATATATATACTATATCATAATGCTTTATTGACTTCATAGAACAGACTTAGGCAGCTACTATCATTTCCTGCTGTCTTTAGTCATGTATGTTGCTACAGTCGGAGTGACAGTGTGGAGTGTGCACATTGTATATTTACTGATACTAATATACCAAAGCAGTTGAAATAAGTTTGTTTTGATCAATTGTCATTTCCTATGTTAACAAATTTTTTGTCTTCGAGATCTTAAAATATAAGGTCTTTTACATAATGTGTTTTTGCCTTTGCAGGTGGTGCGTATGGAACCTGGTTCATTTATCTAGATAAGTACCCATTCAACAACTTCAGTTTACTTATCACCCTAATAAAACAAGGAACATTCTGTCATCCAATGTGCCATTCATTTAGTGTTTATCAGAAAATAAACTTGTCTTCCCCAGAGAATGTCTGTTTATTGTATGGCCAAAAGGTTACTGTTTTTTTACAGATATGCATTTTATAATATCTACTTGACATACAGTTTTTGTAAACATATTTTAATATAGCTTAAAAATAAAATACCTTTAGTAACAAAAACAAGTAATTGTGAATATTTATACATTTATATATAACATATATATTTAAATTAAATCATGTTTTATTTTACACATTTGTAAATTTACAAGTTCACATATCGTATTCATTCTATTGAGCGTAATGTATGCATAAGAAACGTTCTTAATGAAACGTGCTTGTTTGACAACAACATAATGGTGGTGCCACCTGGTGGCACTGGTGTAGTTTGACTGTTCCACAGCTGTCATCCACCAGGTGGAGCCACCACATTTACTGTGTCCATTGTAAATGCAGTGACATTGCATGAAATTCAAAATGGCAATATAAATGATCTAGAAATGACTCATTCATCCAGACGTGGTGATGTGATTAAAGGAGGCTGCAGAAGCTGGTGGACATTGTGGTTGACAAGGAAGTAATGACAATAAAATTTGATCTGATATGTTTTTGTCCCAGATCAAAGTCAGACACTGCTGGAAATGGGGGTGTACGTTGACTTGAGCATGCACGCATAATAGAATGAATATGGTACATACATTTTATACTTAGCATTGTCAGTTTTATTTTGCAGACATGCCATATGATGATAATGGCTTCCTTCACATCATACTCGGTGTTGTGGCGTCTCTCATCCTCCTCATCTTCATCATCTTCTGCATCCTCCACCATCGACGCAAGGCCCACCGGCGGAAGCACCGCAAGGAGATTGAGGTGCGCTACGTGACACGGGCAGGGGGAGGGATGAACCCTCAGCCTGGGAGCAAGCTGCTGCTCCGAGAGGAGACGGAGAAGGTGTCTGTTGTGTGGTAGTGACGCGTCATGTCATTGGTACATCGTCCAGTACCAACACATGATGTCATCATTACTTCACCTGGTACTCACATGTCATTCACGTCATCACTGTGTCATTTCTGGTAGCGGCATCCGTGATGTCATCATTGTCTGGTGGTGACCCTTCTTGAAACACCAAAACACTGTTTTATGAACAGACATAACGTGCGTTCAAAATGTGAAACTGAAGTGTTGTCGTGTGAGGGACATGTGATCATGTTCTTTCATGACAGCGACATAAGGTTGATACGGGGAGTGACTGCGGGAATTACTATTACCTGGATTGTTGACTAGTGACAATTGTGGATCATGCACACGCATGCACGCATGCACGCACGCACGCACGCACACACACTTTGGCCCCATCTCCCACAACAAGAAACTACCACAGTACAAGGGAAGGACAAGACACTTTGGCCCCATCTCTCACAACAAGATACTACCACAGTATAAGGGAAGGACAAGACACTTTGGCCCCATCTCTCACAACAAGATACTACCACAGTACAAGGGAAGGACAAGACACTTTGGCCCCATCTCTCACAACAAGATACTACCACAGTATAAGGGAAGGACAAGACACTTTGGCCCCATCTCTCACAACAAGAAACTACCACAGTACAAGGGAAGGACAAGACACTTTGGCCCCATCTCTCACAACAAGATACTACCACAGTATAAGGGAAGGACAAGACACTTTGGCCCCATCTCCCACAACAAGACACTACCACAGTACAAGGGAAGGACAAGACACTTTGGCCCCATCTCCCACAACAAGAAACCTATGATGCTGTGACAATACAATGCCATTTGTGCATGTCTGCTGATGGTGCTGCCACCCAGTGGCTGTTCATGGAAGTTTACCATCAAGCAGCACGGAATTAATAGAAAAGAAAAGAAAATGTTTATCTATGGGAATATGAAGAATTCCCATTTATATCTACCCACCTTCAATGTAGTCACCTGTAGTCCAGTGATGTATCAACTGAAGGCATGAAGGTATCAATTGAATAGCTGAAGGTATGAATGTATTATGGATGCATTACCCCAAGGGTACAAATCACACCCATTTGAGATTGGCAACAATTTATTTTTTCTCAATCAAACACCGATTCTGTTCAATAGAATATATGCCTGTCTGTACTATTCATCATTACGAATGCAGTGGTGATGTCACAGTTTGATATTTATTACATTTTAGCAATGTTTGCTGATCTCGTAGTTGTCGATAAATTTATTTTATTAATTATTGGATAAATAGATGTTTAAGAGTATTTGTGTTTGTCATGAAAGCAACAGCTGCACCATGTAGTGGGTGCAGCACCTTGTTTGGCATACATATGACCGTGAATAAATATTTACGTGTGCCAACCTTTGTGAGGTGAAATTATTTAATAACATTTATTTATTGTATCGATACATCCATGCAATGAAAACATAGGAGTATTAATTTATGATTCATTTATGTAACTTTAGTGTACAGTTTTATACATGAAATTCAGATAATATAAATAATAATGTATGTGTGTTATCTCTTAATTATATATACTATAGATATACAGGTTGTGAAAGCATGTGCATGTAAATTGACACTAGTGTATATACAAGATTTATTGTGAAATAAACCTTGTTCTGTGCTTATATAAAATGGTCTGTTTGTGTCAACTTTATAACCTTGTATTTATTTCACATATCTGTAATGATATTACTTATGATCCCAATAATGTAGTAAACGTAGCAAGTGTATATATTTTCAGATATTTTGTGACCAAGGCCATTAACAGCATTGTTCATAAAATGTCATTTCACCCTGACTAAGTCCTCCATTATAATGCTTCCTGAATGGGTTATAAATACAATGTCACCATGACTAAGTTATTTGTTACAATACTTTCAGGTTTAGTAGGATTCACTGTTTGAACTGTCATTCAACAGTTCTCGATTACAGTGCCGAACTTGTTCACGAGTTACAAAATATATAATGCTACAATTAACTATAACAGAAAGATTATTTGAATTTGGTCTGGATTTGCTGACTTTGTTTCCAGCACCAATTGTAGTGTGCTTAATCCATAAATGCAAAGTACAGCTGTACATATAAATTAACATCAATCAAAACAATTTTTGTTTTAAGATGCACACTAGTAAACCTTTGTTTGTAAATTATATAAATTATATAAATCATATAAATAAAAAATTAAACACTGTTTTAAAGATGTATAGTACAAAACCTCTGTAAATTATATAAATTAATATAAAATTAAAACATTTACTAAATCTGTGTATGTAAATTATCTAGAAATTAATCTAAAACATAAACACTGATTAAAACATGTATAACACTAACAAGAAATAAACAGTGTCTGTCATTTTGCAACAATTTGAATTAATTAAAATGTCTAATAAAAAGATGTCTTTAAACACTTTCTAAACATAGATAATGTTCCAGATGCACGAATGTGCACAGGTAATTCCTTCCAGTCGTGGTGCTGCTGCGCCAAACGGCAAATCACCAATACACTCCTTAGTTATGCCTTGGTGCAATGTTAGCGCGTAGTTCTGGCGTAGGCATCCGTCAGACTTTCACGGTTGAACAAGTTCAGCAAGATAAGACGGCGCCTTAAAGTTAAACTTGTAACACGTTGTGTCCAAGAAATGTTTTGAGGACCATAATTACACTGCTGCAAAGTAGAGTGATGTGTGTATGTTGAGGTAGAAATATGTGTAACTCAAGGTAAAGTGATGTGAAATTTAAAGTGGAGAGAGTGTTAACTTGAGGTGGAGAAAGGTTCAACTTAAGGTAGAAACATGTTTAACTTAAGGTATAGTGATGTATAAATTAAGGTATAAAATGCTTAACTAAATGTAGAGATGTTTAAGTTGAGGTAGAGAAATGTTTAACTCGAGGTAGAGTGATATTAACTCAAGCACAGAGATGTTTAATTTCGGGTAGAGAGATGCTTAACTCGAGGTACAGGGCATTATGCAGACAGTAATTAAAGAAATATGACAAAAACTGATTGATACACATTAAAGTGACTTAATAACATCCACTTTTAATATCATACCTGTGTATTAAAACAACCTGAAACAATATCCGACACTGGCACAGATACTATGAGAGCAAGGGAAACGTATACACATGCCACTGGCAGAGACAGCCAGAAGATTGTACTCTGATGATGTAACCACAACGATAACAATAACAACACCTGCAGACTAAATGAAAATCCTGTGATCACTTGTACACCTTCGCTAGTCAATAATACTCAGTATCATCACAACAATTTCAACATTAACAAAGCTTTATCATTTTTTATATAAATGCTGCTCCCATTTTTAACGGTGAAATGGAGAAAAGTGCTTTTACAGACCGACCTATAGAGGCAAAATCTGGCACCAAGTAATATCGACCATATAGTACCTAGTAGATGTGCATTTCACAATATACCAGCTCAGTATTACTTAGTGAAGATATAATTACACTTTGTTATATTAATAATGATTTTTTTTCTAGTATAAAAATAACATAAACTTTTCCATTTCCAGTGCACATGTGGAAAATGTAGTTATGGAAAATAAGGGTGGGTTTCTATTAGGTACTACACAGTATTACTGTTTCGCAATATGTGATGGCCAGATCTACAAGTAGAGCACAGCACAGCCCAAAGTGGGATGCTAACAGCTATTAACATTCAAATAATTAAATAATATCGAGAAACACCTGACAGAAATATGTGTTCTGTTTAACACGGGTGCCTATGTCTTTTGACAAACTCTAGAGAGGAAAAATAACCAGTGATGTTCTATACTTTGGCACACACTTTAGCCATTTCTATTTTAGACACTATAATTATATGACGAATACAATAAAGGGAACAACTGTAGGTTAATATTAGACATTGTTCTCACATAGCACTAGTCATGTGACCTTCATGCTACAAATACAACATGTCACACTACATCTGTAAGTCCACGAGGCTTGTACTTCACATGGAACAAGTCACTTAATCCACAACAATCCAATCCGTTTCACAAACCATCCATGTTTATACAACTGTTCATTGCTTTCCTTGGGATAGTGTGACACATTTAAATGCAAATTAGACAACCTTTATCAGTAATTCTCGAGAAAAATAGACGTTTGTAACCAGCCACAGACGACTGTTCCATGTGTTACGCCTGAACTGATAACCCGACACTGTTGGATGTGACACAACATCCCAGCATTCCTCGAAACCTGTCCCAACCCGACTTGGACAACCTCCACAAATCTGCCAAATACATACTATATTACAATATTAGTATAATTTAAATATAACACATTTGTATATTTACACATTTATACACAACTGTTCCTCTGTACAAAACTCTGAGTGTCGCCACCAACTGCTGGCCATCAGAGATCCCTTTTTCCAGCCCTGATATTTTCCTCCTTGTTAAATTTACAATACACGTCGATTATAAATAAAGACAGGCAATGTGACAGTAGATGCCTCTCAGTGACACACAGAGGCAAGGACCACATTGAACACTTCTCAGTGGGATCATAACTGGAGCAGGGAGTGGGATGTCACAGGGAGTGTGATGTCATCTCACAGGAAGTGTGATGTCATCTCACAGGAAGTGTGATGTCATTTCACAGGAAGTGTGATGTCATTTCACAGGGAGTGTGATGTCACAGGGAGTGTGATGTCACTTCACAGGGAGTGTGATGTCACAGTATTGCTGTAGTCATAAGTGAACCACATTTTGACATCACACTCACCTGGTTTTTACTTCTTTGTTATGGAAACTTATTCAGCGACATTGACAGACTCATCTGAACAGTGAATAAGTGAGTTATGAAGACATCATGAGTGGCTGCCTGGCACTACATCACGCCAGCACATACCACACTACAATGGCTGCCTGGCACTACATCACGCCAGCAAGTACCATACTACAACGGCTGCCTGGCACTACATCACGCCAGCAAATACCACACTACAATGGCTGCCTGGCACTACATCATGCCGGCAAATACCACACTACAATGGCTGCCTGGCACTACATCATGCCGGCAAATACCACACTACAATGGCTGCCTGGCACTACATCATGCCGGCAAATACCACACTACAATGGCTGCCTGGCACTACATCATGCCAGCAAATACCACACTACATAAAGTGATCTGAACAAGCCGATTGACTTGACACTTCCCACTCCAGTTGGATCCACATAAACTAGATTTTATTTAATATCACTAAATATTTAGACCCTTATAAGTTTGTTTCAGTGAGTACAGAGACACAGCCAGCCATTACCAACGGAATTTTTTATTTCTTACTGGTCAAATGTGGCCTTGAATGCTTACAACATGCTAATAGAAGCTTGACCAGTCAGATGTTTGAGGTACTACATTGATGAGGAATGTAATTACAAGTCGTGACCCCACGACCTCCGTCACCATGACGCTCTCAGAACCACGTCATCATCACGTCAACACATTTCCAACAGCCAAACTAATTCACTAGCCATATGCCAATAGTGCCATGGGGATAGACCACAATTGTTTTTGCTCATTCGTCACAATATTAACTTGGTTCAATAGAAAACGTCATGTTCTGTGAATTTAACTAACTGCTTTCTATGGCTTAAACACTGCGGATTGATTTCACAGTTCTTCTAAAGAAATATATTTGATAGACTTTCAAAAATGGTCATATTATAAATTGTTACCTGTCGTAATTATGCCAAGCAACTTGGCACATCACATGACTCATCAAAATATATTGTGGTTGACAAAAATAGTAACTTAATTTGCCACAAATCTTACATATACATTATATGTAATTCAGAATTAACAATTTCTGACTGGTCCCACATTAGCAGACAAATGGTGGCCTGACGTCTTCACTTGCTGCATATCTATTTCAGCATGTGACATTGTTTGGCTGAACGAAATGAGTTTATGATATATTTCGTGCTTCATCTTTTTGACTAGTTCACATGGCAATATTTCTTGAAAATATGTATCTTTTATTAACTGTTATCTCTGTATAGGGCAAACTGTTGGTTACAAATCAATTTGACTAAATGCTATACACCTGTACTGATGACAACTTAACAAATACAGAATTTCTTGGTTGCTGTAGTGCAGTATTTCCAGTGCACTCATGACCGAGATTGTATCTTCTTTTAAAGAGCAAAGCAGCACCAAGTGGCGCCATCTACCAGACAGTGAGAGGCTGAGACAGTTCACCTAGTAGCGCCATCTACCAGACAGTGAGAGGCTGAGACAGTACACCTAGTAGAATCATATTATTTACAACTAAAGGTCCCTAACGAATCTCAATGATTTAAAAATAAATCCAAATATGTTGCCCTACACAACAAATACATAACATCAGCAAGGGTTATGACAAAGTGGCATTAAAATCTGTGTAAAAGCAGAAAACCTTGAGATGACACCAATGCCTTGCCTTGTTCAAACCATCGTCCACCCACCAGGCCTTAGTTTCTGGTGGTGAAGACGTGATGTTGACCTACTCCACTGACCCTCACAGACTTACCCCATCATCTGGACACTGCGTGGTCAGCACAGGTCGACTCCTCTCAGTCTCACACCCAACACTAATACTGTCTTTGTGGCAGCTTCCCATCAACAACGTAATAAATATAAGCAGCTTGAGTTGCTGCGTCCATGTCATGTGTGGTCATGTGACTCACACACACCTCCCCCAATGTCATGTGTGGTCATGTGATTCACACAAACACCTCCCCCCGATGTCATGTGTGGTCATGTGACTCACACACACCTCCCCCTGATGTCATGTGTGGTCATGTGACTCACACACACCTCCCCCCTGATGTCATGTGTGGTCATGTGACTCATACCCCCGACTTCTTTCCTGTGTTCTCTTTGTGACACGGCCGAGCCAAACGTGACCGTCTGTCGCCAGGGGCGTGACAGTCTGACTGAGATCGTGACAAGTTTGGCGTTACTGTTCTTTCTGCAGACGACAGTGAGGTGCTTTCTGATTGGCTCTTACTATCCGACAATGAGGTCAATTGCGATTGACTCTCATCATCTGGTAATGGCGTCATTTCTGACTGGCGGTGAATGTGGGACACGGAGGTGACGTGGTTGACTGAGGACGCAGGTGCCTCCTGTTGAGTCCGGCCGGTAGAGGACGGGGACACGGCCGGAGACGAGCTGTCATTGTCTTCCCTCGTCGTGTTGACACTACTGGGAGGCGTGTCCTCCTCCTTGATCGTCTCCATCTCCCCCTTCCCCGTGTCTGGGTCCTCATTCACACCTCTCTGTAACCACGTCACAAGGCCACAAAGTTATCACTTCATCCTTACACACATTATACATTGTATGCAACACAACTATAAACGACAAACTGAAAACAAGATCATGCCACAAATCAACATTTGTTATGATTAATACATTTGTGTTTTAACATGAAACAAATTGAGTAGATCTAAGGTTCAACTGCCACTGACTGCCAACTGACAGTGAATCTACACAGTGTATATCACACAGCAGTTATTTACCAACCAATGCTAATCTGCTATGATGTTTTGGCAAGAGATAATGATCTACAAATATTACATTTTAAACAAAAACAACTAAATAGCCCATGAGTACACACTAAATACAATACCAATGTTGTTCTTATCAACATCATGGTGAGTGGTGGTGAGGATGGGAATATGCAGTGAGGGGATCAACACTACAACGTGACACAGGCCCACTCAGGCCCCACTGGCACCTCTTCCTACGAGAAACATGTTAATGCAGAAAGTGAGAGTGTAAAAGTATGCTACGGCAGGACGAGGACCTACCCCAGCCTTGTCGTCAGGGAGCTTGAGAGCCTCCCTCTCCTTCTCCTCCATCTCCTGCTTCAACACCTTCACCCACAGGTCGTAGTTGTCCTTGAGATTCTGCATCAGGTGACAATGCACCTTGCGCTTGCTGGCCTCCCGCTTACTGGGGTCTCCTGGCAGCCGCACCACTGCAACACAACACACCGTCTGACACAGCACTGCAACACAACACACCGTCTGACACACCACTGCAACACAACACACCGTCTGACACACCACTGCAACACAACACACTGTCTGACACACCACTGCAACACAACACACCATCTGACACACCACTGAACACAACACACCGTCTGACACACCACTGAACACGACACACCGTCTGACACACCACTGGAATACAAAACACCATCTGACACACCACTGCAACACAACACACCATCTGACACACCACTGAACATGACACACCGTCTGACACACCACTGGAATACAACACACCGTCTGACACACCACTGGAACACAACACACTGTCTGACACACCACTGGAATACAACACACCGTCTGACACACCACTGCAACACAACACACCATCTGACACACCACTGGAACACAACACACTGTCTGACACACCACTGGAATACAACACACCATCTGACACACCACTGCAACACAACACACTGTCTGACACACCACTGAACATGACACACCGTCTGACACATCACTGAACACGACACACCGTCTGACACACCACTGGAATACAAGACACCATCTGACACACCACTGGAACACAACACACCATCTGACACACCACTGGAACACAACACACCATCTGACACACCACTGGAACATAACACATCGTCTGACACACAACTGGAACACAACACACCGTCTGACACACCAGTGGAACACAACACACCATTTAACACACCACTGAAACACACCACACTGTCTGACACACCACTGAAATACAATACACCGTCCGACAGGTGTCTGACACACTACTGAAACACAACACAGCACTGAAACACAACACACTGCCTGACACACCACTGAAACACAACACACCATCTGACATACTACTGAAACACAATACACCATCTGACACACTACTGAAATACAACACACCGCTGAAACACAACACACCGTCTGACACACCACTGCAACACAACACACCTTCTGACACACCACTGTAACACAACACACCTTCTGACACACCACTGCAACACAACATACTGTCTGACACACCACTGCAACACAACACATCATCTGACACACCACTGCAACACAACATACTGTCTGACATACCACTGCAAAACAACACATCATCTGACACACCACTGCAACACAACACACTTTCTGACACACCAGTAGCACATCACACTGTCTTACACACCACTTCAACACAATACACTGTCTGACACACCACTGGCAACACACAACACACACACTAGACTGACGCACCACTTACACCAGGCAAGTGACAACACTCACACCAGACTGACACCACCGGCAATACACAGTGCCCAGGTAAACACACCTGGTCTCAAACATACTCGTATATTATTTATTAGATGTCATGCCAAATGTAACTGTTAAATAAAAAGGCCTGAAAACTGGAAATGTTTCAATCTAACAGATCAACCACCTGTCTTCCAACATTAAAATATTGAAATCAACTGTAATCCAAAATGTGTTAATTCTGTCATGTTTTATTTTAACTCCTTATTACACTTTAATGATTGTACATTCTTATTTACATGCACACATTGTAACTGTTACTTATCAAAACTTAAACCTCTGTGGAGCATGTTTCTAAACAGTGTCCTCACTGAACCTGACAAAGCGACTGTGCCAGCTGACATGAGACACCTTACCATTGCCATCATCATCATCCTCTTCTGCCTCTGTATCACATTCCTTGTCACTTGTCTTTTCTCTGTCAGAGCCACCTGCACAGGGAGCAGCCAGTGAAGTTAATACAGGGAGCAGCCAGTGAAGTTAATACAGGGAGCAGCCAGTGAAGTTAATACAGGGAGCAGCCAGTGAAGTTAATACAGGGAGCAGCCAGTGAAGTTAATACAGGGAGCAGCCAGTGAAGTTAATACAGGGAGCAGCCAGTGAAGTTAATACAGGGAGCAGCCAGTGAAGTTAATACAGGGAGCAGCCAGTGAAGTTAATACAGGGAGCAGCCAGTGAAGTTAATACAGGGAGCAGCCAGTGAAGTTAATACAGGGAGCAGCCAGTGAAGTTAATACAGGGAGCAGCCAGTGAAGTTAATACAGGGAGCAGCCAGTGAAGTTAATACAGGGAGCAGCCAGTGAAGTTAATACAGGGAGCAGCCAGTGAAGTTAATACAGGGAGCAGCCAGTGAAGTTAATACAGGGAGCAGCCAGTGAAGTTAATACAGGGAGCAGCCAGTGAAGTTAATACAGGGAGCAGCCAGTGAAGTTAATACAGGGAGCAGCCAGTGAAGTTAATACAGGGAGCAGCCAGTGAAGTTAATACAGGGAGCAGCCAGTGAAGTTAATACAGGGAGCAGCCAGTGAAGTTAATACAGGGAGCAGCCAGTGAAGTTAATACAGGGAGCAGCCAGTGAAGTTAATACAGGGAGCAGCCAGTGAAGTTAATACAGGGAGCAGCCAGTGAAGTGAATACAGGGAGCAGCCAGTGAAGTTAATACAGGGAGAAGCAAATGAAGTTAATACAGGGAGCAGCCAGTGAAGTTAATACAGGGAGCAGCAAATGAAGTTAATAGAGGGAGCAGCCAGTGAAGTGAATACAGGGAGCAGCAAGCGAAGTTAATACAGGGAGCAGCAAGTGAAGTTAATACAGGGAGCAGCCAGTGAAGTTATTACAGGGAGCAGCCAGTGAAGTTAATACAGGGAGCAGTCAGTGAATTTAATACAGGGAGCAGCCAGTGAAGTAGATACAGGAAGCAGCCAGTGGAGTTATTACAGGGAGCAGCCAGTGAAGTAAATACAGGGAGCAGCCAGTGAAGTTACTACAAGAAGCAGCCAGTAAAGTTAATACGGGGAGCAGCCAGTGAAGTAAATATGGGGAGCAGCCAGTGATGTTAATACGGGGAGCAGCCAATGATGTGAATACTGGAACCAGACAATGAATACAGGGACTGGACAATGAATAGGGTGAGGCAGTGAATACAGAAACAAAGGAGTGACTGGAAGGAGCAGACAGTGAATACAGGGAGCAGGCAGTGAATACAGGGAGCAGACAATGAATACAGGGAGCAGACAGTGAATACAAAGAGCAGACAGTGAATCCAGGGAGCAGGCAGTGAATACAGGGAGCAGACAATGAATACAGGGAGCAGACAATGAATACAGGGAGCAGGCAGTGAATACAGGGAGCAGGCAGTGAATACAGGGAGCAGGCAGTGAATACAGGGAGCTGGCAGTGAATACAGGGAGCAGGCAGTGAATACAGGGAGCAGGCAGTGAATACAGGGAGCAGGCAGTGAATACAGGGAGCAGACAGTGAATACAGGGAGCAGGCAGTGAATAGAGGGAGCAGGCAGAGAATACAGGGAGCAGGCAGTGAATCCAGGGAGCAGGCAGTGAATACAGGGAGCAGACAGTGAATACAGGGAGCAGGCAGTGAACACCGGGAACTGACAGTGAATACAGGGACCAGGCAGTAAATACAGGGAACAGGCAGTGAATAGAGGGAGCAGACAGTGAATACCGGAAGCAGACAGTGAATAGAGGGAGCAGGCAGTGAATAGAGGGAGCAGACAGTGAATACAGGGAGCAGGCAGTGAACACAGTGAGCAGGGAGTGAATACAGGAAGTAGGTGGTGAACTAGACATATCAAATGTGTTAATTGAAATGAAGACAACTGAACACAGACAGCCACCCAAGGAACAAGTCCCACAATGTAAATATGAATGTGTCATTTGGCTTGCAAATGGATAAAGACTGTTGCCCATCGTTTTGCTTCCTAAACAATTCTATAAATATCTACATCTGGGACAAGACACAAGCTTTGCCGTCTAGGTGTACATTTCCTACCAGCCCCTGAGTTCACACAGAAATAGCCTCAGTTCATTCCTACGCAGTCATAAACAGGAAACAGCAGGTTCTGACTCGCAGGCATCCCCTTAGCACGTGCCATAGCCCCGAGAATATCTACACACACACACACTGCCCCATTCACACTTATATCCACCAGCCCTGGGAACATACACGTACGCACGCACGCACGCACGCACGCACGCACGCATGCATATACTCATGCACACACACATGCATGCACACACGCATGTACACACACAGCCCTATTCATTAGCCCAGAGACCACAACACCAAGTGTTGCCTACTGCTTACAACGGCCCAGTACACCGCCCTCCTTCACGCTGAAACATTCATAGAAACTGGCACAAATGTTTTTACATGCTGACGTGTATGTTCTTACATGGTGACGTGTTCCTACACATGGATACGTTCATAGACGCTGTGACACTCCTAAATGCCACCTATTCCATGTGGTGCAGCTACTGGTGCCTCTAGCCATGTTTATCATCAAATAACAGCAGTTAAGAATTTACCCAGCTAACTCGGAGCTGCCCCTGAGGGCAAGATGTCAATCACAGGTTGATGGCTTCATGCCAAACATCAAAGTGCAGTTTAATTTGTCATTATCAGAAATACACATGTACCTCCCATGGCACAATAGAGCTGATGTATGTGTATCTGATTAGATCCTTTCTTTGTAATCGACTGGATGTCAACATTAACTTTCAATGTATTTATTACACATAAAGACCCCTCCTTGTGATAGAAATGTATTTATTACACGCAAAGACCCCTCCTTGTGATATAAATGTATTTGTTATACGCAAAGACCCCTCCTTGTGATACAAATGTATTTATTACACACTAAGACCCCTCTTTGTGATACAAATGTATTTATTACATGCTAAGACCCCTCTTTGTGATACAAATGTATTCATTACATGCAAAGATCCCTCCTTGTGATACAAATGTATTTATTACACACAAAGCCCCCTCCTTGTGATACAAATGTATTTATTACACACAAAGCCCCCTCGTTGTGATACAAATGTATTTATTACACACAAAGCCCCTCATTGTGATACAAATGTGATAACTAAAAACAATGGGCCAAGAGGCCCTGAAGTCCTTTGGACTATATTTATTGTGATCTTGGTGAATCATAGTAGCATTACAAGTGTCAATACAAAATTAGAGAAATTACAAATGTACTGTATACTAAGATACCGCTAGGCAAAATTAGAGAAAAGTTACCTAAGAGTTTTGAAAATTGTTTTTTACCAGGCCTTCAGAATCATCCATACAAATAAAAATTCTTGTGCATAGTAGTAATGCCCTAAGGTATGTCCACGCCAATTAAGTAAGAAGAAATCCTCGACAGTTTCTTAGATATGGGAGCTAACGGCGCAATTTCCCAGAAACATTCTTAGAAAGTTTTCTTTATCAGACAACTTACTTTCACTTTCACTTTCGCCGTCCACCCATGTTCCTGGAACCAGTCCTGCCGCAGCGATGGCATTGCACAGTGGCGCCAACAAGTGGTTGATAAAGGATTCTTGTAGCTTAGCAAGCTGAGGGTGGTCACGATCCATGTAGGGTGAGATGGGGAGCCCCAAGCTTGCTTCCTCATCACCCTAGAAATGTAAACCGACATCAGGGCATGTTTGTCTTGCTACTAGCTACATCTGTCTTGTTAGTTATTATGTTTGTGTTTTAGCAGTTGTATATATGTCTTGTTAGTATGCTGTAGTCACATTATGTTTTTAGATTGCCATATGGATCTAATACGTTGTTGACATAAACATCAGCTAGCCGCTAATAACAGGTCAGTCACTGGTCCAACAGAGATCACCCACAGTAAGCAGCTGGACTGAGTGGTCAGTGAATACACAAGTCCAGGAATACACAAATCAGTGAATACGCAACTCATGCTAGACAGGACCAAGCAAATGTGAACCTTCAGCATTTTAGCCCTGAGGTGCTCTTAGAAACATCCTATCAACTACAAAGTTTGTGTATAGTACCTGTTTACCCTATACAAAATTATAGAAAAAGTTAGTTCATAGTTTTTGTAAAAAATATGCAAACTGAAAATGTGCCGTTTTTGAGCTCTTGAAGGTCCTAGGGTAACCTTAGAATGGTCCAATTAAATGTAATTTTATATGCCAAATTAGAAAAATAAATACCAAACAGTTTCTGAGATACGGGATCTAGCAGTGGATGGCAGACAGTGTAATCCATCATTTTATTAATGGTCTGGCCTGATATGACATGACAATCCTGACATGACCCAACAGAGCCTGACATGACCTAATCAATTCAACATGAAGTGACGTGACGTGACGTGACGTGTCGTGACGTGACGTGACGTGACGTGACGTGACGTGACGTGACGTGACGTGACGTGACGTGACGTGACGTGACGTGACGTGAGATCACATGACAGGTTGACCTACTTGTTCATAGAACTCGTCACTGATGCGTCGTGTCCACTGCAGGTGAAGTTCCTTCTTCTTGCACGGTCCGTTGATGTCTGCCACCTTGATGACCATGTTGGCCACCATGAGACGGTCAGTCTCAGACGTCCAGTCTATACCTGGAGCATCCTCCTCTGCAATCTGACCGCACAAATGGACATGTACTGACATTGGAGTCATCTAAAACCTCCCAAAATTCACAAGTCTCTTACTTAGTGCACCATTTTTACACAAACCTGAACAAATATTTTGTAACATTAGAAACGGATGTGTTTAGTTGACCCAGCTATAAAAGCAAAACATCTCACATAGCAGCCTCACCATTTAGTCTTGTTCAACAATGGATATTTGGGTTTCGTAAACACTTTCAATAAAATAAAATAAATAAAAATATAACATTTGTTTTATTTATTGTATACCAATAAATTGCCAAGAAGTTCTTATGAGAGAAACAAAACAATGTTTTCAAACAATGAAGAATGTTTTGTTAAGTGATACTGTAGCTAAAATCCGTATGTCATATTCCGCCAGTGTGAATTTAAGAGTACAAAGACGGCGAGAAGTCTCTACCACAACAGTTCAGTTGGGTGGATATGTTCTTCAGGCACACCTACCCACATTATCTCAAATATGACTGTAAATAAAACACATCTCCACCAAGAAATGGTTTATCTCCACCAAGAAATGGTTTTGAGCGATTCTTACTTTTGCGTTGAACTCTGCGAGGATCTCGAAGTGTTGCTTGAGGTCTGTGGCAAGAATGGCCTCAATGACGAGGAACCGAAAGCGTTTGAACTCTGCCTTGTCCAGATGAATGAGCCAGTTGAACTGAGGCTGTGTGAGGAAGAGGCGCCACACCGACGCTGCGTGGTGACTCTCCAACACCGACCGGTCATTGTAGAGAACAGCCTGTGGTGCAGCGAGAACGGTCGTTATAGAGAACAGTATGTGGTGCAGGGAGAACGGTCGTTATAGAGAACAGCCTGTGGTGCAGTGAGAACGGTCGCTATAGAGAACAACCTGTGGTGCAGTGAGAACGGTCGTTATAGAGAATAGTCTGTGGTGCAGGGAGAACGACCGCTACAGAGAACAGCCTGTGGTGCCCCATAATTAACTGTTGCAACTGACAAAGACACTGAAGTGTGAAGTGGTCCTGGCCTGTGTGTACGTACCAGAGGGGCGTGTGTGGCCACAAGGAATGCGTTGGTCCTGCCAGGGTGGTCGTAGTCGTGCATGGCGGCTGCTGTGTACAACGCCATCAACTCAAGGGGCGGGAAGTTTGCTCCCATGATGCCACAGGTACAGTCCTCAGCAACAAAACTCATTGATGTGTGACTGCACTTCTCTCCATCTGAATCACATGACAACGATTAACAACAGTATTATTATAGTAGCACAATTGTATACAAATACATCAAAATAAGAACAATATATTACAAAAGCTGTAATAACATAAGTTTCTTCTATAGCACCTAAATCTTTGGCAACCAAGCTCACAGATGTATCAAGACAACATAGTTGGTTAATCTCAAAATCTAAAAGCATCTAGTTGTCAATGCTCCCTTCTCACTGTCCCTCAAACATTTCCAACCTTCTGCTCAATATTCCCCTCCTCCCAGTGCCCCACGGCCCTCCCTACCTGAGTCGCTGCAGTCCTTGTGGAAGAGGTCCCCCTCCAAGTTCACCTGCTGCAGGCCTGGGATGGGTTGAGAGGTGAGGTAGTAGACCCCATGGAGGACGTCTGTCGCATGCACCCGGTTATGATCTGTGCAACGAAAGCCAATGAAACGTCATCAGGGACAGACAAAACAGGTAGGAAGCACATTCTTATATACCAGTGCTCAGACCTGCTTAATCGAGCATCATCTTGACTTCTTTGGAAAACATTCAACCATGCAGCAATTATGAATGAAGACAAATTATACACAAATGTCTACTACAGTCTATAGCCAGCTATGTAAACTGGGATAATGTATAATGAATGAACTTATCCAAGGTTTGAAATAACAGCAAAACCTTTCAAACACACATTCTCTCAACTGAGAATCTGTCGCCTCAACCACTCTGCTACAGGGCTTCAGGATCCAGATGTGCATGACTGTTTTCTCCAGGTACTGCTGCTGCCACCTGGTGGTGTGTTTACTCACATGGGTTGTGGCGGTACCCCAGCTCCAGGGCGTGGAAGTAGTGCAGGAACTCTGGCAGTGGGATACGGAATGTCTCGAAGAAGCCAACTTCTCTGAATATCTTATACGCCACCTGAAACATTTGTAAATGTTGAAGGTGATCTGTTACAATAGAGACGTGTCTTATACCTGCCGGAAACACACTCTACTTCCTTCATGTGTTAATATAGACTGTTTACATACAAAGATGTCTATGAGACATGCTGTGGCTACGTATGTATATTAACAGCTAAAGTCCCTAAGGACATTACACCAATGTGAGACGGTGCATTCAGTGAGAAATGAACTACTAAACAACAAGTGGGAGAGACTGTAGGAGGCTGTGACGTCACATGGTCCTTATGACATCAGTTGTCATGTGTTCATTGTGACATCAGCAGTTACATATCAGCAGTCACACTGCTGTACACCCCTTCTAGTTCTATAAACCAAGGTGTACACACGTTCTAGTTCTATTCACCAACTGTATACTGCTGTACACACCTACACCTATTTCCATCTACCAAGGTGTATACTGATGTACACACCTAGTTCCATCTTCCAAGGTGTACACTGATGTACACACCTAGTTCTATCTACCAAGGTGTACACTGGTGTACACACCTAGTTCCATCTACCAAGGTGTATACTGATGTACACACCTAGTTCCATCTACCAAGGTGTACACTGATGTACACACCTAGTTCCATCTACCAAGGTGTACACTGGTGTACACACCTAGTTCCATCTACCAAGGTGTACACTGATGTACACACCTAGTTCCATCTTCCAAGGTGTACACTGGTGTACACACCTAGTTCCATCTACCAAGGTGTACACTGATGTATACACCTAGTTCTATCTACCAAGGTGTACACTGCTGTACACACCTAGTTATATCTACCAAGGTGTACACTGATGTACACACCTAGTTCTATCTACCAAGGTGTACACTGATGTATACACCTTCTGGTTTTTTGTATTTTTCTATTGTCGTTGGTTTACCTGGACCCAACACAGACTCACAAGTTTTCTTTACACTTGATATCAATCTCACAATGCACTGTCATTCGTCTAGTACAGATGGTTTCTCTGACAGCAAGCTACCCAATCAAATTGGGTTAAATGTCCCATGCTCCCCTCCATGTATTTTTGGCAACTGTTGGTCCATGCCAAGGTCTACAGTAGAACATTCACTAGTTCGAGAAGTGTTTAATTAAGTCATAGAGTGACTTACTGGGTGGAGACAGTTGGTGGTTGGTGGTACTCTCTCCACAAAGTCACTCATTGTGTGAGATGTTGCTTGTGTGTTAATGCTTGTGAGTTGTATATCTGGTGAGTTGTTATGTATGTGAAAAACCACTCACCATACTGAGAATTGTAGAGGGCACAACGTCAGACAATGTGAAGATCGGATAATCCCACTCAGCTAAGTTTTTCATCTGTAACATTTCAATTCTGTCAACGTCGTCAATGTCAAATGGGAGAGGTGTTAGTGTTCCATCGGGGAGAGCACCTGACCCCAACTGGTGGCCTATCGTCTCTCGCACTTTCTTGTCATTGTGACTGTGTTTGTGTGTCACGGTGCCGTTGGGTGCCACTGGTGACGTTGTCCATGATATTGACTGACTCGTGCTGTTATGTACAAACCTGTGTTCATCGTCCCTGTGTGCGTCGTCCTTCTGCAAATTCAGGCAGCAACCGTCACAAACATGTGACAGCATCACACATAACACAACGGGCGAGAAAACTGATGGCTTCATAGATTTCAAATTAATTTCTAATTATGTACATGTTACATGCATTATGTCATGAAACAAGGTCAATATTTAAAAAAAAAAATTGAACTAGGACATTATGTCCTAACACTAGGTCATAGTGACATTGTCCTGAATCTAGGTCAATGTACACTATAGTGACATTGTCCTGAATCTAGGTCAATGTACAGTATGTCAATGTGACAAATTGAGGTTAATCATCTGTAAATTAAGAAAATTGCAATTACAACCTAAGCCAGAAAACGTAAAGGAGGTGCTCATTTATAATCAACTGTTTGTTGAGATTCTGTTTAATATTTCAAATTTAGACCAAGAGTTCACCGTCGTCAAGAGTAACTAAACTATAGATAACATTTGTTTGCATAGGAAAAATTATTATTGAAACTTTAGTAGGTAAGACTGACTGATTGAAAGAAGAATAGAACTTATACTTTCTCCCTCGCACAAACACACAGTGCAATGTGCGTTGACTGTCAACAGTGGTTCCCACCAGCAGCCACGTCAATATTGACCCTGGCAATAAGAAGTCAATATGCTGAGATTAAATGCGTGAATGAGACTGCAGAATGGTGGTAAATACACTTAGAAAGTATCACAATACCCAGTGAGAGTCTGACACTGGGCATCAACTCACTTTATGTGGAATGGTTTCAATCTTCTGCAGTGTAGACCTGGCATCGCTGCCAGTGCGTAAAATCACACCTATATTGCGGCCTCCTACGTCGTCGTTACATGAGGCCAGGTCACTGTACTCACTACTGCTGGGCGAACTACTGCTCTCATAGTCTGACGTGATATTCAAGCGCTTTGTGAGCCCCGAATGAGTGTCTCTGGCCGCTGACATCTGCTCTGAGGACAACTCATTGAGCATGTCTGGCGGGCGTGCGCACACGAGTGAGCCCGCAATGTCTGTCTTGAGGGGACTCAGTCTCGTGTCCGCAGTCGCACCAAAGCAGCTGCGATGGTCACGCGTCGGCTTGCGTGGCGTGATGACCATCGGGCCGACGTTGGCGACAGAGAAGGAGCGAGTCTTGGGAATGTTGAGGGCGAGGGTTGTGGGGGAGCCGGGGGAGGGGCTGTTGCTGCGACTCGCCACTGGACTCGAGCTCGGCGTGTTGTCGCACGAGTGGCGGAAACTGGAACTACGTGTGCGGCACGGCTCCGGCTCCAGCGTCGGCATTCCTGTCGCCGACGTCGTCGTCGTCCACGTACTCGCCGACATGCGACGGATGAGGCTCTGGGGCAGACTCCGACGCAGACGCTGCAACACATGACACTGACGGTGACACACCTGACAGAACACACCTGACACAACACACCTGACACAACACACCTGACACAACACACCTGACACAACACACCTGACACAACACACCTGACACAACACACCTGACACAACACACCTGACACAGAACTAACAGACACTGATGGTGACACACCTGACACAACACACCTGACACAACACACCTGACATAGAACTACCAGACACTAACAGGACGCTACACTGATGCTGACACACCTGACACAGAACTAACAGACAGGACACTACCCTGATGTTGACACACCTGACACAGAACTAACAGACACTGACATGACACTTCACTGATGCTGACACACCTGACACAGAACTAACAGGACACTACACTGATGCTGACACACCTGACACAGAACTAACAGACACTGACAGGACACTACCCTGATGCTGACACACCTGACACAGAACTAACAGACACTGACGTGACACTTCACTGATGCTGACACACCTGACACAGAACTAACAGGACACTACACTGATGCTGACACACCTGACACAGAACTAACAGACACTGACAGGACACTACCCTGATGCTGACACACCTGACACAGAACTAACAGACACTGACATGACACTTCACTGATGCTGACACACCTGACACAGAACTAACAGGACACTACACTGATGCTGACACACCTGACACAGAACTAACAGACACTGACAGGACACTACCCTGATGCTGACACACCTGACACAGAACTAACAGACACTGACATGACACTTCACTGATGCTGACACACCTGACACAGAACTAACAGGACACTACACTGATGCTGACACACCTGACACAGAACTAACAGACACTGACAGGACACTACACTGATGCTGACACACCTGACACAGAACTAACAGACACTGACAGGACACTACACTGATGCTGACACAGAACTAACAGTCACTGACAGGACACTTCACTGATGCCGACACAGAACTAACAGACACTGGCAGGACACTACACTGATGCTGACACAGAACTAACAGACACTGACAGGACACTACCCTGATGCTGACACACCTGACACAGAACTAACAGACACTGACGTGACACTTCACTGATGCTGACACACCTGACACAGAACTAACAGGACACTACACTGATGCTGACACACCTGACACAGAACTAACAGACACTGACAGGACACTACCCTGATGCTGACACACCTGACACAGAACTAACAGACACTGACATGACACTTCACTGATGCTGACACACCTGACACAGAACTAACAGGACACTACACTGATGCTGACACACCTGACACAGAACTAACAGACACTGACATGACACTTCACTGATGCTGACACACCTGACACAGAACTAACAGGACACTACACTGATGCTGACACACCTGACACAGAACTAACAGACACTGACAGGACACTACACTGATGCTGACACACCTGACACAGAACTAACAGACACTGACAGGACACTACACTGATGCTGACACAGAACTAACAGTCACTGACAGGACACTTCACTGATGCCGACACAGAACTAACAGACACTGGCAGGACACTACACTGATGCTGACACAGAACTAACAGACATTGACAGGACATGAGTACTATAGGTGTATTATTATTAGTAATTTATTTTGGGATGAAGTCAGCGACATGAGCCAAATCACTATTATCTAATCTAAATACCTTACAAAATGATAATATCATTATTATGCATACATCCTTTATCTTCAGCAGCCCCAGGTTCTATCGGCCATGAGTATTTTTCCAAACATAAGTGAACTAGAGAGGAATGTGTGAGTCTTGTGGTTCAGTCATGACCTAGTGCCCAAAGAATAAGGCAGTAAGTCCTGCAGGGAGTGTGGTTACCTTGGGTAGGGAGGAGGGTTGTTCCCCTGTGTAGGGAGTGTGGTTACCTTGGGTAGGGAGGTAGGTTGCTCCCCTGTGTAGGGAGTGTGGTTACCTTGGGTAGGGAGGAGGGTTGTTCCCCTGTGTAGGGAGTGTGTTTACCTTGGGTAGGGAGGTGGGTTGTTCCCCTGTGTAGGGAGTGTGGTTACCTTGGGTAGGGAGGAGGGTTGTTCCCCTGTGTAGGGAGTGTGGTTACCTTGGGTAGGGAGGAGGGTTGTTCCCCTGTGTAGGGAGTGTGGTTACCTTGGGTAGGGAGGAGGGTTGTTCCCCTGTGTAGGGAGTGTGGTTACCTTGGTAAGGGAGGTGGGTTGTTCCCCTGTGTAGGGAGTGTGGTTACCTTGGGTAGGGAGGAGGGTTGTTCCCCTGTGCAGGGAGTGTGGTTACCTTGGGTAGGGAGGTGGGTTATTCCCTGTGTGGGGAGTGTGTTTACCTTAGGTAGGGAGGAGGGTTGCTCCCCTGTGTAGGGAGTGTGTTTACCTTAGGTAGGGAGGTGGGTTGTTCCCCTGTGTAGGGAGTGTGTTTACCTTAGGTAAGGAGGAAGGTTGTTCCCCTGTGTAGGGAGTGTGTTCTTACCTTGGGCAGGGAGGAAGGTCGCTCCCCTGTGTAGGGTGAATCTTCTGTGTCGGAGCCATAACTTGTCGCCTCTGTCAGTGAGATCAGTGGACTCACTTTCGGCTTGTGCACAGCATTGTGGGTTTCCGCTGGCTTCAGCAGACTACTGATGGCATGCAAGCCACTGACAACATGCAGAGGGAGGGTCGAGTCTGCCAACATGTCACTGATGAGACCATGGGCCTCCGCAATGATTGCTCCCTCATATGCTGCTGCTGAACTCTGACACAGACAAGAAAACATCCATGAGTAAGTGAAGCTGACCCAGGACAGCAGACGGTGCAATGCACAATCCACAGCACGTTGAGATCAATTACCACAAATCTGTTATGGTCCTTTGTAATTTGGTGGTCTTTTATAACTTGATGGTCTTTTATAACTTGATGGTCTTTTGTAACTTGATGGTCTTTTGTAACACTGTTCACTAATGGTTTCGGTTTGATGCGATTCCCATCTCAGTTTCCTGGTGATTTGGGTGCAACAAGTAAACTATTATAAATACTTATTAGAGTTACATATATTTCAATTGTCTGATAATTTTTTGTTAAGTTAATTTTAATTAAATATGAGTACAGTTATACATATTTTCTTTATGTTTTATTCATTTGCTATCTATTTTTAAGTACCTAAGGTTCAGCAATGGTTGTTAAAATATTTATTTTTCAGCTTGTCTTTATCCCAGATGTAATAAGTTGCTCAAAAAAGAATTTCTTTTAACATGATTTGGCCATTTAACCTAAAACATCAAAAAGTCAACTAAATGTTTCAAAAAATATATTATACATTGGCATTAATTAACACACAATGGCATAATGAACAACTTGAAATGTGATTGTAAATGTGTTCAAATCAAGTGCCTTGTAACGGTAGACTGTTTGTTGCAATGTGCAATGACAGTTCCTGAGACTGCATGCCTTAGTACCATTACATGGCAGCAGGGGGCGGCACCTGTATCCACAGAATAGTTGTTGACATTTTCACCAAGTCCTGCTAGAGTCTGATTGACACCTGAATGTCTATATGAGTCATATACCCACAGTATCCATCTATATGACAGATGTCTATATCTCAAGTATGACAGCTGTCACAGTAATGTCTATTATGATAGTTGTCATTCACATGTCTGTATATACAACTGTAATATACACTTGTATATGTGACAGCTGTCACATATATTTCTATTTACAGCAGTTGTCACATAAACATCTGTGTAATACAGCTGTCACACATGCTTCTGTGTAAAACCACTGTTATATACACATCTATACAACAACTGTCACCTATACTTCTATACACTTCTATATATGACACATACAGTTCTATATGGCACACACTTCTAGATACGACACATACATTTCTATATATGACAACTGTCACACACACCTCTGTATATGGGTGTTCACATATATGCTGCACCTCTGTGTATGACAGCTGTCACATACATATCCATATGACAGTGGTAAGAAATATCTAATCTTGATGACATCAGTATAGTGCCCATATCATCATGTCATCTGCACAGTCTCTGTCCTGACATCACTGTCAACATGTTGTTGCTGTAATGCAATGAAAGATAATCCAAAACACCACAATCACATCTTCAGTTACCTCCCTATGCTACAGTGGAACAAGAGCCTGAGATAACTTACCTTTAAAATAATATCTTCAAATTTAGAAACTTTAAGTATACATAAATTACATTAAAAAAATATATAACTTTAACAATAGATTTACAGAACTTTACATAACTGTTGACATGCATACACCAATACAAGACAGATGCTGTGGCAGGACCAACAAGCAATGACAGAGAGACTGGGGCCTGCCTGAGAGCCTTCTAGATAAGAAAGACTGCCTCCAGCAGCTAAACACACACACACACACACACACACACACACACACACACACACACACACACACACACACACACACACACACACACACACACACACACACACACACACACACACACACACACACACACACACACACACACACACACACACACACACACACACACACACACACACACACACACACACACACACACACACACACACACACACACACACACCCCACACCCCCACCACCCATTCTCATCAGCCTCACCAAATTAGGGTTATATAAACCAAATACTGGGTTAATTACTTATGTCAGAGCCTGCTTGGCACAGGAAGTGATTACACTTCATCAGGATCAAGGTCCCAAAAAGAAGATTGGGGTTCAAGGTCGGTTGATATGGAAGATTGGGGGTTCAAGGCCAGCTGATAGTGAAGGCAGCATTTCAGGGTTAGTTGATAGGTTACGGCACTGGCGCCAAAACATCAACACTGATAAAAGTGCAACATTTCCAATTTATTTATACCGGGTAAAAGCATAAAGAAATATACAATACATTTCTACATTGCAATGGACCACACAGCTTCCAAGACTCCAGCAATGGACCACACAGCTTCCAAGACTCCAGCAATGGACCACACAGCTTCCAAGACTCCAGCAATGGACCACACAGCTTCCAAGACTCCAGCAATGGACCACACAGCTTCCAAGACTCCAGCAATGGACCACACAGCTTCCAAGACTCCAGCAATGGACCACACAGCTTCAAAGACTCCAGCAATGGACCACACAGCTTCCAAGACTCCAGCAATGGACCACACAGCTTCCAAGACTCCAGCAATGGACCACACAGCTTCCAAGACTCCAGCAATGGACCACACAGCTTCCAAGACTCCAGCAATGGACCACACAGCTTCCAAGACTCCAGCAATGGACCACACAGCTTCCAAGACTCCAGCAATGGACCAGACAGCTTCCAAGACTCCAGCAATGAACCACACAGCTTCCAAGACTCCAGCAATGGACCACACAGCCATAGAACATCTAAGAGTCCACCAATGGACCTCACGGCTTCCAAGATTCCAGCAGTGGACCCCACAGCTTCCACTAGACTCCAGCAATGGACTACGCAACATCGACGACTGCAGCAGTGGATCATACAGCATCTAAGGGTCCATCAATGGACCTATGTCTAAGAGTCTAAGAATGGATCATACAGCATCTAAGAATCTAGCCACTATGTGCACTCAACACAACCACAACTGATGTGTGCAGTGTGAAGGCAGGCTTCATGAGCAGTGTTCACAACTCCACTTGCCAAGGGGCAGGATTTGACCAGACAAGTGAAATTGTTGTTACTGGTTGTCCGTGGGATAACCTAGTTAGACTGTAGGGCAGCAGTGGCCTTCTTAGTTCAGTTCAACCTACAGTCGACAGTCACTGCCTTTGACACGGCTATCAGCACACACTGTTCAACTGTAAACAATGTTAGTTAGTTACTTACGGATAAGTAGGTTTCGAAATGTAGTCGTGGCACAAGTTAGTTGTCTGCACATGTGAAATGGTTTTTTATACTTGTCCTCGAACCCTGGTGAGATTTTATTTCTTAAAGACTTGACAGACAGGCATGTCTATACAGCTCAGAGGTCTCACTGTATGTATGACAGTATGTATGACAGTATGTATGACAGTATGTATGGCAGTATGTATGACAGTATGTATGGCAGTATGTATGACAGTATGTATGACAGTATGTATGGCAGTATGTATGACTGTATGTATGACTGTATGTATGACAGTATGTATGACAGTATGTATGACAGTATGTATGACAGTATGTATGACAGTATGTATGACAGTATGTATGACAGTATGTATGGCAGTATGTATGACAGTATGTATGACAGTATGTATGACAGTATGTATGACAGTATGTATGACAGTATGTATGGCAGTATGTATGGCAGTATGTATGGCAGTATGTATGACTGTATGTATGACTGTATGTATGACAGTATGTATGACAGTATGTATGACAGTATGTATGACAGTATGTATGGCAGTATGTATGGCAGTATGTATGACAGTATGTATGACAGTATGTATGACAGTATGTATGACAGTATGTATGACGGTATGTATGACGGTATGTATGACGGTATGTATGGCGGTATGTATGGCGGTATGTATGACGGTATGTATGACGGTATGTATGACGGTATGTATGACGGTATGTATGACGGTATGTATGACGGTATGTATGACGGTATGTATGACGGTATGTATGACGGTATGTATGACGGTATGTATGACAGTATGTATGACAGTATGTATGACAGTATGTATGGCAGTATGTATGGCAGTATGTATGACAGTATGTATGACAGTATGTATGACAGTATGCATGACAGTATGCATGACAGTATGCATGACAGTATGCATGACAGTATGCATGACAGTATGTATGACTGTATGTATGACAGTATGTATGACAGTATGTATGACAGTATGTATGACAGTATGTATGACAGTATGTATGACAGTATGTATGACAGTATGTATGACAGTATGTATGACTGTATGTATAACTGTATGTATGACAGTATGTATGACAGTATGTATGACAGTATGTATGACAGTATGTATGACTGTATGTATGTCAGTATGTATGACAGTATGTATGACAGTATGTATGACAGTATGTATGACAGTATGTCTGACGGCATGTATGACAGTATATATGACAGTATGTATGACTGTATGTATGACAGTATGTATGACTGTATGTATGACAGTATGTATGACTGTATGTATGACAGTATGTCTGATGGTATGTATGACAGTATATATGACAGTATGTTTGACGATATGTATGACAGTATGTCTGACAGTATGTATGACAGAATGTATGTATGACAGTATGTCTGATGGTATGTATGACAGTATATATGACTGTATGTCTGACGATATGTATGACAGTATGTATGACTATGTATGACAGAATGTATGTCTGACAGTATGTATGACAGAATGTATGTCTGACAGTATGTATGACAGTATGTATGACAGTATGTATGACAGTGTTTATGACAGTATGTATGACAGTATGTATGATAGGATTGGTGATGAGATGCATGCTGGGAAGCAAGTTGATGACCACGTCAACATGACATCACATAGGTTGATGCACTATGCAAAAATTGCTCTTCACTACGGAACTGTATCTCTGGA
>OZ024861.1:18937952-19035012 GCA_964017155.1 Oasisia sp. SBJ-2009
ACACTGTATCTGTTTATGGAGGTACACACTGTATCTGTTTATGGAGGTACACACTGTATCTGTGTGGAGGTACACACTGTATCTGTGTGTGGAGGTACACACTGTATCTGTGTGTGGATGTACACACTGTATCTGTGTGTGGAGGTACACACTGTATCTGTGTGTGGAGGTACACACTGTATCTGTGTGTGGAGGTACACACTGTATCTGTGTGTGGAGGTACACACTGTATCTGTGTGTGGAGGTACACACTGTATCTGTGTGTGGAGGTACACACTGTATCTGTGTGTGGAGGTACACACTGTATCTGTGTATGGAGGTACACACTGTATCTGTTTATGGAGGTACACACTGTATCTGTGTGTGGAGGTACACACTGTATCTGTTTATGGAGGTACACACTGTATCTGTTTATGGAGGTACACACTGTATCTGTGTGTGGAGGTACACACTGTATCTGTTTATGGAGGTACACTCTGTATCTGTGTGTGGAGGTACACACTGTATCTGTTTATGGAGGTACACACTGTATCTGTGTATGGAGCTACACACTGTATCAACTAAAACTGAGTAAATACATTTATTGCCAAGTATACCTTTCCAAACCACAAAACTAACTATGTATTTAAATGTCAGGCAACAAACAAAGACCTTGTACACGCCTGCATATGCACCAAGTAAACAGTCATTAACTAGTAATACAATCTAACAGATGATCTTCATAGCTTATGGCATAACACATTAATATACTTACACATTTAACTACTAAAAATGCAGTTAATGGAAAAAAATTGTAAGATGATAAATCACTGTTTTACAACAATATTGTATTAATTTCTTGTTCAGTTGGCCATATTATGAGAATGTAATCCACAATGCCAAATGGCAATGGATGTATACAATGATACAACGTTTTTATGTTTACAAGAGCAAACAGTTTACACACACACAACTAACCTACTGAACAGCTTTATAACAATTTTCAGTACCATCAATTAGTTACTACACTAATTTAAACATCAGATGTAACTATACTACTGATACTAAAATTAACTTGTTTTTAATACGGATAACATAAAGTCCAGCTGAATGGTTGGCAACTACAAAAGAGACAACATACTCTACATTTCTCAAAGTAAATCCAGGTTTTAGTTTAGGTCTTTGATCCCTGATATACCCAACGTCACAATATAATGGCCCTAAAATGAAAACGTTGTGGTCATTTTTGCACCTGTGGCAAAGGTCCAAACAACAAGAGTTCTTATCTGTTACCAAAGTACAGAAGACAAGTCACGGTCATTTCCATGCCAAAGTAATCTACCCTGTCAGGTCTCAATGCAACCAATCAGTGGCAGCTGGTTTCTCTACATTCTTCCAGCGAGCCCCATACTGCACAACAAAGACGCCAAGATTAACTGGCTGTGAATCCTGTTAGCGACTCATTTGGTTGATCCAAATTACCTGATAATACATGTAATAATCCACCAGAACATCATGGTTTCTTTAACAGAGTGGCTATCAGTTGCAGCACCCTAACTTGAAATCAGACCACTTGATCAGATCTGAGCCATGTTTTCAGGGTGAACAAATTTGTCTGGCTGATATGAGATTGATGGATTAGCAAATTATTACGTTGATATATCAGTCCAAATTAATAAAGGACCCCATGTGCAATGGCTACCGAGTGTGATATAACTGACAACTGTTGTGTGTTCACACACCCAGTCTGACTACATCAACAGACATGCCTCACTACAGTGGACATATGTTACATTTAAAACATTTCTTCTAGTCACTATTGTACAAGATATAATCCAAACCACCATTACACAATATGGAATATATTGTTCAATCATGGCTCTAAGATATGAAATTATCTTACTAGTTACTACATACACATCACAAAGACCTGCTCAAAAGTAAGTTACTTTCTTACAACATAATCATTACACAAGTTAACTGCATACTCCGTGAATGACGTTTTTACGACACCAATCTGTACAAACACCAAAGCACAAACTACAATAAGCACACCATAGAGCAACCTGTCTACAATCACCACCAACCTCCATTCACCCTCATATAAGACAGCAACCTGTCTATTAGTGTCCAACTACCTCCATCCACCCTCACAGCCAGAGCAACTTGTCTAAAATGACTATCTACCTCCACTCACCTTCACAAAACCCATAACTACATTGTTTACAATGATCATCTACCTCTATCCACCTCACACAATGCTTGCTAAGTTACATGATTGCACACTTCCTTACTACGGACACCTGTCCACATCTATCCCTGCATCAGTATGTACGTGGTGCAGGAATGTGGTGCAGGAATGTGGTGCAGGAATGTGGTGCAGGAATGTGGTGCAGGAATGCAGTGCAGAAGAAAACTGACAACAACTACCAAGGCTAACCCAAGGGCAACTCCAGATAAGTTTCTGATTGGGCCTAATTCATTCGCACCTAGCAGGGAGAGGCTCGGAAGGCGGGAACAGCCGGATGTGGGAACATGTTTACTGTCAGCCCCATGCGTTTATCACTGCCCAGTGGAACGGTTCACAACAAACTGGAATGTCTCGTGTATATAATTATACAACTCCACCGCCGCCACCACCGCCACCGCCACCACACTACCACCACCACCACCACCACCACACACACCATACACACCAAACACACACACACGCATACACACGCACGCACGCATGCACGCACACACACACACACGCACGCACGCACGCACACACGCACACACATATCAATAATTCACCTGAAGTATCTACAGTACAAAACATGTACACCTGTAAGTGAGGGTGTTTGACTGTGCCCTCCTACCCCCACCCCTGCCAGCACCCACCCCACCCCATCCATAATCCTCTGTCAGAGATATGCACAGATTAGGAGAAAACTGTGAATGAAATCCAGTAATCTGACATGTTTACATGAGAACTACCTGCCACACCAATAACAAGATATCTAGGTCAGGCATATGTGACACTTGTCACATATGTGACACTTGTCAAATATGTAACACATTTCTGATCTCTGCTTAGTTCAGTGCACTAGCACTAGGGGTATGTTAGTGGATATGTAAACATACACCATTCTTAGTTATGCCCTATTAATCTGCAGGCATATACTTCTTGGAAACGTGGGCTGTACGGAATATTGATAATTCATGCATTAGTTATCTAACTATATTTAGTTTTATTAAGAAGTCCTTGTGACATGTTTATGGTTCATACCAAAATTCTAAATACTTTTGCATATGTGATTTTCTAGGGCCCATTCTACAACAAAATGCAGTAACTTTTTATAGCCCAGATGACAAGCAGGTGGCACACACCAAGCCCATCACAGTGTCACATGACACGGCCCTCGTAAATACGATCATTAGTGATACAAAAAGAAGTACACTAGAGAAATCTCCAAGACATTGTCCCTTGTTCAAGTAGTTGACACAGGAAGTGGTGAGCAGGTATCAAACTGCCTGCAGCCCACGCCCGTGTCACCTAGAACCAGTGACAACAACATCAAGAGGTCAAGGTTATTGGGCCACAGTGCCACGCATCAATGCAGTTGCCTAATTACTGGTCAACCAGAAGAAGGTAACAGTGGAGGTGTGGTGAGAGGTAGACGTGTAGGCCCTCGCAGTCCTTGAGGTAATCAATGCAGTCAGTCATGTGTGTACCTCATGGAGGTAGAAGTGCAGTCCCTCTCAGTATGTGAGGTAATCAATGCAGTGAGTCATGTGTGCACCTCATGGAGGTAGAAGTGCAGTCCCTCTTAGTATGTGAGGTAATCAATGCAGTGAGTCAGTCATGTGTGCACCTCATGGAGGTAGAAGTGCAGTCCCTCTTAGTATGTGAGGTAATCAATGCAGTGAGTCATGTGTGCACCTCATGGAGGTAGAAGTGCAGTCCCTCTTAGTATGTGAGGTAATCAATGCAGTGAGTCATGTGTGCACCTCATGGAGGTAGAAGTGCAGTCCCTCTTAGTATGTGAGGTAATCAATGCAGTGAGTGAGTCATGTGTGCACCTCATGGAGGTGGAAGTGCAGTCCCTCTTAGTATGTGAGGTAATCAATGCAGTGAGTCAGTCATGTGTGCACCTCATGGAGGTAGAAGTGCAGTCCCTCTTAGTATGTGAGGTAATCAATGCAGTGAGTCATGTGTGCACCTCATGGAGGTAGAAGTGCAGTCCCTCTTAGTATGTGAGGTAATCAATGCAGTGAGTGAGTCATGTGTGCACCTCATGGAGGTGGAAGTGCAGTCCCTCTTAGTATGTGAGGTAATCAATGCAGTGAGTCAGTCATGTGTGCACCTCATGGAGGTAGAAGTGCAGTCCCTCTTAGTATGTGAGGTAATCAATGCAGTGAGTCATGTGTGCACCTCATGGAGGTAGAAGTGCAGTCCCTCTTAGTATGTGAGGTAATCAATGCAGTGAGTCATGTGTGCACCTCATGGAGGTAGAAGTGCAGTCCCTCTTAGTATGTGAGGTAATCAATGCAGTCAGTCATGTGTGTACCTCATGGAGGTAGAAGTGCAGTCCCTCTCAGTATGTGAGGTAATCAATGCAGTGAGTCATGTGTGCACCTCATGGAGGTAGAAGTGCAGTCCCTCTTAGTATGTGAGGTAATCAATGCAGTGAGTGAGTCATGTGTGCACCTCATGGAGGTGGAAGTGCAGTCCCTCTTAGTATGTGAGGTAATCAATGCAGTGAGTCAGTCATGTGTGCACCTCATGGAGGTAGAAGTGCAGTCCCTCTTAGTATGTGGGGTAATCAATGCAGTGAGTCAGTCATGTGTGCACCTCATGGAGGATTCATGGTACAAAGCCTACTACAAACAGGTTAGACCAATGTTTGTATCACCAATCTTTTTTTATCCCTGGTCAGAACTTTCAATTGTACTATTTCTATCAGAGACTATCAAAGCTGCACAGAGATGTAGTCAATCTGCATTTTATTATGTAGAATGCATACCTACAAATATAACAAATATAAAACAGAGAAAACAAGACAAATGATCCCTGACAAACATGCATGCATGCACACGCGCACGCACACACACACACACACACACACACACAGTGCTGGTGTGGGTGGGGGTGTGGTTGGGGGATGTTTACTTTGCACTGAGCTAGTGACACTGGCATCCATCAAGTATGAGAGAGGTGCACATTACCTACAATTACAGCAATTATGGCTATCACTGTGCACAAGAGCAACACTCCACTGGCCCACCCAGTCGTGTCTCAAGTCCACCTTAGACCCAGTAACACCCCAGCACAACCACGGCTGTGAATTTGGGGAGGTGGGGTCCTTTACCCCATAGCTGGGTCTGGGTCATTTGTAGGGTGCAATCTGTGTTGTGTAATGTCAATATCAGTGTGTTTAACACACCCCTGATGGGCCGGATAAGTCTCACAGTGATAACTTGGACAGGGTTCAAATGGCCATTGAAGCCAAGTTGCCCACAGTGAGAGAGAGACGTGTGACAGACCATGTAGGTGTGTGCCCCTGTAGCTGTAGGCAGGTGTATGCCTAGGGCACAGGGCACAGGTCAAACCCTGCCATGAGCCTGGTCACCACACACTACACCAAAATCTATTGTGTTGAGACTGCTTGGGGTGATCACCTTGTGATCACGAGATCAGTACAATTAGGTTCAATTTGCTGGGTGCTGCCCACAAACAGGATGTGGGTGTTGAACCATGAGCCATTCACTTGCAAATGTCACTCACTCTACATGTCAACATCAGGTCATTGCTAACACGGCAAATGCTAATATTGATGTATTTTGTTATTTGTTTACTTTTTATTTCATGTTATTACCTATTAAAAGATGTATCATTGATTTATTACTTATTACTAGTGAAAGTTCCCACCCTCCATATACAAAGATGATAAATGGGCACGAAGTATTAAAGTAGAGCTATCAGATGTTTGATGATTCTAGTAGTTCAATGGCAGTGGCCAGAGCTTTGCACTCTCGACTAGAAATCCCACGTTCAAATCCTGTGTTGCCATGTAAAACCTTGGGCAAAATTTTAATTTCCAGTTCACTCAGCAGTATGAGTGAGTATCTGGCTACGGACAGTGGTGGATATTTGTGTAAGAATAATCTTCATGCTGTAATTGCAGCATGGTCTGTCAGGGAAGTAAAGTGTGAAGCACTCTGAGCAATCCTCATCATTGGATGTTGCGCTATATAAGAACTTTGCCTTTTCCCTTGACCTTTGGTGTGCTTGTTTGCAATGGTCATCATGTTTTGTATGATTGTCCCAAGCTACACAAACTGTCCACTCATAAATGTTGACCGGTTTACATCATTTTGAAATATCCAACAAAACAATAGATTTAGAAAAATATCTTGAACTTTATTTGCAAAACATACATCTACATATTCAAGCTTGATTTTAGTTACTAAGATTACTAATTTTAAAATGTATAATACTGATGCTTTATTGATTGACTGATTAGTACTCATAGTTAATTTATTATTAATTTAAATGTCACATTATTTTTCTTTAGTACAAAGAAGGCTTGTAGGTTTATACTGGCACACCAGCTGGCTGCTGACCAGAGACTGCTGGTGGCTGACCAGTGGGTGATTGGTGGAGAGAGGAGTGACCCGAGCAGCTGTCCACACACAGGTAAAGATAGCTGCTGACCTGACTTGAGGTGGGCACCCCAGTCAGGGAGGGCTGGGACACAGCAACGTGTGGACAGCACAAACACGCCGGGAATGTGTGATGAAAAGTGTGTTATGCCTAATGTAAGTTGAAAGGAATGGTATGTGCAGGAATGCAGGCAGGAAGAGATTATTGGCCTGACACAGCTCCTGGGAAGATGAGGCCAGCTCAGAGACAGACACCTTCAAACACAGACTATTTCGTAGGTGAAATGGATAACTACGTCTTCCAACAAAGTGCTTATATTAACAGGGATGTACCAGAACATGTTGTGTAGAATACAAAGATGAGCAACATAATCTATCTATCTGAGAATAATATTACTGAGAACAATTTGCTGTAAAAACTTGTAGACTATGGCGTGACCACTCTCGAGATGAATGGGTTGAGACGACTATGTGGGGTTAAATTACAGTTACATACATTTACCTACTAAAATATGTTCTTGTAGCAGGCAGCTGAACTAGTGGCAATGATGTAGCTACATGGAAAGCATACATCAGACAGACACACTTCTCATGGACGATAATAACTGAACAGCTCAAATGAAACAATACCTTACAACCAATATAGGGTAGATATACTATTAGGCCATGTACTTCCTACTGAGTACTAGTACAGGCTCTATGTCCCAGCTGGATATGTAACAGTATGGACGTCAGTCTTATATAACATTTATCTGAACGAGGGGGGGAGAGGGGGAGAGGGGGAGAGGGAGAGAGGGGGAGAGGGGGAGAGGGGGAGAGGGAGAGAGGGGGAGAGGGAGAGAGGGGGAGAGGGGGAGAGGGGGAGAGGGAGAGAGGGAGAGAGGGGGAGAGGGAGAGAGGGGGAGAGGGGGAGAGGGGGAGAGGGAGAGAGGGGGAGAGAGAGAGAGGGGGAGAGGGGGAGAGGGGGAGAGAGAGCAGAGGAGACACAGGGCCAGGAGCAGTGGTCGGTGGAGAGAGCAGAGGAGACAGGGCCAGGAGCAGTGGTCGGTGGAGAGAGCAGAGGAGACAGGGCCAGGAGCACCTACTGTAGACAGTCATGAGGACATTCCTAGGTGTGCAGGTGTTCTCACAAGCCCACTGAGGGTATCTCCACATCTATTGTTGCACAGTGAGGGTGCAGGCCAAGACCCCATTGAGGTGAGCCTGTGCAGGCAGGCAGGGGTACTACCTCTCTCTACACCACATCAAAGTGTTACTTTCTTGTGGCCCCAGTACAATCTTAGAACATGGGGTTTGTTTACTTATGTCATAACTTGCCACTCCTCAAAACAAATACGTGACTGATGCAGGCTTCTTCCTGGATCACTGTGTGAACAAATATTCTGTGAAAATGTACAACTCATCCAGTTCAGAATCAATTTGTAATACAAGACTTCAAAGTTATTAGTTCTACCTATGATATTGGTAAATTAATTCTTTTGATAATTTCAATTAAAATGTGCTCTCTAGTATATCTGAACTTGGCGTATGCATTGTACTTTACATATTGCACTTATCATACAGTCGTGCCTTGTTATAACACGCCTCGTTATAACACAAATTGGATATAACATGGTCAGTCATGGACCCCGAACTTCTGCCGCCAGGGGAAAAATGGGTGCTACTGCTAACAATAACGCTGTAATTAACTGTCACTTATTTTAAGAAGCCCCCATGCTTGACTTGAACACGTGTAACTAGAAACAATTTAATGATTTAAATGAAATTTAACACAGAAGTACAACTGCCTTGCTGAGTTCGTTGTGTGTTGTGCCCCTACCAATCTACTGTGTAACTAGCGCTTGGTTTGTGTGGTGATTTCTTAAGTGTTTGTTTAAAATGTGACCAATTCCTTTGATTTCGCTTATCTAACATTAGGCACAGTACATTTGGTACAAAACATTGTTTCCTTGCCCCGATATCAATCGCGTTTGTCTCCTGCCAGTTCGCGGTGCTTCGGTTGCTGTTGTGGTATTTTGGGGGGTGATGGCGCCCCTGGCGGAATATAATGTATAACGCGCCTCATTTATAATGCAGTTCCATTTTGTTGACCCAACTACCACGTTATACCGAGGCGCACGACTGTACTTGTAATATCATAACTGCTATACACATACTTATTATGCTTATTGTACTACTTGTATATATTATAATTATATTGTTGTAGTTATTGTATTTATTGTAAAAGTACATATTGTATGTATTGTTCATATTATGTATAATTATTATGCTATTACATCTATTATCCCCATTATCCCTATTATGTCTATCACGTCGCCTCCGGTGGTGAAGGGAACACGTGTATGCCAGGGACTCTGGTAGTTGTAACGACAGAAACCAAATCACACATAAAACATGAAATAAACTTGAAATATTTCTGACCTACATGTATAAGCTTCACATCTGTGCTGCCATTCACAAGTAGCGGCATGTAGCTGGGAGAAGCGGCATGTAGCTGTGAGTAGCGGCATGTAGCTGGGAGTAGTGGCATGTAGCGGGGAGTAGCGGCATGTAGCTGGGAGTAGTGGCATGTAGCTGGGAGTAGCGGCATGTAGCTGGGAGTAGTGGCATGTAGCTGGGAGTAGCAGCATGTAGCTGGGAGTAGTGGCATGTAGCGGGGAGTAGCGGCATGTAGCGGGGAGTAGCATACCTAGCTGGAGGTAAGAGTACACTGGGAGATATAGTTCAGTGTTGCACTGGTTTTCAGGACATTCACCTATTCCAGTATCAAGAGACAAGTTTGCTAGGATGAGACTGGCCAGGCTGGAACAACACAAATGGCACTGACCGCATGACAAGCAACATGGAAAATTAGGATGTTTGGCAATTTTATTATGATAATAAATAAATAAATGCTGGCCTAAGAGATCATAACAAAATGATTTTAAACCCATTTGTATTTACAATGTATACATTGTTCTGAGAGATTATTAGCTCGATCCAACTGATATGTGGATTTTATAAAGTTCTTCAAGATAAATGCAACACCCATGAATTGTATGACTTCAAGATAAATACAAAACCATTGAATTATATGACTTCAAGATAAATACAAAACCATTGAATTATATGACTTCAAGATAAATGCAAAACCTTTGAAATGTATGACTTCAAGATAAATGCAACACCCATAACCACAAGTTGAATCAATACAGATCAGTTCCCCGTGACAGTCGCAGTCATGCATGAGTTGGGGTGTGGGTCCACCTGTGACCTGTAGCAAGTTATGCATTGAATTCCACTGACTTCCAGAGACCCACCATGTTAGAATTTGGAGAAGTTAATTAAAAACAGTGATTCCAACACCCACCACTACCAACTACTGACGACAACTGTGGATGTTGAGTTGTAAAATAAATGTATATTGTTCATTGTCACAGTGCTATGTTGTCACTGTGTTATGTTGACTGTGCCATGGGTGCGGCCTACACACAACTAAGTGCAAGGCATAACAACTACAATTAATAATATTTATGAAAAAGTGGCCTGGTAAGAAGACTGTCCCGCTACTGGTGCGTGAATGTCAGGAGGAGATTAAGGCAGCGGGGCTGTTCCCACAAATCTAGCGGCTGTCACTCACGATGACTGGGAACAAAACAGTGATTAGTTTATAAACACAACTGTTGGCCGGAGCCAGGTGTGAGTGCAATAACAATGACCTGAGTGTGATTTAACCTGTGATAGGTGACAAATGATGGCCTTCCATTTACTTTAGTGGCAGGTTGTGTTACAACACAGGGATGACCTAAATACCTCGCCTGTCCAATGAGCGAGTGACTACACACACAACAACAATGTGAAACGTAAAGAAACACATCTATGGACTAGAGGCGTGTGTAGGAACAATTAGAAACAGCAGTTGACATGTTTCTTCTCACACAGGGTCTATGGGAGAGAGAGGTCAAGGCTGTCTCACTCATCACGGCTCCAGCACATACAGACACATCAGGGCATGCAAATGAGAAATACCTCTGAGAGATGTTCACCTTTGTATAAAGAATAAATGCAACACTAAATCATGACCTTTCTATTTCAAAGGGGTTTATCTACCAAACATTATTGTATCGGCTGCATATTCATATCTCACTACAGCATAACTACGAATGTCAACAATGCTTCAAATACTGAAAGATTTATATATATATATATATATATATATATATATATATATAATATATATATATATATATATATATATATATATATATATATATATATATATATATATATATATATATATATATATATATATATATATATATATACGTACACATACATAATATTCTTTCTATGTAAATGTTCTTTCTATCTTGTTTCTAAAATTAAAGAAACAATTAACTGGCCTGATTGACAGAGCACTGAGAGCGAGAGAGAGAGACAGACAGACAGACAGAGAGAGACAGAGAGAGACAGAGAGAGACAGAGAGAGAAAGAGAGAGAGAGAGAGAGCGAGAGAGAGAGCGAGAGAGAGAGAGAGAGAGAGAGAGAGAGACAGAGACAGAGACAGAGACAGAGACAGAGACAGAGACAGAGACAGAGACAGAGACAGAGACAGAGACAGAGACAGAGAGAGACAGAGAGAGACAGAGAGAGACAGAGAGAGACAGAGAGAGACAGAGAGAGACAGAGAGAGAGAGCGAGAGTGAAAGAGAGAGAGTGAAAGAGAGAGAGTGAAAGAGAGAGAGTGAAAGAGAAAGAGAAAGAGAGAGAGTGAAAGAGAGAGAGAGAGGGAGAGAGAGAGAGTGAAAGAGAGAGAGAGTGAGTGAAAGAGACAGAGAGAGTGAAAGAGAGAGAGAGAGAGAGAGAGAGAGAGAGAGAGAGAGTGAGAGCATGAGAAGAGTGAGATGTGAGATGTGAGATGTGAGATGTGAGATGTGAGATGTGAGATGTGAGATGTGAGCTGTTGCTGTGAGGACAGTGAGCTGGTAGACAGGCAGCAACAGTGTACGCAGTCTCAGTACATCATGGTTTGTAGGCCCCGTGGCAGTTACCATCCCGCTCACTGAGGTCACGGGAGCAGCTACTGCAGGGGGATCAACGCTTGTTTAACTCCCAACTTCCTGAAAACTGCTGTCAGCGTATTATGACTGAGGAAGGGACCCAGCAGGCAGCAACTGCGGCCACTAATGGAAGCAGTAAACAGAGGCTGTTTATCCCAAGTCCAGCTGCCGGCCAGAGTGAATCTGTAATGTGATCCATATTGTGATTACAGATCCAACTTGCTCATATGTTATTGCATCTAACACGAGTGTCTGTTACTGATTTGATCACATATGCACTCTGTTTAATTATGGATGGCAATAGTGGATGATGTCCACTTACCTGAACTTTGCAATATGGACTGTCTACTAGGTAAACACAGGTATTGATGGTGTGTCAATCTGCTGCCCTCTAATGCTGTCTTCACATATCGTACTGCTTCATAGATGAAGCACTAGGAATGGCAATGTGCCAGTGCCCCCTTCTGTGTCTCCCTGGGTCACCACTGACATCTCACAAGGATCAAGTTTAGCCTACTTTGTCATTGAAGACATGACACACAATTCAGTTAGCAAAAGTTACCTTTGTTTCATCTATAAGCAGTGGGAAAATGGATTTTCCTCATACTAAAAACTCAACAGAATAGATGGTGAGGTAAAGTGTATAACACGCTTTCAATGCTGCTTCCTATATGTCCAGTAGACATTGATCTTGCTCATTGTCAGACTTGTTAAAATATTCATAGCGAACCTGAACCTCAGTTACAAATTAATTGGCAAAAGTGGGAAGTAGCAAATATAATTGTTAAACATACGGAGTATCGTGTGGAATTTCCTGTGGGCAGAAAAAGTCAGCGCATTTGATTATAAGGAATTTCCCATAAGTGTTTATATGTGAACATATTAAGTAACGTAATTAGGATCACTGTGACAAATACAGCTGCCCAAACCCACTCACAGACCAGACCCCTCATTGTGTCCCCAACAGCACATCTTTGTTTTCATTTTGCTGTCCTAGTAACACAAGTCATAGTTTCATCTGAGATTGATGTTTGTTGATCATTTGATCCTGCATGCAACTGTGAGACGAGACATAAGAGAAGGGGGAATGCAGTGAGTGTGTGCAGCAAGTATACATCATACATCACTGCCAGCTAATGCACGTTGACATTTTCATGACTTGTTGAGTATAATTCCTGGCACAAACAGGCCAGGAGACTTCTCATCAATAGAACAGCACAGCCAGTAGCAGACGTGTGGGGCATGAGTGACACCAGCACTGACGGCTGAGTTGGCTGACACCAGAATACAACTGTGGCCAGCAGCTTATCCACCCAGAGACTACACTCACAATACACCAAACACACAGCTTATCCACCCAGAGACTATACTCACAATACACCAAACACACAGCTTATCCACCCAGAGACTACACTCACAATACACCAAACACACAGCTTATCCACCCAGAGACTACACTCACAATACACCAAACACACAGCTTATCCACCCAGAGACTGCACACACAATACACCAAACACACAGCTTATCAACCCAGAGACTATACTCACAATACACCAAACACACAGCTTATCCACCCAGAGACTCCGCTCACAATACACCAGACACACAGCTTATCCACCCAGAGACTGCACACACAATACACCAAACACACAGCTTATCAACCCAGAGACTATACTCACATTACACCAAACACACAGCTTATCCACCCAGAGACTCCGCCCACAATACACCAGACACACAGCTTATCCACCCAGTGACTACACTCACAATACACCAAACACACAGCTTATCCACCCAGAGACTACACTCACACAACACATCAAACACACAGCTTATCCACCCAGAGACTACACTCACACAACACACCAAACATACAGCTTATCCACCCAGAGACTACACTCACACAACACACCAAACACACAGCTTATCCACCCAGAGACTACACTCACAATACACCAGACACACAGCTTATCCACCCAGAGACTACATTCACACAATACACCAAACACACAGCTTATCCACCCAGAGACTGCACTCACACAATACACCAAACACACAGCTTATCCACCCAGAGACTGCATACACAATACACCAAACACACAGCTTATCCACTCAGAGACTGCACTCACACCATACACCAGGCACACATCTCCCTGTTGGCACCCTGACATAAGCAGCAAGAAGTAAGTCATGCATGTTTTTGTGTGATTGCCACATAAAACAAAAAGACCATTACTTCTGAGATGACTAACACACACACACATGCACGCATGCATGCATGCATGCACGCCCGCACACACACACAGACACATATGGCAGGACAAACATATCTATTCATTTAGTTATTTATTTGTCTCTTATTTTATTAAGGTTTCTTTTAATTCCTTGTGTTCAATCCTCTTCTATTTTTTGCGCTGTGCAGGATTTCAGTGTACATCACTGACATGACCACCAGTTGTTCACAAGTAAGAGTAAGAGGACCTGTCTCTGGCATGACCACCAGTTGTTCACAAGTAAGAGGAAGAGGACCTTTCTCTGGTATGACCACCAGTTGTTCACAAGTAAGAGTAAGAGGACCTGTCTCTGGCATGACCACCAGTTGTTCACAAGTAAGAGTAAGAGGACCTGTCTCTGGTATGACCACCAGTTGTTCAAAAGTAAGAGGAAGATGACCTGTCTCTGGCATGACCACCAGTTGTTCACAATAAGAGGAAGAGGACCTGTCTCTGGTATGACCACCAGTTGTTCACAATAAGAGGAAGAGGACCTGTCTCTGGTATGACCACCAGTTGTTCACAAGTAAGAGGAAGAGGACCTGTCTCTGGTATGACCACCAGTTGTTCACAATAAGAGGAAGAGGACCTGTCTCTGGTATGACCACCAGTTGTTCACAAGTAAGAGGAAGAGGACCTTTCTCTGGTATGACCACCAGTTGTTCACAAGTAAGAGGAAGAGGACCTGTCTCTGGCATGACCACCAGTTGTTCACAAGTAAGAGGAAGAGGACCTGTCTCTGGCATGACCACCAGTTGTTCACAATAAGAGGAAGAGGACCTGTCTCTGGTATGACCACCAGTTGTTCACAAGTAACGGGAAGAGGACCTATCTCTGGCATGACCACCAGTGTTCACATACAAGAGATTGCTGCATATAGGATGGAACATACAAGAAGCTGCTGATAAAGATGCTTACTTCATCGGTGGTGTCCACAGACACTGGCCTGTCTGTCTGTGTGTCTGCGTCAACCACTTGTGTGTAGTCTGTGACAAGAAGAAGCTCACTGTTGAAGCGTTGTTCACAGTCATTCACATTGTACAGATGACCAACGTTGTCCACCACGATGACCAGTGGTTCTTCCAATCGCTGTCTGGCCATTGCAGTCTCTAGTAACATGGTCACTTGTGTGTCAGCTGACCCGTCGGTGACCCCTGTGACCCCGCCAGTGACCTCGCGCTCTTTGAGCAGCCGTGCAGCGTACATACATGGGCATGCACACGTATGCACGTTATGCATACACCTGATCACAACAACTGTACTTCCAGTGATCACTCACCAACAAACTGTACTTTGTGATCATGCACCAATAAAATGTACTTTCACGGTGATCACAGCCAACAACCAGCACTCGGTGATCAAAGCCAATTACCTGTACTTCCAGTGATCACACGCTAACCAACTGTACATCCAGTGATCACAGGCTAAGCAACTGTACATCCAAAGTGATCACAGGCTAACCAACTGTACACCCAGTGATCACAGGCTAACCAACTGTACATCCATGGTGATCACAGGCCAGGAAAATGCAAGTCAGTCACATAGCAAAGTATACTCCATTGCAGACAGTGTACACTGACCATACCAAGAAATAGACATGACTTGAGATCAACACCATGTTGACACTGGTAACCCGTTGACACTTCCTTGGGGCACACTTGCAGTCACCCTGTGTGTGTGTGTTTACCCCACTTGCAGAGCAGGGCTGTGGTAGGTGGCATCTACTCTGCTTTGCTGCAACAAGGCACTGTGCTCATAGCTTCCCATCAACCCTGTCTTTATATAAGCCTTGTGGGCCATGCTCTAGTGCAGAGGTATAGCCTTGGAGGGGCACGCCCACACAGCACAACACAGCACAGCACACTGCCTGTGAGCTGCCTTCACTGCCACTACTGGCTGCCCAGCCACATGCACTCCACACTTGGCACAGGGAGAGCTGCTAGTGGCTGCATTCCTCCTGGCCAGGGAAGACAGAGTGCTGTAGAGACTGAATGGGTGAGGCCTAGATAAGATCACCTGGGGGAATGCCCCTTGTCACTCACATCAGGGTCATCTCAACAACCAGCACTTCACTCACTGGCTAGTTGGTCTGTACAACCTCACTCACTGGCTAGTTGGTCTGTACAACTTCACTCACTGGCTAGTTGGTCTGTACAACTTCACTCACTGGCTAGTTGGTCTGTACAACTTCACTCACTGGCTAGTTGGTCTGTACAACTTCACTCACTCGCTAGTTGGTCTGTACAACTGCACTCACTGGCTAGTTGGTCTGTACAACTTCACTCACTGGCTAGTTGGTCTGTACAACTTCACTCACTGGCTAGTTGGTCTGTACAACTTCACTCACTGGCTAGTTGGTCTGTACAACTTCACTCACTGGCTAGTTGGTCTGTACAACTTCACTCACTGGCTAGTTGGTCTGTACAACAACTTCACTCACTGGCTAGTTGGTCTGTACAACTTCACTCACTGGCTAGTTGGTCTGTACAACTTCACTCACTGGCTAGTTGGTCTGTACAACTTCACTCACTGGCTAGTTGGTCTGTACAACTTCACTCACTGGCTAGTTGGTCTGTACAACTTCACTCACTGGCTAGTTGGTCTGTACAACTTCACTCACTGGCTAGTTGGTCTGTACAACAACTTCACTCACTGGCTAGTTGGTCTGTACAACTTCACTCACTGGCTAGTTGGTCTGTACAACAACTTCACTCACTGGCTAGTTGGTCTGTACAACTTCACTCACTGGCTAGTTGGTCTGTACAACTTCACTCACTGGCTAGTTGGTCTGTACAACAACTTCACTCACTGGCTAGTTGGTCTGTACAACTGCACTCACTGGCTACTTGGTCTGTACAACTTCACTCACTGGCTAGTTGGTCTGTACAACAACTTCACTCACTGGCTAGTTGGTCTGTACAACAACTTCACTCACTGGCTAGTTGGTCTGTACAACTTCACTCACTGGCTAGTTGGTCTGTACAACTTCACTCACTGGCTAGTTGGTCTGTACAACAACTTCACCCACTGGCTAGTTGGTCTGTACAACTTCACTCACTGGTTAGTTGGTCTGTACAACCTCACTCACTGGTTAGTTGGTCTGTACAACTTCACTCACTGGCTAGTTGGTCTGTACAACCTCACTCACTGGCTAGTTGGTCTGTACAACTTCACTCACTGGCTAGTTGGTCTGTACAACCTCACTCACTGGTTAGTTGGTCTGTACAACTTCACTCACTGGCTAGTTGGTCTGTACAACTTCACTCACTGGCTAGTTGGTCTGTACAACTTCACTCACAGGCTAGTTGGTCTGTACAACTTCACTCACTGGCTAGTTGGTCTGTACAACTTCACTCACTGGCTAGATGGTCTGTACAACCTCACTCACTGGCAAGATAGTCTGTACAACCTCACTCACTGGCTAGTTGGTCTGTACAACAACTCAAAATGACAACACTAGAATTATGATGTAAATAATTAAAATGATGTTGTCATTGACACTAATGATACATTTAGCTTTAGTTTGTACAATATATATATATATATATATATATATATATATATACATATATATATAATATTATATCTGTAACATAATCTGTATATGGGGAATACCATTATATCTAAATACAACAAAACAAGAAATTATAAACTACAGGTGCAAATGAAACACTGCCTTGAAATTAGCATATGTGTAAAGCTCTGAATTAACCAAATGTTGCTGTGGGGCCTTGATTAAACAATTGTTGTTTCTGTAATTTTAATTGACTAGTTATAAAAAATAATATTCTTATTTAAAAGAGATTCCTTAGAAACCTATCATGCAAGAGTTGTCCCAGTAAGTGTTATCTCACACATTTCTCACACTGTGCACTGGGTGTTAGAGGGAGGAGGTACTGGGTTCCCAAAGGTACAGCAGGAGGGTACATTAGTTCCCATAAGAGTAGGCACTAATACCTCATCTGCCACACTGGCTGTCCTAAATCGCAACCCCTGACATGACCAGTACTTGAGTGGCTCCGGCTCTGTCAAAGCCTAGCTTGACAACAATCAACACAAACACAGCCAAGTGTGGTTTGAACAGCTGCAGGGGACTATGTGTTCTTTGAAGCCATTAATGTCTATTGAATTACCTTACATGTGCTGGCTGTGCTGCACACACACAGATAAACAACACATTAACAATTCGACAGCTACAACAATGATATCGCAGCCATCTCGTGTTTCACTTCACAGACAGAACAACTCCAAGTGGCAACCATAAACGTCTAACACATGGTGCATGATTACAGCTGACAGAAGTGCCCCCACTGATAACCTGTGCACATCCCCCCAGGTCAATCTGTGCACAGCCAGTGACACTCAGTCTGAGACACCCCAACCAACAACACAACCTGTACTCACAGGGCATACAGCTTCACAGTTACATAAGTTTACATAACTCTTGCAAAGACACAAATGTAACAGCTGAGCATGTACATAAGTACACACAGACACTGCGTGCATGAGTGCATACATGCGCGCGTGTTGTGTTCAACAGATGTCATGATAATAAGACAATGGTTTGTATACTTGTACAACTGTTGATTATTCAACAACACATTACAGATGTCGAGTACATTGCACAGAGAGCTGAGCAGTAGGCACATTGGCTCAGCATAGCCAGCAGACAGCACAACACCCCAATACTGGCCATACTGAATATATACTGCCAAGTACCACTTGCACTTGTAAGAGTACCGCCAGTAGTAGGCATGCACAGTGCACACACCACCATTAGCTTCACCTCACAGGTCCAGCTCTAGCGGTCCACCATACTAGTGAGTATACAGTATGAGCATCACCCATGGATCATCATTTTGCCCGTATGAAGCCAGCATTGAGCATGTTGGTACAGGCCCCATACGTAGTACAAGTAATGTACTATGCCAGCACTGGGCCGCTACTACTGCTCCAATATGTTGCCAGCACTGGGCCGCTACTACTGCTCCAATATGTTGCCAGCACTGGGCCGCTACTACTGCTCCAATATGTTGCCAGCACTGGGCCGCTACTACTGCTCCAATATGTTGCCAACACTGGGCCGCTACTACTGCTCCAATATGTTGCCAGCACTGGGCCGCTACTACTGCTCCAATATGTTGCCAACACTGGGCCGCTACTACTGCTCCAATATGTTGCCAACACTGGGCCGCTACTACTGCTCCAATATGTTGCCAGCACTGGGCCGCTACTACTGCTCCAATATGTTGCCAGCACTGGGCCGCTACTACTGCTCCAATATGTTGCCAACACTGGGCCGCTACTACTGCTCCAATATGTTGCCAACACTGGGCCGCTACTACTGCTCCAATATGTTGCCAGCACTGGGCCGCTACTACTGCTCCAATATGTTGCCAGCACTGGGCCGCTACTACTGCTCCAATATGTTGCCAACACTGGGCCGCTACTACTGCTCCAATATGTTGCCAGCACTGGGCCGCTACTACTGCTCCAATATGTTGCCAACACTGGGCCGCTACTACTGCTCCAATATGTTGCCAACACTGGGCCGCTACTACTGCTCCAATATGTTGCCAGCACTGGGCCGCTACTACTGCTCCAATATGTTGCCAGCACTGGGTCGCTACTACTGCTCCAATATGTTGCCAGCACTGGGCCGCTACTACTGCTCCAATATGTTGTCAACACTGAGAGTTAGTAGAGTATGCCACTGCCGGCAGCTACACCGATACATTGTACCGCTTCTGTGCAACACTAGACTGCAACAGCACCAACTTTACTGTATGTTATTGGGCCAGAACACTGTTAATTATTGGGCCAGAACACTGTTAGTTATTGGGCCAGAACACTGTTAGTTATTGGGCCAGAACACTGTTAGTTATTGGGCCAGAACACTGTTAGTTGTTGGGCCAATACAGGCTCGGTACACTGACGTTGGCTGGAAAGGACAGCTTCTAGTATCAGAGTCCAGTATCTCTGTTCTCATCAGTCGCCATCCCCAGGGACACAATATAAGGCTTCATAAATTGTTCACATGAACCCCTAGTTTGCTCAATGCTCATGGCTATAAATACTCACAGGTTCACAGTATTGACTATTCTACCTGACTAGTTTTAATGTTGCCTCAATGACTTGGTTCATCCTGTTGGTATCATGTAGAAAGGAGAATGTCAAACCTGCATCCAGTTTAAAGACGTGTTCTAATGTATGAAGGTCAGCATGTTGACATGTGACATACATTACAGTCATAACTATGATTAACTGCAGATGTCATGCAGAGCATTGCACAGTAATGAAGATGGTTTTACATTATGAATGTTTAGTGAAACTGGCTCCTGGAATTTTACATAATAAATGAGCGATAAAATTGTACTGTATAGAACATAGTGTAATCTCATGCTATGCACACATCAGTCAAATGTTGTGCACACATCAGTCAAATGTTGTGCACACACCAGTCAAATGTTGTGCACACATCAGTCAAATGTTGTGCACACACCAGTCAAATGTTGTGCACACACCAGCCAAATGTTGTGCAACATCAGTCAAATGTTGTGCACACATCAGTCAAATGTTGTGCACACATCAGTCAAATGTTGTGCACACACCAGTCAAATGTTGTGCACACAGTCCACACACCAGTCAAATGTTGTTCACACATCAGTCAAATGCTGTGCACACACCAGTCAAATGTTGTGCACACACCAGTCAAATGTTGTGCACACATCAGTCAAATGTTGTGCACACAGTCCACACACCAGTCAAATGTTGTGCACACATCAGTCAAATGTTGTGCACACACCAGTCAAATGTTGTGCACACATCAGTCAAATGTTGTGCACACAGTCCACACACCAGTCAAATGTTGTGCACACACCAGTCAAATGTTGTGCACACACCAGTCAAATGTTGTGCACACACCAGTCAAATGTTGTCCACACATCAGTCAAATGCTGTGCACACACCAGTCAAATGTTGTGCACACATCAGTCAAATGTTGTGCACACAGTCCACACACCAGTCAAATGTTGTGCACACATCAGTCAAATGTTGTGCACACATCAGTCAAATGTTGTGCACACACCAGTCAAATGTTGTGCACACAGTCCACACACCAGTCAAATGTTGTGCACATGCCAACTGACTTTATTATTTATTATTATTATTTGTACTTTCGCATTGAAGACGCGAATAACTAAATCACAGCTGTTCCACTTGTTCCATGTTATTTTTCGACACAAATATATTTAATATAAATGGGAAAATAAATAAGTAAGTTGGTTGGTATGTGTGCTGTAATAGGCGGACAGTTGGCCAATGGCCATATAGTGACTAACATGGATTCTGAATGTGGAGTCAGTGGTCAGCATTAATCCACAGTCAGTGATAGATAGGACATATCTGGTGACAAGTTGGCACAGCAGGCACATATCCAATGAAGACAATCACCGGGCGATCATGGGACAAACCTCAACATAGTTCAAACTGGTGGATTTTTACTTTTCAAGCCAGCTCAGACCACAAGTTTTTCATTTTTACTTTCACATTTTATGACTGGCAGGTAACCAATATTTCAGACAGTGATAGATTGTTTTTGTCCTATTGTCGCTCACTCAACAACGGTTTTTATTGCTTGTTCTTAAAACATGACTCTACAAATAAATGTAATTTTCACCTGACTTTGTTTCCTGCTTCAGATTTGCCAATTTATCTTATGAAAAACACTACTGCTGGTGGAGCCATTGCAGTGTACATGCATAGATTGTACACCTTAAATATCTGTAAGGCGGTGCTAGCATGAATGACGTTTTAGGCTTAGGTTGTTTCCAGAGAATCTCTGAAAATAAATGGAATGGTGTTATTTCCAGGGCAGTTTTGGAAATAATTATTTCAAATAAATTTTGCATTGTTGAATCATTTTCTGTATGATTTGGTCAGTTTTGACTGAGAAATTAAGAATATCTACATGCAGAGCAACTCTGGGAATAAAAAAAAAACAGCATTATTTCCAGAGCAACTAAGCAAATAAGTGCAGATGTCGCCATTATATCCAGAGCAGACCCTGGTAGCTGATGGTCAAATATGGTATTTGAAAGTCAATTGTGTTTAATTATTGCATATATTGTCTGCTGCAGAATGTACATCACAGAGAAAGAATATCTGAAGTGAATTGGACAGAGGGTGTTGACTAATGTCAGTATATATGATTCAATCATTCGTCTATAATCTGTGATTGTTACACTATATCACCACTAGACATTCTAATCAGAAGTTTCAGTAACATTAATTATAATAGTGCGAGTATTCATGCAAAAGATTCTGCCACGATTATGAACTTGTGAATAAAACACTTCCAATGATTCAGTAAATATGACACAACTCGTTATTCTTGACTTGACAATAAAGCATTCAGTGAATGCAAACATAAATATGTATCTGAAGTTATATTGTACCAACATTTCTATCTTATAAGTCATCCTCAACATTTTTAGTATGACATAAGTTTATATATATATATATATATATATATATATATATATATATATATATATATATATATATATAAATTACTAGCAATAATGTAGACATCATGCATGTAAATATATAACAATCATGCGCATCCATAAAAATGTACCCGGTACATTAATTTAGTGGAAAGGCTGTCTGAATGGCCATGTTGAGATGTTATTTTTAGAGTCAGGTTAACTGGGCTTGGACGAAGCTTCCCCATCTCTAGAGCTTTTGATGTTGTCATATTTAATCACCCATGGTGGTACTTAGTGACCTAAACTAGAAACAATCAACAAACTGGACAGCCTGTCCATTTTGGCTAATGTATGCAGTGTCATGATTGGCTGAGGCATGTTGTAACCCCAAAATGTTAGAATTTCCACAAAAGCCGTAGCAAAGCACAGTTGTCACGGACGTGAAGCCATTATAAACTCTTGCATGTCAACATTACATCATCAGCACACAACATTCATGCTACCTATAATATATATGTTATGGTCATGTGACTTGACCATGGCAACCGTGGTCATATACAGCATGGGGTTAACTGCATGACTGAATCACCGCATGACCATCATCAACTATGGTCAATCACGGTCACATACACCTTGACCGTAGTCAACCATGGTTATACGTATTTTGACCCTGGTCGACCATGGACATTACTATTGTATTTGTTGGTCAACCATGAACTACAATGGTTGACCATCAAATACTGTGGTGACCATGGTCAACGATGGTCATAATTTCACCTGGGTCAGGTTTCTCACTTCTGCTTACAAAACAGTCTCATAGGGTGGCCAAGTAATGCCACAGAACACACCTGTTCTCACCCCAGGGTTGTGATCTCTGGGGGGCACAAGGGGGTACTAAGTACCCCACCCAGAATCAACATTGAACTTGTCAAACCAATTGAATTAGCGGAGTGAGTGAGCCTGTCATGACTCAACATCCCATGAGAGATGTTGACAAACATTGCTAGTGACACTGGCTGCAGATAAGCCTGTGACTGGGGAGGGATTGTGACATTGGACAAGGTTGTTACAATGAAAACATGGCCACCTGAGATGATCTGTGGCTGGAAGGGCCTACAACCGTGGACAGCCTGCCGGCAGATGACAGTAGCAAGTCAACTGGACTGCTTGGTAAGAGACTAGAGACCACACTTGGGAAGAGACTAGAGACCACACTCGGTAAGAGACTAGAGACCACACTCGGTAAGAGACTAGAGACCACACTCGGTAAGAGACTAGAGACCATACTTGGTAAGAGACTAGAGACCACACTTGGTAAGAGACTAGAGACCACACCAGGTAAGAGACTAGAGACCACACTTGGTAAGAGACTAGAGACTACACTTGGTAAGAGACTAGAGACTACACTTGGTAAGAGACTAGAAACCACACTTGGTAAGAGACTAGAGACCACACTTGGTAAGAGACTAGAGACCACACTTGGGAAGAGACTAGAGACCACACTTGGGAAGAGACTAGAGACCACACTCGGTAAGAGACTAGAGACCACACTCGGTAAGAGACTAGATACCACACTCGGTAAGAGACTAGAGACCACACTTGGGAAGAGACTAGAGACCACACTCGGTAAGAGACTAGAGACCACACTCGGTAAGAGACTAGATACCACACTTGGGAAGAGACTAGAGACCACACTAGCGACCACACTTGGTAAGAGACTAGGGACCACACTTGGTAAGAGACTAGATACCACACTTGGGAAGAGACTAGAGACCACACTTGGGAAGAGACTAGAGACCACACTAGCGACCACTCTTGGTAAGAGACTAGGGACCACACATGGGAAGAGACTAGAGACCACACTAAGTGGAGATAACCTGGATAACCTGATGTCCACCAGAACCAATCAGATACTCTCATAACTGTCACATCAGATCCAACCACCTGTCACTCCTGAGACTGCTGCGTCATTCTAGGACACACATTAATTACAGAAAGTGTACTGCTCGGCTACGTATAATTGGAATGTTGTCTTACTGTTATAACAATCCGTAAACATGTCACATCGAACTTGTTCAATCGTAACTCTCACCAGGCCGTAGTTACCCGATAATGAGGCTTCAGTGTACATGTCAAATACCTCAGCTAATGTCACATGACTGGGGTGTCAAGTGTCACAGGCTGACCCTTAACTGTAAATGTCAAATTTTGCCTTATATAACCTAAATTCCTATGGTATGGCTGACCAGATGATTTTTTTATAAATCATTACAATATATACTCGTTCTGAAATTGGTTAATATGTGAATCATGGATTCTTTGTAATCATCATGAAATTCCACAACCAAGTTTTAAGAAATGTTCTGAAATGTGACCACCTTGAATGTGAAGTGAAAAAAAGGATGCAGGTCTCAATTGACAGCGGCCACACAATCAGTGGTGCAGTTGGCCAGTCACTGGTGATTACTATCACAACTACTCCACTCAACAGTGCTGGCGTCAGAGTGAGCACGGCAGGATAGTTCTCCTCTATCCCACTGATGACGCCAGATCATGCGATCCAAGCAAATCAGTGTCTGGTTCTAGCAGTCATTAAGGGGTGTCAGGTTAACAAAAATTAAGTTTTATATATATATCAGTATCCTCGGGACTGCTCAAAGCACTTATATATTTTACTTCCCTAACAGACCTGTTCAATCAAACACCATCTCAGCTTCTCTGGGAAGCATCCAGCCATATGCTACAATTAATGCATAAAGACTGCTCATGCACATATCCACCACTGTCTGTAGCCAGGTACTCATTTATACAGCTGAGTGTACTCGACCAATATAGAGTGAAAAAACTTGCCCAAGATTCGAACCCGGGTTCCCTTAGTCGAGAGTCCTAAGCTCTACCCCTGAGCCACTGTGTTCTAGAGATTGAATTGTGAGAAAATTAATGTCAAAATTTTTATACAGCACTTGTGTGAATGATGGCTAATTCAATTCATGTCTGAAAATGTGAATACTCTAGTGGGAAAACCTACATCTCTGCAGCCAGCAGTAGGCGAGGTAACAAACTTACATGGAGATGCTGTAATGATACATTCTGCTGACCTCACCACACACAACACTTATCAATTAATTGTTCACTTCTAGGAACTGTTTGAGGACGTTCCTGGTACAAGATCTAAGTAGTCTATATTCTTGGCACAATTACACAAACACGCAACAACAATGTTTACACATTGTCTGATAAGTCTAGTTCATGCATAGGAATGAACTGATTATGTACAATAAGGAAGGATAGAGTCACTGCTGGAGTACAGATTGAGTGGATGGAGTGGATGGAGTCACAGGTGGAGGGGGTGGATGGAGTCAGAGGTGGATGGGGTGGATGGAGTCACAGGTGGATGGGGTGGATGGAGTCACAGGTGGATGGGGTGGATGGAGTCACAGGTGGATGGAGTGGATGGAGTCACAGGTGGAGGGGGTGGATGGAGTCACAGGTGGATGGAGTGGATGGAGTCACAGGTGGAGGGGGTGGATGGAGTCATGTGACTACAGACAGGGTGGATGCAGTTACTATATTACAGACAAGGTGGCCAGTGACAGAATTCTGACAGGGACTCTGGGTGTATAGTTGTCTACAGCTGGCCAGTGTTTGCCCCCCCCCCCCCTGAGTGGTGACTCTGTAATCAATAGATATGCTGACATTCTGTATTTCCTGGAGATTTTGTACACCACGCTACAGGTTTTTATACATGAACCAACTCAAACTAGGATCGCTTTTCTTTTCAGTATTCAGTAAGCAGAGATTATATTTCAGCAGAAAAAGGTGCCTTTGGAGTGTTGCCTGCTGTTGCCTGGGACTCAGCGAGATGTCAGTGGCATCTGTAGACAAATGACCCTGCAAATGTCACTCGCTCCAGTGTCCATTCAACTGAAGAACCAGGCAGTGGGTGTCCTGTGTCCAACCAGGCCTCCACAATGCTCACATGCAATGTGGTGCTTCTTTCAGTGTTTTTTCCTGTCTGCTGTTCAAAAGTTGCAATATTTTATGTTTGTGAAGTCAGAAATCAGACGTGTAAAGTTGCATGACTATGTCAAACATTACCCCAAAACATGTTGCAATGAACACTGTCAGTTGGACTGTCAGTTGATGACATCTTGATAAGATTACACGTCACTGGGAACGTCACATATGTCCCATGATATTTTCACCCTGGAGCTAAATATTAAATTTTTATGGATTTTGGTACATTGTAATTTTACGTTTCTCCATAAAATATTTTGGTCAATCTCACGCAAACATATTGCTTTAACAATAAAGAAATGAACTCAGAATAAAATAAAATAAGCATGCAAGATGTGAATCCTGGTGAAGATGGGCAACATAACATTTGGCAAACCGTTGTAGGGTGTTTTTAGGTTTGCATGGTGACAATGATTTAGTTAGTTGTATGAAGATATTGAAATATGACTGCCAGCAAGCGTGCAACAAGTCCCTCCAGACACACCATACCTCCTCCTCAGTTCTCATCAATAACACTTCATCTATATGCATTATTAAGAAAGAGGCTCATAAATATTTACCGTGGCTTTTTATTACTGTTATTGCTATAATTATTCTTATGTTACATATTGCAGTGATTTCAGGTTAATGACAAATTCCATATATTTGCTTGAAAAAAGCTTTTCGTTGGAGGAGACCTGGCCACCAACCTACACTCTTGGCAGGCTCCAGGCTCCACCTCTAGACTCCACCTACACATTAATAACAACACTCAGTTACTGTAGGTTATGATCCTGTCACTATGATATCATGATCCTCTGTCACTATGATATCATGATGCTCTGTCACTATGATATCATGATCCTCTGTCACTATGATATCATGATCCTCTGTCACTATGATATCATGATCCTCTGTCACTATGATATCATGATCCTCTGTCACTATGATATCATAAAAGGGTACTATACAGTACAGAAAGATAAGTGTTTATATTGCATTTATTAGGTAAACTGTGTTTGTTTAAAAAAAACAGCTATCATATTTACCATTCCCTAATTGTAAGCAAATAGTCATAACTGGACTCATGACAGATTACTTTAAACATCTAATCAGTTGAACATAAAATATTATTTTGTTAACAATATGTGTGATATGACTACTAAGCTTTGAGACAATCATGTATGATGCGCGACCAAATAACAAGTGAGTCATTTGTTTAGTTGGTGCAACAGTCGACTGTGCTGACCCAAGGGTCAAATCAATGATATTCCTTTGATAGATAGACTACTTTCTCAGTGACTAATATATACAGATATACACCTATGTAACTAGAAGTGACTGTCTCCCATGTCAGACACTAACACAGTGTAGGCACTCAAACCATAATGGCCCAACTGAATCAAGTTGGCAGGTCTGGTGCCATTAGTGTCCTCACACTGTTGTACTCACACAAGACAATGGTCTGGCTAATGAATACCCTCTTGTGTGGTTAACTAATGAAGTATCTGTGCCTGTGTAGAACTGTCCTGGCAATCTGGTAGGTCTTAGCAGGTCTCTCTGAACCAACTCAGTTTTATTCACATGTATCCTGTATTTTATTAATCTCAGAATATTTCTCTCTTTGTCGCTTCTTCTCCCTCTGCCACCCCCTTACCACACTCCCCTTCTCTGTGTCTTCCTGCCCCCCCCCCTTCCCCTCTCTCCCTCTCCCCACTGCCCTTCTCTGTCTGTCTTCCTTCCCCTGTCTTTCCCCTCTTTCCCGCACTCCTGACCCTCCCTCCAGCCTGTCTGTCTCTGTCTCTGACTCTGTCTCTGTCTCTGTCTCTGTCTCTGTCTCTGTCTCTGTCTCTGTCTCTGTCTCTGTCTCTGTCTCTGTCTCTGTCTCTGTCTCTGTCTCTGTCTCTGTCTCTGTCTCTGTCTCTGTCTCTGTCGCGCCACCTGATCACTTCCACTTCACACTTCATTCTCTTTCTTTTCTTTCTTCTTTCTTTCCAACAAACGAGATTTGCTGATATGATACGTAATCATGATTGTTGATGCCAGAAGAAAGCCATGGCCGCGGTGGGTGGTGGTACATCACAGGAGTAGCACTCTCAATGGGCGCTGAGTGATTTGCACTAGAATGGTAAAGGTGTACTTTACTGAAGTTTACTGATTACACAAAAGTAATTAGGAAGAAAGGAATGTCAGGAGGATAATAGGGGGTTGTGAAGATAATAGGGGGTTGTGAAGATAATGGAGGGTTTAGGAGATAAGATAAGTCTGGAAATGTTGGGTGTTGCCAGTGGAGAATGTCAGTGGCGGATGGATATCACATAGAAAGATGTCAGATAGTGAAAGTGTATCAACTACTAGACAGTGTAACATGTCGTTAAGACGGTTGACTGGAGAGACACAGGCTCCCTGTGGGTGGAGAAGAGAGCACGACAGACCAGAGAGTTGCAGTATCATACTTCACAGTGTGTCTGGATAATGTTTCCCACATGATGTTTTATCCCACTGTCATCCACAAGGTTCCCGCACATACCCCACAACAATCTCCCTCTTACATCCCTTAAACAGCCTTTAAACTTTGTTCTAGCACAATGACCACCTTTCACCCCTTTCCTTCATATAGCCCTCCCACACATTTTTACCCCTCCTTCCCACATTCGTCACAACTGTTCACCCCTTTCCTTGCACCCCCCTCCTGTCACTGCCAGCCTCCATACCACCCCCATACACCCATTATACCCACCCCACACCCATACCCCCATCATACCAACCCCACACCCATACCCCCATCATACCCACCCCTACACCCATACCCCCATCATGCCCACCCCTACACCCATACCCCCATCATACCCACCCCTACACCCATAACCCCATCATACCCACCCCTACACCCATACCCCCATCATACCCACCCCTACACCCATAACCCCATCATACCCACCCCTACACCCATACCCCCATCATACCCACCCCTACACCCATAACCCCATCATACCCACCCATAACCCCATCATGCCCACCCCTACACCCATACCCCTCATCATAATCACCCCCACACCTATCATCATACCCACCCCCACACCCATACCCCTCATCATATCCACATCCATACCCTTACCACTCACCATACCCACCCCTTGCCCATACCCATCACCATGACCACACCCATACCCATAATCATACCCACCCGCACCACCATACTCCTCATCATACCCACTCCACCCCTATACCCCTCATCATATCCCCCCTCATCATACCCACCCCACCCCCATACCCCTCATCATACCCCCCCCCTCATCATACCCACCCCCATACCCCTCATCATACCCCCCCTCATCATACCCACCCCATACCCCTCATCATATCCCCCCTCATCATACCCACCCCACCCCCATACCCCTCATCATACCCACCCCCTCATCATACCCACCCCATACCCCTCATCATATCCCCCCTCATCATACCCACCCCACCCCCATACCCCTCATCATACCCACCCCCTCATCATACCCACCCCATACCCCTCATCATACCCCCCCCCTCATCATACCAACCCCACACCCCCTCATCATACCCACCCCACACCCCCTCATCATACCCACCCCACACCCCCTCATCATACCCACCCCACACCCCTCATCATACCCCCCCTCATCATACCCACCCCATACCCCTCATCATATCCCCCCTCATCATACCCACCCCACCCCCATACCACTCATCATACCCCCCCCCTCATCATACCCACCCCCATACCCCTCATCATACCCCCCCCCCCCTCATCATACCCACCCCATACCCCTCATCATATCCCCCCTCATCATACCCACCCCACCCCCATACCCCTCATCATACCCACCCCCTCATCATACCCACCCCATACCCCTCATCATATCCCCCCTCATCATACCCACCCCACCCCCATACCCCTCATCATACCCACCCCCTCATCATACCCACCCCATACCCCTCATCATACCCCCCCCCTCATCATACCAACCCCACACCCCCTCATCATACCCACCCCCTCATCATACCCACCCCACACCCCCTCATCATACCCACCCCACACCCCTCATCATACCCCCCCTCATCATACCCACCCCATACCCCTCATCATACCCCCCCTCATCATACCCACCCCATACCCCTCATCATATCCCCCCTCATCATACCCACCCCACCCCCATACCCCTCATCATACCCACCCCCTCATCATACCCACCCCATACCCCTCATCATATCCCCCCTCATCATACCCACCCCACCCCCATACCCCTCATCATACCCACCCCCTCATCATACCCACCCCATACCCCTCATCATACCCCCCTCATCATACCCACCCCATACCCCTCATCATATCCCCCCTCATCATACCCACCCCACCCCCATACCCCTCATCATACCCACCCCCTCATCATACCCACCCCATACCCCTCATCATATCCCCCCTCATCATACCCACCCCACCCCCATACCCCTCATCATACCCACCCCCTCATCATACCCACCCCATACCCCTCATCATACCCCCCCCCTCATCATACCCACCCCACACCCCCTCATCATACCCACCCCACACCCCCTCATCATACCCACCCCACACCCCCTCATCATACCCACCCCACACCCCCTCATCATACCCCCCCTCATCATACCCACCCCATACCCCTCATCATACCCCCCCTCATCATACCCACCCCACACCCCCTCATCATACCCCCCCTCATCATACCCACCCCATACCCCTCATCATACCCCCCCTCATCATACCCACCCCACACCCCCTCATCATACCCCCCCTCATCATACCCACCCCATACCCCTCATCATACCCCCCCTCATCATACCCACCCCACACCCCCTCATCATACCCCCCCTCATTATACCCACCCCATACCCTTCATCATACCCCCCCTCATCATACCCACCCCACACCCCCTCATCATACCCCCCCTCATCATACCCACCCCATACCCCTCATCATACCCCCCCTCATCATACCCACCCCACACCCCCTCATCATACCCACCCCACACCCCCTCATCATACCCACCCCCTCATCATACCCACCCACCCCCATACCCCTCATCATACCCACCCCACACCCATACCCCTCATCATACCCACCCACCCCCATACCCCTGAGCCCAACAGAGGGTAGTACACACCTCTAACTGCTCCTGCCAACTCTGATTATTCTCCTTATCTGCACATGAACAGCCCCACCAGGGAGCCCTGGGGGCCTGAGAGGGCAGACTGACCACACACTGACCTGTACTCACTGTATCAGTAAGACCTCAGTCATTCTTCTCTTAGTCACTAATCTACACTGGCGAGTTCACCCAACCGTAAACTGAACATCCACAAAGAATTTGTCATACTGCCGAGTAAACATGGTGTAAATACAAAGCACATTGACGTCATGACTGACAGCCTGGTGTCATGACTGACAGCCTGGTGTCATGACTGACAGCCTGGTGTCATGACTGACAGCCTGGTGTCATGACTGACAGCCTGATGTCCCCCTAATTGTCATCACATGGCACCTGCCTAAAACAAGACAAACTGCACCAGGTTCTCACCCAGACAACACCTTGGTGGCTACAGAACCTTGTGGACACTTGGCTGCCGACTGACTGCACACAGCTGTCTCCAATGTCCATGCACATCCTGCACAGTACACTGCACACTGTGGCCCACAAGGCCTCATTAGTGTGCATGGGCAATACAATACAGGTATGATACGCATCAGCATAAGAGTTACATTTCAATTTGTGAAAGTACCTATCCATGTGTAAATGACTTAGTGTGCATCCTCCATGGAATGTACGGGATAACAATCCTGGCAGCAACTCATCACAACTGAGGTGCAATACAGCCCAATATGAGGCAAGGCTGACATGTGAGATACAGATATCACATGTCCAACACGTTAAATGACCCGAAAAGACTTAATTGCACCAGGAGCAACCATATGAGAATGACAAAGCCCTAGAAGGCCGAACCTACCTCACTGAGGATCACAAAGCTCTAGGAGGCTGAACCTACCTCACTGAGGATCACAAAGCTCTAGGAGGCTGAACCTACCTCACTGAGGATCACAAAGCCCTATGAGGGTGAACCTACCTCACTGAGGATCACAAAGCTCTAGGAGGCTGAACCTACCTCACTGAGGATCACAAAGCTCTAGGAGGCTGAACCTACCTCACTGAGGATCACAAAGCTCTAGGAGGCTGAACCTACCTCACTGAGGATCACAAAGCTCTAGGAGGCTGAACCTACCTCACTGAGGATCACAAAGCCCTATGAGGGTGAACCTACCTCACTGAGGATCACAAAGCTCTAGGAGGCTGAACCTACCTCACTGAGGATCACAAAGCTCTAGGAGGCTGAACCTACCTCACTGAGGATCACAAAGCTCTAGGAGGCTGAACCTACCTCACTGAGGATCACAAAGCTCTAGGAGGCTGAACCTACCTCACTGAGGATCACAAAGCTCTAGGAGGCTGAACCTACCTCATTGAGGATCACAAAGCTCTAGGAGGCTGAACCTACCTCACTGAGGATCACAAAGCCCTATGAGGGTGAACCTACCTCACTGAGGATCACAAAGCTCTAGGAGGCTGAACCTACCTCACTGAGGATCACAAAGCTCTAGGAGGCTGAACCTACCTCACTGAGGATCACAAAGCTCTAGGAGGCTGAACCTACCTCACTGAGGATCACAAAGCTCTAGGAGGCTGAACCTACCTCACTGAGGATCACAAAGCTCTAGGAGGCTGAACCTACCTCACTGAGGATCACAAAGCTCTAGGAGGCTGAACCTACCTCACTGAGGATCACAAAGCTCTAGGAGGCTGAACCTACCTCACTGAGGATCACAAAGCTCTAGGAGGCTGAACCTACCTCACTGAGGATCACAAAGCTCTAGGAGGCTGAACCTACCTCACTGAGGATCACAAAGCTCTAGGAGGCTGAACCTACCTCACTGAGGATCACAACGCCCTATGAGGCTGAACCTACCTCACTGAGGATCACAACGCCCTATGAGGCTGAACCTACCTCACTGAGGATCACAACGCCCTATGAGGGTGAACCTACCTCACTGAGGATCACAAAGCCCTATGAGGCTGAACCTACCTCATTGAGAATCACAAAGTCCTATGAAGCTGAACTTACCTCACTGTCAAACACTCGCGTTTCCAAGAAACCATCGTCTTCACAAAAGGATTCAACATTACAACTGTGTCTTCTCTTTGATGGCAGTTTCAGCGGTGGTCCGAGTGGCGCAAGTGGCGCAAGTGTTTGCTTCCCATTCACAGACCCTGCACCACTGGGTGCAGAGTGCTGGGTTACAAACATGGGTCTTTTCGCCCCGTGCAGACTGTCCTTGTAACTGCCAGCAGAGCCTGTCATTACGTCAGATGAGACGTCTCCTTGTCCTATCTGTGTCTAACTGTCATAACACCACAATCTCTGTTTGTCTCTACCTGCATCTAACTGTCATAACACCACAATCTCTGTCTGTCTCTACCTGCATCTAACTGTCATAACACCACAATCTCTGTCTGTCTCTACCTGCATCTAACTGTCATAACACCACAATCTCTGTCTGTCTCTACCTGCATCTAACTGTCATAACACCACAATCTCTGTCTGTCTCTACCTGCATCTAACTGTCATAACACCACAATCTCTGTCTGTCTCTACCTGCATCTAACTGTCATAACACCACAATCTCTGTCTGTCTCTACCTGCATCTAACTGTCATAACACCACAATCTCTATCTGTCTCTACCTATATCTAACTGTCATAACACCATAATCTCTGTCTGTCTCTACCTGCATCTAACTGTCATAACACCACAATCTGTATCTGTCTCTACCTATATATATCTAACTGTCATAACACCACAATCTCTGTCTGTCTCTAACTGCATCTAACTGTCATAACACCACAATCTCTATCTGTCTCTACCTGCATCTAACTGTCATTTTCTATTTGCATCTGGTAGAAGTATGCTGGATCTAGTTGTCATAAATACCACAAGATCTCCCTTTCTAGTTGCATACAATTGTCACAACCCAGTATGTTCTTTCCGTGTCCCTCTACCTGGACGTATCTACCAGCAGAAGCATGCTGTCTTGCTGCTGTAGTCCAAAGTAATCCTGCCATGTGTCAAGTTGAGCCACCAACTCACAGGCGCCAGCGTGGACATTACGAGCAGTCCGGCATGAAGCATTCAAGCAAATCACAATGAAACTCATCACGACCAAACCCAGCTTAAGACCCGCCCACAAGGATGTCAACACGGCTTATGTTTCACACAGGCAGTGTGCAGGTGCGAACTGTGCCGGCCTGGCCTCTCAATGTACTATATGCATATAGCTATGTCACGATGAATACAATTCCAAAACAAAGTTCATTTAGCACCAAGTGACTGACTTAATCCTTTTCACCCACCACAGCCACGTGTGCAGAGGTGTCCTTGTTTCTGGTGTGATGGTCCTAGCCTATATTCAGCTACACATACACCTCACACGTGCGTGCAAGCTCAGGCCCACTTGTATCTGCACTGATGTAGTGTTGATGACATACGTCAGGCCTGGGTCGAGTTTCCTCAAAATGCATGCATTTTTATTTATAATTTGCGAGTAACAGTCATATTGGAATAATGGAAGCTATTGCCACGGTCACGGATTCGGCAGATTCATGCCTACTGTGGACACAGCTGAATCTGGGCAGGAGTGTGTCATTTCATTCCCCCATGTGACTGTCAACAAACTCGTTGACTGGGACACTGGCCTGGCTTGTTCTTGTGGCTCTTCCCAGTTTATCATTACAAATTTAGTATAACATAAAACAAGAAGATCAGGTCGAAAAAACTTATTTTGTCATGGCAATGATGGCTTCTTCAAACCTGGAGTGGTCTTTTTACTCAACAAATAGTTTGTATCACAAGTCTTCTATACTAGTCATACAGTGTGTTCATTTAAAGGACAAAAAAACGCAACTGTTTCGTGGCATACACCTAATAGAGTTAATATAAAGAAACAATTTCCACATATACTCAATTTTTTAACGCCAGCGGTTTACCAGAAAAATATTTTTGAACACCCAGCCATCAAAATACTATGCGCTACCCCATCTTAGACGAAGAATGACATCATGATGGTGAGACCCTCTCCACGCAGATTCCCTGCATGGGGTTTGGCTGTTGTCATGAAATGGCTGCAACTCGGCAACGCGCGTAACATGCTGATCAGTGATGACGGTAAATATAAAGTTGTCTATTATTGTTATCGCTGAAATCATCCTATCAACTTATGATACATGTCTACATGTCTACTTCAAAGCATTTCTCCTCAAAATGGACCGAGCAAAGTGAACTGTACTTGGACTGGAGGGATTCCGAACAGTACGCCCGCAAACGTGAATCCATTGCTTCAATACTACCGGTTGTTTCAACTATTATTGCAACCGTATGCCGAACAGTAAGGCATAATTACTCAAGTTTACCATAGATTTAACCACAGATTTAGATACATGTCTATACACAGCTGCTAGATGTCACGCAAACTGAACGAACTGTCGAAGACTCGAAGTTGTTGACCCTTAACAACGTCGCAGGATTCAGCAGAGACATAGAATGCCACGCGCTGAATGGCCAAGCCAAGTTAACCCTTCACTGATGGCGGCGTCTAGACCATCGTGGATTTCGTTAGAATTTTAGACTTTAAAGTCACATTCTGACTAAACCGCTGACGTTAAAAAATTGAGTATATGTGGAAATTGTTACTTTGTATAAACTCTATTAGGTGTATGACACGAAACCATTGCGTTTTTTGTCCTTTAAGAGCCATCATAGTAGAAATCACCCTGTTTTAGCAATATATTTTTTCAAATGTATTCACATTTTATGTTTACCCAATAAAAACAATCGTTGAAGATTGTTCATGAAACATCCAAGTCCTTTTCAAATGTGAAGTCAATATGACTTACATTACATATATTAGAATTTTGTAACATTTGTAATAATGGTTGAAACTGTTTTTGGGAAGTGGTTAACTGGAAAACTGTTCATGACATGAGAGTCTAACAACGCTGCCAAGTAACATGACAGGTGACTGAATGGCTGATGACACCTGAGATAGTGCAACTGTGGAGCAGGGTGCAATGGCCTGTCTTCACAAGGCACAGGCACATTTCAATAAATACATATCCTCAACCACTTTTGTTGTTTCAGTCTAATTCATGGATTAGTAGTGACCCCAAATATGGTGAAATGCATATGGTGTGTCCATGTTTACATAAGCCCTGCCCCTCACTGCTGACCAGGAGAACATAGGTGTTTATTGAGTTTGTGTCAAAGCAGCCAAAGTTGGTAAAGCCACATTGAGTGAACAGGATCAATGTACTTGCACTCTCAATGTCCAGCTTAATGTCTCGCCTGCATATCATAATATTTACATGCGATGCCAGACGTTTCATAACTGACTTAACAATGTGCAGGTCAAGGCCCTATACAGAGTGTGGTCAGTAAATGGGTGGCCATTGACTGACTAATCACAAAGATCAATGGGAAATAATTTACAATTCAGAAACTTAACAATAAACAACAACATTTTGTTACTCTAGACACATATTTGACCTCAAGTTCAAACTAAGTAGCCAACATTGCTGGACACATCAATTAGAAATATAGTATGATTAAACAGCAAATTCAGCTGAAATGTTTAATGAAAATTAAAAGTTAAGTTATATAATAAAATAATATTGGGCTAATCTCATTCTACATACCGTATAGTCCCTAATAGACGCGCACTACCTAATAGACGCCCACCCCCTTTTTAGATGTGAAACAATCCATAAATATGTATTTGAGTGACGCAAAAATGCAACAGAGTAGACGCTACAATTATTAGCAAATATGGTACCCAGGCTGACGCTATTCATAAATATCAATTGTTGGTAGGGCAACTGTTACTGGTGAGACTTTCGTTAGTAAATATATGGTAAATGTAAATGCTCACCACAATGAGGGCTTTTATTTTATAATTTATGGTAATATCAGAGAGAGGCCATCATGTGCATCAAGCAAATGGAAGATTTTTTACGCTGGATTAAACGCCGACTGTTTGCGTAAATACGATGCCGCTTGTGTATTTCATTGCATCAATCAAGACATAATCACAACAAATTGTGCAAACAAATTTGAGTAGAGACAAAGTTGAGATTGTCATCCAATTCCAAACTCCATTCCAGACGAATTGCCCGCGGGCGCGGAGTGCAACTGGCATTGATCAACCAACTTCGATAACAAGAATAAGTCAGACTAATTGTCATATTTAAGCATATGTGTTTTAATTAATAAGCTTTGCTTCTTTCGATAAATCAGACGGTTGACAATATGAATAATTGCGCCTGTTATTGACTCATGGTTCTAGTCAGGACCACGTACATCGTTATCAACATCGTCATCGATATCATGTGTCGACACTGATTTGCCATTTCGGATGCACATGGCCAATACAGCGCTTACATGCAGTAAATCCACTCTATTTTCACTTTACTAAATTCATTTAACATTATTAAAGCGATTTGAAGAGCACGTACCGAAAACATTAGGCAGTAAAACTTTTGATTTAAAAAATTTGGAAGCGCTGTACATATGCATACTTCAGTGGCGCCACATTGCGGATTAGTTATCTACTAATTTAGAAGCTGATTTAAGGGGTGACCACATTCGTCCAACTTTTGAGAAATTAATAGACGTGCACCCAAGCCTTCCCACTCGCGCACTGCGCGTCTATTAGGGACTATACGGTATATTATTTTCTATTTGTTTGTTGTTTGTTAATTTGAAACAAGTGTTTTGAATACCCTATGACAATCATGTTTCATTTATAATAAAACACTAATCTTAATGATGCTGATCTTTTGTTGGTAATATTCCAAGGTATTGGTAAACAAAGAAATATATTTTATTTGATTCAGCGCCAGATCAAACTAAGTTGGCGGTGCTTCTCTGCATGCAGAACAGAAGATGACTCAGCACTGTAAAATATAAAGTAAAACAATACTAATAGTATAATACTAACCTATATTATACTAAAATATACCATGCAATACCACCAATAACATAAAAATGTATTATGAACAAAATCACATAACTTACATTGTGTGATACATCAGGGCTAGACTGATAGGAGCACCTGGCCTGTGTCACTTATTTATATTCTTAATGCATGCATATTTAATGCATATTTGTAGGTTTGCTTCAACTTAAATAATTAGTTATTCTGCTGGATTTGTGTATGTTCTCTACTGCAGTGGACACAGGTATCATACTGAAGACCTTGCCTAAGGTAGGCCAACTTGTCAACATCATAGTGAGATGTAGCAGCACAGCTGGAGATACCTCCAGAGAAACCTCTCCTGGCAGAGATATACAACCTGGCAGAAATATGCTGCAGACATCCAACACTAAATAGGAACAGTGAGTGTGACCTACGCAAGCTGTATGCAGAATGTCTGTCACATGACCTGCAGATCATGTGACACCAGAGCCTGCGAGAGGCAGACAGGGAAGAGTTCTATTATCCTTCTGGCTTCATCTTGTAGAAATCAAGTTCTACTGATTCTAAAAATTGTGTCGGTTGGGAAAATTTGTCTTGAAGTTGAAGAGTGACACGGTGATACATGAGAACTACAACACTGTGCACATGTTCTGGCTGAGGCTAACAACATATACGTATATGTCTGTCACTGTAGGACTCTTAGCACTTATGATCAGGTGTCACTCATCACGTAATAGTACAGGGAAAGGTCCTCACACAATCATGCTCTGCATTCACTCAATCTTAACACATTCTTATGGATGTCACGTTATGTAAGTACCCTAGAACACAATCACACAATTCGGTGATTTTTCAATAAAAGAAAGTAATTATTTAGAATATTAAAGTGTAATTAAAATGTAAAACAGCTGTAAATATTGCTGACAGAATAAAACATTCTGAAACTGGATGTGATCATTCTACTAAGGTTTATCTGAGCATGAGCCATTAATTTATGAAAGCTAACTGATATTTATATTTCAAATGTAATTGTTAAATTTGGATTCCAACAATAGAAAAGCATAACATGCAATCAACTGTAAGTTACAACCAGTGTCTGTCAATCAAACTTGCACAGGCCTGTCAATCAAACTTGCACAGGCCTGTCAATCAAGCTGCTTGTCAGTCACTGCCCACACTATTCAATCAATACCCTATAACAAACAAGAAAGTGGCAAGATGCCAAATACAAATTAGTTGCCAAGATATGTATGTGTGTGTATACTATATACATATATATATATATATATATATATATATATATATATATATATATATATATATATATATATATATATATACATGGAGGGGCCTGCAAATATAAAATATCATGGGCTAAGTCTAGATACAATGTGCATACACATATTGGTGTGATATGCTGATATATTGACAGTATGACTATCTGCACCCATTCTGTAATTAATAGAATCATGTTTTCTCCATTTGTGATCTACTAACATCTCTCGAGTCATTTTTAAACTAATTTAAAGAATTCTACTTTGATAAAACATGTGTTATTGTGTTCCACGTCTTTGCATCCCTTTCACAGCCTCCTAAACGTATGCCAATTTACCATGTCAAAAAACTATCAAGGGAGATTATTTTCTAGTACACCAACCAAACGATGCACAAAGATAAGAACTGTACTTGTAAGGAGTCTCCGCAACATCTTTTTGTTCGATTGAAGATGTGTTATAATGGTAAGAATAATACCAGACGTCTGATCACACAGGACCAGGTGCTTGGTTCGTATCTATCACTTATGTCTTTTGTTTTTGCCAAACTAAAGTCAGTCTTCACCGTTTACCAACACTGTGCTATTTATAAATATGGCAAACTCTGTGCACAAATGTGTGTGCAAAAACTAGTCCACTGCCAAATGAACAGGGCCTACTATTTGAGCATGACACCAGAGTGAACAGGTGCATAGATGCAAGCCTGAATGGGCATTGACACAAGGATGAATGGCGTATCAACATGGTAGTGTTGTCCACACTGTTTCCTTCTCCTTCCCTGCCTGTGGTCACCCTGTGGGCGCAGGCTGACTGACCAGTGAACTTGACCAGCCACAGTCTCCTGTCCTGGTCACTCTTACACACACCCCGGGTCAACTCACTACTTCACTTTACTTCTGTCTCACGACACACACAGATTCTCGACAAAACATACTTAGCATCTCGTGTCTATGCGTGTGTACCAAAACATTGTCTCCCTTGAACGCGTTGAACCGCACAAAGCGATGGTCATACAAGAACGTCAGCGATGATACACGTAACAGCTATATTATGTTATGAACATTAAAATCAGCATGAAATCACTTCGTAAATGTTAACATGTAGAGATAAAACACACCATCAATAATAATATTTATTGTGGAAGTTAAAGTAAACCTTTAGCAAAATTAGTTTTATTGGTTGTAGAATTGTGTGAAGACTTACGCCAGAGCAACCGTTCTCACAGGGGGACTGTAAGATGTGCCACTAAACACAACACACACAGACGTTTGTGTGCACATCTAGGGGGTATCAACATGCACCAGTTTGTGTGCACATCTAGGGGGTATCAACATGCACCAGTTTGTGTGCACACCTAGGGGGTATCAACACACACCAGTTTGTGTGCACACCTAGGGGGTATCAACACACACCAGTTTGTGTGCACACCTAGGGGGTATCAACACACACCAGTTTGTGTGCACACCTAGGGGGTATCAACACACACCAGTTTGTGTGCACACCTAGGGGGTATCAACATGCACCAGTTTGTGTGCACACCTAGGGGGTATCAACATGCACCAGTTTGTGTGCACACCTAGGGGGTATCAACACACACCAGTTTGTGTGCACACCTAGGGGGTATCAACATGCACCAGTTTGTGTGCACATCTAGGGGGTATCAACACGCACCAGTTTGTGTGCACATCTAGGGGGTATCAACATGCACCAGTTTGTGTGCACATCTAGGGGGTATCAACATGCACCAGTTTGTGTGCACATCTAGGGGGTATCAACACGCACCAGTTTGTGTGCACATCTAGGGCGTATCAACACGCACCAGTTTGTGTGCACATCTAGGGGGTATCAACACGCACCAGTTTGTGTGCACATCTAGGGGGTATCAACATGCACCAGTTTGTGTGCACATCTAGGGGGTATCAACACGCACCAGTTTGTGTGCACATCTAGGGGGTATCAACATGCACCAGTTTGTGTGCACATCTAGGGGGTATCAACACGCACCAGTTTGTGTGCACATCTAGGGCGTATCAACACGCACCAGTTTGTGTGCACATCTAGGGGGTATCAACATGCACCAGTTTGTGTGCACATCTAGGGGGTATCAACATGCACCAGTTTGTGTGCACATCTAGGGGGTATCAACATGCACCAGTTTGTGTGCACATCTAGGGGGTATCAACATGCACCAGTTTGTGTGCACATCTAGGGGGTATCAACATGCACCAGTTTGTGTGCACATCTAGGGGGTATCAACATGCACCAGTTTGTGTGCACATCTAGGGGGTATCAACATGCACCAGTTTGTGTGCACATCTAGGGGGTATCAACACGCACCAGTTTGTGTGCACATCTAGGGCGTATCAACACGCACCAGTTTGTGTGCACATCTAGGGGGTATCAACACGCACCAGTTTGTGTGCACATCTAGGGGATATCAACATGCACCAGTTTGTGTACACATCTAGGGGATATCAACATGCACCAGTTTGTGTGCACATCTAGGGGGTATCAACATGCACCAGTTTGTGTGCACACCTAGGGGGTATCAACATGCACCAGTTTGTGTGCACACCTAGGGGGTATCAACATGCACCAGTTTGTGTGCACATCTAGGGGGTATCAACATGCACCAGTTTGTGTGCACATCTAGGGGGTATCAACATGCACCAGTTTGTGTGCACATCTAGGGGGTATCAACATGCACCAGTTTGTGTGCACATCTAGGGGGTATCAACATGCACCAGTTTGTGTGCACATCTAGGGGGTATCAACACACACCAGTTTGTGTGCACATCTAGGGGGTATCAACACGCACCAGTTTGTGTGCACATCTAGGGGGTATCAACCCGCACCAGTTTGTGTGCACATCTAGGGGGTATCAACCATAGCGTTATGCAGGATAGCAGTTTTGCCAGTCGTACATTTTTGTTGGACACGTGGATGTTAAATTTAAGGCAGTTGAAAAACTTGAAATGTGTTTTATGACCTGACATTAACTACAAACACACACGTGTGACACTATTTACATTCATTTTTAAGGTATAACTGACAATATCTAGGGTTTTTTGAGTATTTTGTGTATTTCTGGATAGATGCTGCCATCTAGTGTTCAAATGTCACTAACTGCACGAAACTGTATGGTCATCAGATGGCGCCACTGTATTTAAGTTGCCTGTGACTGATGACACTGGGATCACCTGTGTCACTGCATGAGTTCAGCTAAACATCTAAATGTCATAAGAGCACCTAAGACATATTGTTCCTCCATATCTTGTCCCAACATAACTGTATTCAAAGTTGTGTACAGCCTGTGTTCAAGTGATATCTACTGGATGTTAAAAACAACAAATATCACAAAATAGATAAATAAAATAAAGTTAATGTATGCTGTATAAGTTAATGCATTCAAACTGTTTCCTTCCATATCTACAATATTTAGATCAACCTAACAAACTAGTTTTATGTGTTTTGGATATAATATTATTATTACCCAGAGGTGGTGAGACAACACTTCCTGCCCCTTGTGAACCACACCAGACAACATTTCCTGCCCCTTATGAACCACGACAGACAACACTTCCTGCCCCTTGTGAACCACACCAGACAACACTTCCTGCCCCTTGTGAACCACACCAGACAACACTTCCCTGCCCGTTGTGAACCACGGCAGACAACACTTCCCGCCCCTTGTGAACCACACCGGACAACACTTCCAGCCCCTTGTGAACCACACCAGACAACACTTCCTGCCCCTTGTGAACCACACCAGACAACACTTCCTGCCCCTTATGAACCACACCAGACAACACTTCCTGCCCCTTGTGAACCACGGCAGACAACACTTCCTGCCCCTTACGAACCACACCAGACAACACTTCCTGCCCCTTGTGAACCACGGCAGACAACACTTCCTGCCCCTTGTGAACCACACCAGACACCACTTCCTGCCCCTTGTGAACCACACCAGACAACACTCCCTGCCCCTTGTGAACCACACCAGACAACACTTCCAGCCCCTTATGAACCACACCAGACAACACTTCCTGCCCCTTATGAACGACACCAGACAACACTTCCTGCCCCTTGTGAACCACACCAGACAACACTTCCTGCCCCTTGTGAACCACACCAGACAACACTTCCTGCCCCTTATGAACCACACCAGACACTTCCTGCCCCTTGTGAACCACACCAGACAACACTTCCTGCCCCTTGTGAACCACACCATACAACACTTCCAGCCCCTTGTGAACCACACCAGACCACACTTCCTGCCCCTTATGAATCACACCAGACACTTCCTGCCCCTTGTGAACCACACCCTACAACACTTCCTGCCCCTTGTAAACCACGCCAGACAACACTTCCAGCCCCTTATGAACCACACCAGACAACACTTCCAGCCCCTTATGAACCACACCAGACAACACTTCCTGCCTCTTATGAACCACACCAGACAACACTTGCTGTCCCTCGTGAACCACACCAGACAACACTTCCAGCCCCTTGTATACCACACCAGACAACACTTCCAGCCCCTTGTATACCACACCAGACAACACTTCCAGCCCCTTGTGAACCACGCCAGACAACACTTCCTGCCCCTCGTGAACCACGCCAGACAACACTTCCTGCCCCTTGTGAACCACACCAGACAACACTTCCAGCCCCTTGTGAACCACACCAGACAACACTTCCTGCCCCTTATGAACCACGCTAGACAACACTTCCTGCCCCTTGTGAACCACACCAGACAACACTTCCTGCCCCTTGTGAACCACGCCAGACAACACTTCCTGCCCCTTGTGAACCACGCCAGACAACACTTCCTGCCCCTTGTAAACCACGCCAGACAACACTTCCTGCCCCTTGTGAACCACGCCAGACAACACTTCCTGCCCCTTGTGAACCACACCAGACAACACTTCCTGCCCCTTGTGAACCACACCAGACAACACTTCCAGCCCCTTGTGAACCACACCAGACAACACTTCCTGCCCCTTGTGAACCACACCAGACAACACTTCCTGCCCGTTGTGAACCACACCAGACAACTGGTAAAACTGTGTACAGTACACACATTTCAAGAATATTTGTAAACACGTGTAATATGGACATTTTCTAGTGCTGCATCCCAATTTGTAATTTGAACAAATGTATTCTAATCATTCCTCTATCTGGGGTGCAACCCAAATTCCAGGCAGAGCTGTGCGACACTAACTTAATAGTTGTATACTGATATTTTGAATGATCTCTCATCTAGTTTACTGTAAACCCAGAGTCTGCACAGTCATTTACCATTGAAATGTTGAACTTCTACACATTACATATACTGCAACTAATTAGGACAAAATTGTGGTAAACACTAGACTGGGAAAAAATAGGGTGTATCCAGATTGGCCAGGCTTCCTGACTCTCTCTCCTCACAAAGGATATCAATTAACATTCCCTTAATTGGCAATCTCTGTGAATAAATCTTGTCCAATGTGAAATGAATGGGTGGGCATCAATGGTCTCATGTAGTTGCTTAGTAACAACATTTCACTGACAAATGTGAATTCTTGCAAGGATTGACATTCCAGGTCAGAGTTGCTGTTATTATTGTAATACATAACTACCTCTCAGTAGACTAGAAATATGATTTGTGTACTTTAACCAAATCCCACAAATTTCTTTCAGCAGACTGATGTCATCCCTCAACAAAATGTCCATAATTATAATATATTATTTACAAATGCATAACAAGACGTGATTGTAAATAAATGTTACTAAATATGCAGGCCCATGTCATAAGTGTTGTAATTATGCATTTCAGTCAGGACAATTGTCAACAGAGAATCAGTAGAAACTGTACCAAAAGACATAAAACTAGTTTGTTAGGTTGATCTAAATATTGTAGATATGGAAGGAAACAGTTTGAATGCATCAGATGTTGACAACTGTGAACAGCCTTGATTGACAACAGATTAGTCTTGTACAACTGTTAACTATTGTCTGCAGCAACATTTCCTGTTGGTCTTGTTCACCAGAGGTCAGCACTGTCCAATGACTACTTAACATTCACAAGTAAAACTAATCTAGGTGACCATCTGTGCATATTTTAATACACATCTAAGGATTTACATTTGAATATAACATATTAACTTCAAACACAAAATTAAATATGTAGAATAGTGCATATTTCAATTAATTCAAGTTGAAAAGGATATCTTTTAATATTATTTTCAAACTTGTGTAGAGCATCACATATATGCACAGTTGCACGGCCCGGATATCTGTCAATGAGGCTGATTTCCATGGATCTCTGCCACTGAGGATGAATAACATGGATATCTGTCAATGAGGATGACTTCCTTGGATATCTGTCAATGAGGCTGACTTCCTTGGATATCTGTCAATGAGGCTGACTTCCTTGGATATCTGTCAATAAGGATGACTGTCCTGGATATCTGTCAATGAGGATGACTTCCCTGGATATCTGCCAATGAGGATGACTTCCCTGGATATCTGCCAATGAGGATGACTTCCCTGGATATCTGTCAATGAGGATGACTTCCCTGGATATCTGCCAATGAGGATGACTTCCCTGGATATCTGCCAATGAGGATGACTTCCCTGGATATCTGCCAATGAGGATAACTTCCTTGGATATCTGCCAATGAGGATGACTGTCCTGGATATCTACCAATGAGGATGACTTCCTTGGATATATGTCAATGAGGATGACTGTCCTGGATATCTACCAATGAGGATGACTTCCTTGGATATCTGCCAATGAGGATGACTTCCTTGGATATCTGCCAATGAGGATGACTTCCTTGGATATATGTCAATGAGGATGACTGTCCTGGATATCTACCAATGAGGATGACTTCCCTGGATATCTACCAATGAGGATGACTTCCTTGGATATCTACCAATGAGGATGACTTCCTTGGATATCTGCCAATGAGGATGACTTCCTTGGATATATGTCAATGAGGATGACTGTCCTGGATATCTACCAATGAGGATGACTTCCTTGGATATATGTCAATGAGGATGACTTTCTTGGATCTCTGTCAATGAGAATTACTTCCTTGGATATCTGTTAATGAGGATGACTTCCCTGGATATCTACCAATGAGGATGACTTCCCTGGATATCTGCCAATGAGGATGACTTCCCTGGATATTTGTCAATGAGGATGACTTCCTTGGATATCTGCCAATGAGGATGACTTCCTTGGATATATGTCAATGAGGATGACTTCCCTGGATATCTGCCAATGAGGATGACTGTCCTGGATATCTGTCAATGAGGATGACTTCCTTGGATATATGTCAATGAGGATGACTGTCCTGGATATCTGTCGATGAGGATGACTTCCTTGGATATCTGCCAATGAGGCTGACTTCCTTGGATATCTGTCAATAAGGACGACTGTCCTGGATATCTACCAATGAGGATGACTTCCTTGGGTATCTGTCAATGATGATGACTTCCCTGGATCTCTGCCAATGAGGATGACTTCCCTGGATATCTGTCAATGAGGATGACTTCCTTGGATATCTGCCAATGAGGATGACTTCCTTGGATATATGTCAATGAGGATGACTTCCCTGGATATCTGCCAATGAGGATGACTGTCCTGGATATCTGTCAATGAGGATGACTTCCTTGGATATATGTCAATGAGGATGACTGTCCTGGATATCTGTCGATGAGGATGACTTCCTTGGATATATGTCAATGAGGATGACTTCCCTGGATGTCTGTCGATGAGGATGACTTCCTTGGATATATGTCAATGAGGCTGACTTCCCTGGATATCTGTCGATGAGGATGACTTCCCTGGATCTCTGTCAATGAGGATGACTGTCCTGGATATCTGTCGATGAGGATGACTTCCTTGGATATATGTCAATGAGGATGACTTCCCTGGATATCTGTCGATGAGGATGACTTCCCTGGATCTCTGTCAATGAGGATGACTGTCCTGGATATCTGTCGATGAGGATGACTTCCCTGGATATCTGCCAATGAGGATGACTTCCCTGGATATCTGTCAATGAGGATGACTTCCTTGGATCTCTGCCAATGTGGATGACTGTCCTGGATATCTGTCAGTGAGGATGACTGTCTTGGATATCTGTCAATGAGGATGACTTCCCTGGATCTCTGTCAGTGAGGATGACTGTCTTGGATATCTGTCAGTGAGGATGACTGTCTTGGATATCTGTCAATGAGGATGACTGTCTTGGATATCTGTCAATGAGGATGACTTCCTTGTATCTCAGCCAAAGAGGCTGACTTCCTTGTATATCCCACATCAGGTCAATCAATATGGATTCATGAGGTTCTCCAATCCATTTCCCTGGCTGCCAATCAAGTAGCTGATTGCCGTCTTGTGTGTTGTGTCACTAGACACAGCAAGTGCAGCTTGTATCACCAGACACAGCAAGTGCAGCTTATGTCACCAGACACACCAAGTGCAGCTTGTGTCATCAGACACAGCAAGTGCAGCTTATGTCATCAGACACAGCAAGTGCAGCTTGTGTCATCAGACACAGCAAGTGCAGCTTATGTCACCAGACACAGCAAGTACAGCTTGTGTCATCAGACACAGCAAGTGCAGCTTATGTCACCAGACACAGCAAGTGCAGCTTGCGTCATCAGACACAGAACGTGCAGCTTGCATCATCAGACACAGCAAGTGCAGCTTGTGTCATCAGACACAGCAAGTGCAGCTTGTGTCATCAGACACAGCAAGTGCAGCTTGCGTCATCAGGCACAGCAAGTGCAGCTTGCGTCCTCAGACACAGCAAGTGCAGCTTGTGTCATCAGACACAGCAAGTGCAGCTTGTGTCATCAGACACAGCAAGTGCAGCTTGCGTCATCAGACACAGCAAGTGCAGCTTGTGTCATTAGACACAGCAAGTGCAGCTTGCGTCATCAGACACAGCAAGTGCAGCTTGTGTCATCAGACACAGCAAGTGCAGCTTGTGTCATCAGACACAGCAAGTGCAGCTTGCGTCATCAGACACAGCAAGTGCAGCTTGCGTCATCAGACACAGCAAGTGCAGCTTGCATCACCACACACAGCAAGTGCAGCTGTTTTATTAATTAATTCAAATTAAATGTCCTAACATTTAACACCTTATACCTGGTTATTACATTTTCATTAAGATGTGTCACTTAATCAGTGCACTACTAATTAATCAACTTCCTGTGTGCTGTCGTCAAGTGTGATGATTTACCTGCTATTAGTACAGGCGTCAGTGCACTCAGCAGAAGTCTATCACAAACATGCACTACCAATCACATGCAGCCTTAAGAATGCCAGGCTAATCTAAAGTGACCAAGGCTGGCTAAGATGTTACTATGGAAATGAGGCGATTGTGAGGCCTGTCATATCCCTCCCACCCACCCCCTCGCCTAATGCACACTAATGAAAAGATCGGGCAATGATACATAGGAACTGATCTTTGACCTGGTCTCTGGATATCACAAATCATTATATGTAGCTGCGAAATATTAAAGTCACAATGCAGTGTATACTATGATAAATGTTTCCCAATTTCATGGAATTACAGATGGTTGTGGATATAAACAAACAACTCGTATACAGTAACATCAGTATGGCTGAGTACTTCCCAGAGAAGATGAGTAGGACCGGCCGTAAACCAGAGTGCCACAGGTGTAAAGCAACTTGAGTAATCCAAAGCACAGACTAATCTAGGATCAGATTTCTGCCCAGCAGCTAGTTTCTGTGTTCTGTGAACTGTTCTGTTCTGTGCATTACTGACCAGACTGCTGCCCGTATGACATACTCAGTGTGCAGTGTACAGTGTGCAGTGCACAGTGTACAGAGTACAGTGTGCAGTGTACAGTGTACAGTGTGCAGTGTGCAGTGTGCAGTATACAGTGCACAATGTACAGAGTACAGTGTATAGTGTACAGCACACAGTGTACAGTATGCAGTGCACAGTATACAGTACACAGTGTACAGAGTACAGTGTGCAGTGTACAGAGTACAATGCACAGTGTATTGTGCATAGTGTACAGTGCACAGTACACAGTGTACAGTGCATATTGTACAATGTACAGTGCAACATATATTACTCAGTGCACACTGGATAGTTTACAGTGCATAGTGCACACTGCATAGCGTACAATGCACATTGTACAATGCACAACGTACAGTACTCAAGTGTACTTTGCACAGTGTACATTGCACAGTGTACAGTCCAAAGTACAGTACTCAGTGCACACTGGATAGTTTACAGTGCATAGTGCACGCTGCATAGTGTACAGTGCACACTGAACAATGCACAATGTACAGCACAATGTACAGTGCGCAATGTACTGTGTATGATGTACAGTACTCAGTGCACAGTGTACCATGTACAACGTACAATGTACAGTACACAGTGTGCAGTCCATGGTGTATGGTGCACAGTGTACAGTATACACACACAGCACCCATACTGCTCATCAGCTGTACAATGTGTATAACATATCTATGTTACATGTACTATGCACAAAATAGCGTTGTCAAACAAATAAAACTTTAATTAAACATAAAAGCAGCTAAAACTGCTTAACCGATTAGATCCCACAACGGCCGCGAACGGCCGCGCTGCAGACTCCTGGAACGGCTGGGACCGGCTGCTGTCACGACTGTGTATTCGAAAAATTCCTGGCGACTAACTACTGCACTAAACGCTTCTAAATTGTAACACAACCTAGTGGATACAGTTTGCAACAACACCAGCTTGTCACGTGCATGGGTTGCCATATTGAAATTTTTTATTTACATCGATTTTCTTCGAGTGCGTCTTAGTCAAACTTTGCCTTTGTCGTCATGTTTTCGGCAACTGATGTTGCACAGATGGTGTGGCATAGTGACAGCGATTATGGTGAAATGGAAGGGGGATTGGATGTGGAAATTGAGGAACATGTAAGTAGTTTTGTCTGTAAGAATTATTGCTTCAATCGTGTCGCTGAAACTTGGTAAAAGTTGGCTGTCAATATCATCGCTTCGGCATCGACTGAGTTGGACTATGACCGTTTGATGTACATCGATTCCATCACTTGTGTTATTTTTACACTCCTGTTATATACTTTTGTTGATTTTATCTGGATGTATGACATATTTCAACAATACAGTGACTTGTTTGAATAACTAATAATTACACATTTGTATGCTGAGAACAACTGTCAACTGTCAAAAGTTACAGCTGTCAGTGACAGTGTCAGTCCCGAGTACATGTGTACCTGGCAGTTTGTTTATGGATGTGTTTCTCTTCTGTTCTGTTGATGTTACTTCTAACCTCAGGCACCAGCTATGGTATTTTATTATGTTGTAATATTGTTCATATTTCGTAAATGTTTCTAATTATATTTCTCTCATTTCATGTTTACTTATTTTGACTTTTTATTATAGGAAGAAGAAAAGAAGATGAAGAAGAAGAAATATGTTTTCTTCAACCAGTATTTCACATAAAACACACATACACTATACCATTTCAAACAACTCAAAACAACACAAATATAAATTATACAATACAACAATGAACAGACACAATGTTTTGTTTCTCAATAAACACTGTTGCAACTAATTTGATTGATTCAATGGCTTTATTCCTGAGATATTTCAATACATGCCTGTATAAAAAAATGTCGGCCATTTTGAAAATATTTTGCTTGACAAAATTATGCAAATATTGTGTAACTAGAAAAATAACCATCATAATGTTATAATGTTTTCATTCTTGCAAAGCTAACACTTATAGCTGCATTTTATTCCGTGGGTTGAATATGGTACTAGCAGGGGCTCAATTTCAAATGTCAGTCGCTAAGTAGAATAACTTTCAATATTTTTGAAACATTTATTATTTTCTATGCAAATTGTGATCAAGTGTCAACATTTTATGAATAAATCATATTTCTATGTGTACAGGCATGTGGAGAAATTAGTTCTCTTCAAAATAAACACAACTTGTAATAAACAATTTTGAATAGATTTTTTTCTACAGATTTTTTAACACGTAGAGGTAAAATCGCTCAAAAATTGCCAAAAATCCTGGGAACATGAGGGCATGTTTTAATAAAATCCTAGGGCCTAATGGGTTAACTAGATATGAACCGATCTGCTATCAGAACTGACATAATGCACTAGCAGGCTCTAGTCATTGTAATTATACATTTTATACTATGCTATCCTATTTAATAAAACAATCACCTACATGTAACATTACATCCCCAGCTGTCACTGCATTGTCAAGTAATAGATACATCTTTAATGTATTCTCTAAAGTCACTACAGCGGATAGGTGTGTGAATCCAACAGGTTCATTGGAGAGTGATGGTGAACTAAGACTGTGGTGGACTCCTTTCAAATGATCATACCACACTTTAATGGGTTAACTCATCAATCAAACTTCTGACAGACTGACACGCTAATATAGTGATACTGGTAGTCCGGTAGTCCGAGGACTTGGTCGGACTACCAAAGATGATGACAGAGGACTACCAAAAATATTGGGAATATTTTTCAAATTTTGTGTTTGTTATGTTATTCCGCTTAAATCTGGGCCATAGGACTACCACATATATCTGAGGACTACCAGATTTCCCAACTAAGTAGTCCTGCTAACAACCAGAAATGTTGGAGTTACTTCTACCCCTGAGTGATGTCACCTCCTATGGACTGATAGGCTAGTCTAGAGTGATGTCACCTCCTAGGGACTGACAGGCTAGTCTAGAGTGATGTAACCTCCTAGGGACTGACAGGCTAGTCTGGAGTGATGTCACCTCCTAGGGACTGACAGGCTAGTCTGGAGTGATGTCACCTCCTAGGGACTGACAGGCTAGTCTGGAGTGATGTCACCTCCTAGGGACTGACAGGCTAATCTAGAGTGATGTAACCTCCTAGGGACTGACAGGCTAGTCTGGAGTGATGTCACCTCCTAGGGACTGACAGGCTAGTCTGGAGTGATGTCACCTCCTAGGGACTGACAGGCTAGTCTGGAGTGATGTCACCTCCTAGGGACTGACAGGCTAGTCTGGAGTGATGTCACCTCCTAGGGACTGACAGGCTAGTCTGGAGTGATGTCACCTCCTAGGGACTGACAGGCTAGTCTAGAGTGATGTAACCTCCTAGGGACTGACAGGCTAGTCTGGAGTGATGTCACCTCCTAGGGACTGACAGGCTAGTCTGGAGTGATGTCACCTCCTAGGGACTGACAGGCTAGTCTGGAGTGATGTCACCTCCTAGGGATTGACAGGCTAGTCTGGAGTGATGTCACCTCCTAGGGACTGACAGGCTAGTCTGGAGTGATGTCACCTCCTAGGGACTGACAGGCTAGTCTAGAGTGATGTCACCTCCTAGGGACTGACAGGCTAGTCTAGAGTGATGTAACCTCCTAGGGACTGACAGGCTAGTCTGGAGTGATGTCACCTCCTAGGGACTGACAGGCTAGTCTGGAGTGATGTCACCTCCTAGGGACTGACAGGCTAGTCTGGAGTGATGTCACTTCTTGGTGACCAACAGAGTGTCCAGAGCACCTGTCCAGCAGCACAGTGACCTGTCTGACCCACAGAGCTGACACAATATGATGCCACACCCTGTGAGTTGTCACTGCTGTGGTTGGTGTAGGGGCACTGTGTGATGCCACACCCTGTGAGTTGTCACTGCTGTGGCTGGTGTAGGGGCACTGTGTGATGCCACACCCTGTGAGTTGTCACTGCTGTGGTTGGTGTAGGGGCACTGTGTGATGCCACACCCTGTGAGGTGTCACTGCTGTGGTTGGTGTAGGGGCACTGTGTGATGCCACACCCTGTGAGTTGTCACTGCTGTGGCTGGTGTAGGGGCACTGTGTGATGCCACACCCTGTGAGTTGTCACTGCTGTGGTTGGTGTAGGGGCACTGTGTGATGCCACACCCTGTGAGGTGTCACTGCTGTGGTTGGTGTAGGGGCACTGTGTGATGCCACACCCTGTGAGTTGTCACTGCTGTGGTTGGTGTAGGGGCACTGTGTGATGCCACACCCTGTGAGGTGTCACTGCTGTGGTTGGTGTAGGGGCACTGTGTGATGCCACACCCTGTGAGTTGTCACTGCTGTGGTTGGTGTAGGGGCACTGTGTGATGCCACACCCTGTGAGGTGTCACTGCTGTGGTTGGTGTAGGGGCACTGTGTGATGCCACACCCTGTGAGGTGTCACTGCTGTGGTTGGTGTAGGGGCACTGTGTGATGCCACACCCTGTGAGGGGTCACTGCTGTGGTTGGTGTAGGGGCACTGTGTGATGCCACACCCTGTGAGTTGTCACTGCTGTGGTTGGTGTAGGGGCACTGTGTGATGCCACACCCTGTGATGTGTCACTGCTGTGGTTGGTGTAGGGGCACTGTGTGATGCCACACCCTGTGAGGTGTCACTGCTGTGGTTGGTGTAGGGGCACTGTGTGATGCCACACCCTGTGAGTTGTCACTGCTGTGGTTGGTGTCTTGGTGCAGGAGCTCTAGGTTCAACAATAACACTCTTATTGAGATGTCGTGGCCGTCCAGGTTGCAATTACAACATGAGGCAGACAATACATAGACAGGAGTGGACATCACGTGACATCACGTGACATCACTACTTGCGTGAGGTGACCATGCCAGGCTACACAAAAGTGGTGCATGTGTCTCTACTGCAAATGACAATAAAACACGAAATATGAAGAACCAAAGACTTCTTTCTAAAAATGTTGTCATAAATGTTAATCTGTTTATGGCAAAATAAATTACTTGCATTTAGTTTGTTAAGAAATGTAGAAAATAGCTACTAAAAGCAGCTACTTACCCAGGGAACTAATGCTAGCTAGAAGCTACTCTTTCCAATTAATGGCTTCTCCCCTCAGGTGGAGGAGCAGCGATGTATGTTTAGGTCGTGGGACGAGTAACAGGAAGACACATCCTGCTCACCAAGTAACTATTTTTCATTTTGTTAACAAAACAATCTCAATGCAAGTCATTTATTTTGTCACACTGGATACCTGGGATAAATGTCAACATTGACACTGTTGACAGAAATGTTGACAAATGTCACTGTGTTCCCGGCTGGGTCACCTGGGTTTGTCATTAATGTATGGAGCATTTATATCTAATTAATAATTAGTTAATATGGCATCAATTTCAATAGTGACATACCTCTGAATTATTGACCATGTTTATACAACACCAAATGTTGGAATTAATCATGAATGTGTTAGAGTATAACAATGTAAGAATCATTACACAGACTGGTGAGTAGATTCGCTCAGTACGGTGAGTAGATTCACTCAGTACGGTGAGTAGATTCACTCAGTACGGTGAGTAGATTCACTCAGTGTGGTGAGTAGATTCACTCAGTACGGTGAGTAGATTCACTCAGTACGGTGAGTAGATTCACTCAGTACGGTGAGTAGATTCACTCAGTACGGTGAGTAGATTCACTCAGTACGGTGAGTAGATTCACTCAGTACGGTGAGTAGATTCGCTCAGTACGGTGAGTAGATTCGCTCAGTACGGTGAGTAGATTCCCTCAGTACGGTGAGTAGATTCACTCAGTACGGTGAGTAGATTCACTCAGTGTGGTGAGTAGATTCACTCAGTACGGTGACTAGATTCACTCAGTGTGGTGAGTAGATTCACTCAGTATGGTGAGAGTAGATTCACTCAGTACGGTGAGTAGATTTACTCAGTATGGTGAGAGTAGATTCACCCAGTACGGTGAGTAGATTCGCTCAGTACGGTGAGTAGATTCACTCAGTACGGTGAGTAGATTCACTCAGTACGGTGAGTAGATTCACTCAGTACGGTGAGTAGATTCACTCAGTGTGGTGAGTAGATTCACTCAGTACGGTGACTAGATTCACTCAGTGTGGTGAGTAGATTCACTCAGTATGGTGAGAGTAGATTCACTCAGTACGGTGAGTAGATTTACTCAGTATGGTGAGAGTAGATTCACCCAGTACGGTGAGTAGATTCGCTCAGTACGGTGAGTAGATTCACTCAGTGTGGTGAGAATAGATTTACTCAGTATGGTGAGTAGATTTACTCAGTATGGTGAGAATAGATTTACTCAGTATGGTGAGCAGATTCACTCAGTATGGTGAGTAGATTTACTCAGTATGGTGAGAGTAGATTCACTCAGTACGGTGAGTAGATTCACTCAGTGTGGTGAGTAGATTCACTCAGTGTGGTGAGTAGATTTACTCAGTATGGTGAGAATAGCTTTAATCAGTGTGGTGAACAGATTCACTCAGTATGGTGAGTAGATTCACTCAGTGTGCGGAGTAGATTCACTCAGTGTGGTGAATAGATTAACTCAGTGTGGTTAGTAGATTAACTCAGTGTGGTAAGTAGATTTACTCAGTATGGTGAGAGTAGATTTACTCAGTGTGGTGAGTAGATTCACTCAGTATGGTGAGTAGATTTACTCAGTATGGTGAGTAGATTCACTCAGTGTGTTGAATAGATTCACTCAGTACGGTGAGTAGATTTACTCAGCATGGTGAGTAGATTCACTCAGTGTGGTGAGTAGATTCAGTCACATCAGAGCAAACACCTGGAGCTACAGGTTACCTCTGTGTAAATAAACGTTCACTACATTACATTTAATTTGTGCTACACAAACCGTTGTGCTCAATGCTTCTTGTCCAACTAGATGAGTCATAGACCTAACCTGCATCACTTGACATTTTAGGTGAGCCACACACAGTCAGTGAGCCTTGAGCCCTAAATGCACCTCCAAATCCCTGCATTGGCCAAACGGAAAGACAAACATCATCAACATGACACAATGACATAGGATCAACTACGAGGTGACAACCAGTGACAGAAGACAACCAATGCCAGCAGCTTGAGGCCACCAGTGACAGAAGACAACCAATGCCAGCAGCTTGAGCCACCAGTGACAGAAGACAACCAATGCCAGCAGCTTGAGCCACCAGTGACAGAAGACAACCAATGCCACCAGCTTGAGCCACCAGTGACAGAAGACAACCAATGCCAGCAGCTTGAGGCCAGTGACAGAAGACAACCAATGCCAGCAGCTTGAGGCCTCCAGTGACAGGAGACAACCAATGCCAGCAGCTTGAGCCACCAGTGACAGAAGACAACCAATGCCAGCAGCTTGAGGCCACCAATGACAGGAGACAACCAATGCCAGCAGCTCGAGGCCACCAGTGACAGGAGACAACCAATGCCAGCAGCTCGAGGCCACCAGTGACAGAAGACAACCAATGCCAGCAGCTTGAGGCCATCAGTGACAGGAGACAACCAATGCCAGCAGCTTGAGGCCAGTGACAGGAGACAACCAATGCCAGCGGCTTGAGGCCAGTGACAGGAGACAACCAATGCCAGCAGCTCGAGGCCACCAGTGACAGAAGACAACCAATGCCAGCAGCTTGAGGCCAGTGACAGGAGACAACCAATGCCAGCAGCTTGAGGCCAGTGACAGGAGACAACCAATGCCAGCAGCTTGAGGCCATCAGTGACAGGAGACAACCAATGCCAGCAGCTTGAGGCCACCAGTGACAGAAGACAACCAATGCCAGCAGCTTGAGGCCACCAGTGACAGAAGACAACCAATGCCAGCAGCTTGAGGCCACCAGTGACAGGAGACAACCAATGCCAGCAGCTTGAGGCCACCAGTGACAAGCAGCTCCTGGCACATAAAAGTAGGCTTCATTTACACCTGACTGGTCACCTTAGGACAACCTGCATGTCATTCAAGATGATACGTCACTTGTGGCTTGCATGTCATCCAGGATGAGACGTCACATTACAACGGCCTGCACATGATCCAAGATGAGACGTCACATTATGTCATCCAGGACAAGACGTCACATTATGGCAGCCTCCATGTCATCCAGGACAAGATGTCACACTATGACAGCCTGCATGTCATCCAAGATGAGACGTCACACTATGACAGCCAGCATGTCATCCAAGATGAGACGTCACACTATGACAGCCAGCATGTCATGCAAGACGAGACGTCACACTATGACAGCCTGCATGTCACCCAGGACAAGAAGTCACATTATGACAGCCTTCATGTCATCCAGAACAAGATGTCACACTATGACAGCCAGCATGTCATCCAAGATGAGATGTCACACTATGACAGCCTGCAGGTCATCCAGGATATATTTGCCTCTTTTTGTTGGTAAACCATATATTGCAACTGTGCTAGTCACTAGTAGATTGGACCACTGTAATTTACTTTAACACAATATTGGCTATTACTGTCCTTAAGACTATCACAAAATTACAATGTGTTCAGAACTGCTTAGCCAGGGCTGTGCTTAGCCAGGGCTGTGCTTAGCCAGGGCTGTGCTTAGCCAGGGCTGTGCTTAGCCAGGGCTGTGCTTAGCCAGGGCTGTGCTTAGCCAGGGCTGTGCTTAGCCAGGGCTGTGCTTAGCCAGGGCTGTGCTTAGCAAGGGCTGTGCTTAGCCAGGGCTGTGCTTAGCCAGGGCTGTGCTTAGCCAGGGCTGTGCTTAGCAAGGGCTGTGCTTAGCCAGGGCTGTGCTTATGTTACTTGTTCTGTGTCACTTCTGAAGTCTTTCCATTAGCTCCCTGTCTGGTATTGTATCATCTTTAAGATATGTTCTATTTCTTTCCAGACACCTTTCTACAAGCATTTATTGCTTATTCCTCTAAGAAAACCTCCAGTTTTGATCATCTAGTTATGATTTACTATTTGTCCCTAGAGTAAATACCAACATTGGGGTCATTGGGACTAAGGCCTTCGTCTTCACTCTATGTTAGCCACATGTTTGTTGCTAGAGCCTTTTCTGTAGCTGCACCTACTCTTTGAAATATGTTTCCAGATTGTGTTAGATCAGTTGAAAATATTGCACAATTCTACTGTCATTTAAAAATATACCATTATAACCTGGCCTATTTACCATAGCTCATATCAATCCGTCTGTTGACAACTGGAATATTTACTGACTCTGAAATTGATCAATCCTGTTTTCTTGATGCGCCTCTAAACTGGGTTTCCAAAGATTTAGACACAACAGCAGTTTTATCTTCTTCTTCTTTTTCTTGTTCTTCTTTTTATATTTCGAAGGTAAAATACTGTTGAAATCCTCAAATGTGATAATTTGCATCTAATTAAAACACGTTTCAGAGTAAAACAATGAAACCATTCTTGAAATAAGGAAACTGTTGGCAACATAACTCTGTGGCCCCAGCCAAGGGGACACTGACTGACACAAGGCAAATAGTAAGAGAATCATGCACCAGATGGCAGTGTTAGCAGAGAAACAGCTTGAGGATGTACTGAGTGTGTGAGAGTAGATGAGAGAGCTAACACATGTTTGTGTCACTAATCCTGTCTAGTTGCCTACTAATGCCTGTCTGCAGGCACCAACAGAGCACTTAAGGCTGGCTGAGCTTTCTCCTGGGCGGACTACTTCCCTCTGTCCTCATGCCTTCCCTGTCCTCAGTGTGTGCAGCTGCACAAACACAGCAACTCCGCCATCCATCACTGTGCCTAATGTGTGTACTCAGGTGGCCTGAGACAATAGACAGACAGAGACAGGCAGCCACTGAACACAAAGATGGCTGACATCTAAGGAAAGACAAATTGCTGAAAACGCATTCTAAAACTGGATGGCTTGACAGCAGTGTTAAGGCCACGTCTGCTTCTTCACCACATGTATAAATAACATTGATAGGAAATATAGTAATTAAGAGACACAAATATTGGGATAAAATAGGACTATTTACAAAAAATAATTAAACAGAAAACTGCGTTTTAGGTGGTACCATCTATTGGCTTGATTTAACATTCCATATTCAACTATTATTTTGTTGAATTTTCTGTTGTAAATACATCTGTACTATGTATTATTTTATATTTTGTCACATACTGAATTCAGCAAATTAACAAATCACAATTAACAAATCCCAACTTTAAATGATATATCACAAAATTAACTGATTTTGCTGCTCTGATTATGATACTTGTGATGAATCGCAGGAAACACGCAAATTATAAGAGAAATTTTTCTTGAAAATACAAGATATATGGGTATGAATGATGATTAAAACAAAGAACTAAATGAAACACTGAAGGCTGGATGGCGCCACCAGTTACACAGTCAGGCAAATTTGTGTGTGCTATTTGTAGCATCAAGAAGTGTGTTTAAAGGAACATGCAACCAAAAACGTAATAATTGCTCAAGTCATTAAACGATGTTCATTGAATCATATCCCATATTTTTTTATTTTTTTCTGAAATGCTTTATTAAGTTTTAAGGATAATTAGTGAACCTCCCTGGAGGCTGACATTTTGGACATTTCGCCTGTGGGTGTGTGACGTCACACCTCCACAACCACTAGCGCCTCGGGTGGGCAAAACAAAACAAATTCTTCACCCACTGAGTCCGAGATCTATCCATCCATTTAATTACACTTACAGAGCGTTAGATATTAAAAAACACGGCGTCCCTTACAATATAAACATTAATCAAGAATAGGATAAAGTGTAATTATGCTCAAGTAGGGACTGCAACAAAAGCAATCGCGCATTCCTACTTGGACTTGGTCGATTCGACGGAGCTTAATAACTGTTATTATCGCCCACTTTCACATGTAAACAAATCGTTTATCCAACTAATTATTCCAGTCGACCGTCGCGCAGTAGATATTTTACTAATCATTGATTTTTATTATTATAAAAGAAATACATTGAATGATATTGTAGTACCCCATTTATAGTATTTGCATGCGTTATGTTCGTTCGTCCCTTTTTGCAAGACCGTTCTTCGCGTGCAACACCGACCCTTCGTCTTCGGCCCCGGACTATTCGTTCTGTGCACAAATTCAGTGGGAACAGTAGCTTCGTTCAACAATCGCCTTTCACCCAATCCCAGCAACCTGTGTTCCAACTCAATGGTGACATGGTCCTGGCAAACCATTTTCCGGTTGAAATTGCATTTTTCCAAAGCATGACCAGTACCTATATTGTGCAGCCATTCCATCGCCAACTCGCCCTTCGCAGAGAATTTATTGGCATTTGGAAAAATCTCGTTCCTTTCACTGACCCTTCTGCCTTCTTTTGGCACCTGTATGCTTGACATTCAAGCATTTCATTATCACAAGACTCATAAAAACAACTCAAATCATGTCTCTGTGCTAGTGTTTACATGTTGTGCACCGCCTATATCGCTGAGAGTTGTGGACAGTCTACGTCACACTCACGCATTCTCTCGTGATACTCTTCGTGAGTTCCCCATGAAATGGGCAACAATGGCAGCGCCCATGGTCAGTGAAAATGTATGCTTCAAGATTAATTTTATGATGTATAACATTCTTATAAAATAAAATAAAAAATACATGTTACAATATTCTATCTTGAATGGTATGTGGGCATTGGGGGGATTTTAACACATTTTCAACACTATGGTTGCATGTTCTTTTAAAGTTGATTCACACATGAATGGCCCACTACAGAGTAGTGAGTACAGTCCACACACATCACATAGTAGGACCTGTGAGTACAGTCCACACACACCACAGAGTAGGACCTGTGAGTACAGTCCACACACATCACAGAGTAGGACCTGTGAGTACCGTCCACACACATCACAGAGTAGGACCTGTGAGTACAGTCCACACACATCACAGAGTAGGACCTGTGAGTACAGTCCACACACACCACAGAGTAGTACCTGTGAGTACAGTCCACACACATCACAGAGTAGAACCTGTGAGTACAGTCCACACACATCACAGAGTAGGACCTGTGAGTACAGTCCACACACACCACAGAGTAGGACCTGTGAGTACAGTCCACACACATCACAGAGTAGGACCTGTGAGTACAGTCCACACACACCACAGAGTAGGACCTGTGAGTACAGTCCACACACATCACAGAGTAGGACCTGTGAGTACAGTCCACACACATCACAGAGTAGGACCTGTGAGTACAGTCCACACACACCACAGAGTAGGACCTGTGAGTACAGTCCACACACATCACAGAGTAGGACCTGTGAGTACAGTCCACACACATCACAGAGTAGGACCTGTGAGTACAGTCCACACACATCACAGAGTAGGACCTGTGAGTACAGTCCACACACACCACAGAGTAGGACCTGTGAGTACAGTCCACACACATCACAGAGTAGGACCTGTGAGTACAGTCCACACACATCACAGAGTAGAACCTGTGAGTACAGTCCACACACACCACAGAGTAGGACCTGTGAGTACAGTCCACACACATCACAGAGTAGGACCTGTGAGTACAGTCCACACACATCACAGAGTAGAACCTGTGAGTACAGTCCACACACATCACAGAGTAGGACCTGTGAGTACAGTCCACACACATCACAGAGTAGGACCTGTGAGTACAGTCCACACACACCACAGAGTAGTACCTGTGAGTACAGTCCACACACATCACAGAGTAGGACCTGTGAGTACAGTCCACACACATCACAGAGTAGGACCTGTGAGTACAGTCCACACACATCACAGAGTAGGACCTGTGAGTACAGTCCACACACACCACAGAGTAGGACCTGTGAGTACAGTCCACACACATCACAGAGTAGGACCTGTGAGTACAGTCCACACACATCACAGAGTAGAACCTGTGAGTACAGTCCACACACACCACAGAGTAGGACCTGTGAGTACAGTCCACACACACATCACAGAGTAGAACCTGTGAGTACAGTCCACACACACCACAGAGTAGGACCTGTGAGTACAGTCCACACACACCACAGAGTAGAACCTGTGAGTACAGTCCACACACATCACAGAGTAGGACCTATGAGTACAGTCCACACACATCACAGAGTAGGACCTGTGAGTACAGTCCACACACCACAGAGTAGGACCTGTGAGTACAGTACACACACACCACAGAGTAGGACCTGTGAGTACAGTCCACACACACCACAGAGTAGGACCTGTGAGTACAGTCCACACAAATCACAGAGTAGGACCTGTGAGTACAGTCCACACACATCACAGAGTAGGACCTGTGAGTACAGTCCACACACATCACAGAGTAGGACCTGTGAGTACAGTCCACACAAATCACAGAGTATGACCTATGAGTACAGTCCACACACATCACAGAGTAGGACCTGTGAGTACAGTCCACACACACCACAGAGTAGGACCTGTGAGTACAGTCCACACACACCACAGAGTAGGACCTGTGAGTACAGTCCACACACACACAGCATCTGGTTCTCTGTAGCAATCTGTGGATTGTTCAAATGGCATTTTGTCTGATTATCCAAATCAAATGTAAAATATCGGCATTAGATAAAAGCATTTATTTTTGGTGAACCATTCAACCGATTATTTCATGCGCTCTTTACTCACTTCAATGTAAGCATCTTGATGCTACTTCATACATTTTTGAGTCATTTTTTTCAACTATTCTTTCTACGCCAAACTCTTTAATCTAATTTGAAACTACTTTGTATGTAAAATCATGAGTACACAAGCATTGTATCCTTGGTGATGTGGCCATTAATCAGTTCCATCATGCACTCATCCCAATCATCCACTTGCTATCATCAATTTCTCGTGGCTACAAAATACAGCTTGAAAGAGATTTGGTTATGAAAGTGTAGTCGGTGATTACCGTAACATCAGTAATTTACCACTAGTGTCGATACATAAATGACCTTCACAAATTCCAGTTTTATGTTAACCCTAAAGTAACCATAACTATAACTAACCCTAAGCAAACTTTGACTAATCCTAACCTTACCCTAAACACTAATCTTAACCCGACACGGCTAACAAAAGACCCTTGACACAATACCACTATTACAGTACCACCGTAATCATAGAGCTACATGTAATTGCCTCTGATGGCGAGATGACACTGCATTACCGGCGAGTTTTGCGTAAGTTTGTTTTGTGATGTTTATCTGTTACGGTGTTGTTAATGATTTTATTTTGTGACCTAGTGTGTGTATATTATGGTTGCACATTTTATTAGTTTTACAATAATTTTTGTTTGTATTTATTTAATTTTTTTTATTAATTAAACAATGTATTTATATATTTATTTAGCTAATTAATTTTACTATTTTATATGATATCAATATATGTGTATTACATTGAATGTTAATATTGACTCGTATATTGTGCAGCACCATAGAATATCACTGTAAAAATTAATAAACATTAACAAACATTTGTATATGTATATAAGATATAAGTAGTTTGGCAGTTGTGTGTTGTCATTTTCATAGTTAAGTCAGAAAGTAAGATCATCCGGCAGAGAACATGAAGGAAAATATTTAAGCGCTATTCATTTATATAGCTGCAAATTTTCTAATTTTGAATCAAACAACGGAAAATGTTTCAAATATTCATAAATGTGAACACGAATCGAATTTTGTCCCATCCTCACAGTGACATGTTTAAATAAATCTACACATGTCCTCATGAGGATATAAATCTTCACGCCTCCTCATGAAGGTATAAATCTATACATCTCCTCATGAGGATATAAATCTTCACACCTCCTCATGAAGGTATAAATCTTCACATCTCCTCATGAGTATATCAATCTTCACACTTCCTCATGAGGATATAAATCTACACACATCCTCATGAGGATATAAATATTCACACTTCCTCATAAAGGCATAAATCTTCACATCTCATGAGGATATAAATCTTCACACTTCCTCATGAGGATATAAATCTTCACACTTCCTCATGAGGATGTAAATCTTCACACTTCCTCATGAAGGTATAAATCTTCACATCTCATGAAGATATAAATCTTCACACTTCCTCACGAGTGCATGCATCTTCACACCTCCTCATGAGGGCATAAATCTTCCTTCCTCCTCATGAGGATATCAATATTCACACCTCCTCTTGAGGATATAAATAAAACTAGCACAAATGAAGGTAAAAAGCAGCACTGACAAATGCCATCAGACGTCAGAGAAGATACAGGTGAGTGCCACTGGCATTTCTGCCATTTCTACAACTCATCATTTAACCTTATTCCACTTCGCCAATCCGCTACTTATCATACATACAATATGTGCATATTGAGGGTATGTTTGTTTTATCTAATGTATGATACTCATGTCAATGATTGACTACAGATGACGTCTGCTGCCAAGTAAGCACATCACCATCACCAAGCCAGATGACTACAGATGACGTCTGCCACCAAGTAAGCACATCACCATCACCAAGCCAGATGACTACAGATGACGTCTGATGCCAAGTAAGCACATCAACATCATCAAGCCAGATGACTACAGATGACATCTGCCACCAAGTAAGCACATCACCATCACCAAGCCAGATGACTACAGATGATGTCTGATGCCAAGTAAGCACATCACCATCATCAAGCCAGATGACTACAGATGATGTCTGATGCCAAGTAAGCACATCACCATCATCAAGCCAGATGACTACAGATGATGTCTGATGCCAAGTAAGCACATCACCACCATCAAGCCAGATGACTACAGATGACATCTGCCGCCAAGTAAACACATCACCATCACCAAGCCAGATAACTCCTGGCTTCAGTCATATGGCTAATACTTGGGTTACCGTAACCTACATAACATATCACTTGTGCTAAACTAGTGCTGTAGATTTCTTAACCAAAAAGACTACTGATCATTAGGTAATCCAATTACACGTAACCTGTGGGGACAATGTGACCAGACAGTTACAGTAATGAAGACAGTAATCAACAAAGCCAAATGTATTACCTTGGTAACCATGTTTTCTTGTGTATGAGTGGATTCAATCAAAGCATGAAGAACTTACCTACAAAAAAGGAAACATAGGTAAGTTTACTAACTTTGAATTAGAACACAAATAAATTGTCAGTGAATTCTATGAATCAATGTAACAGTCAGACAGAAACATGATAATGATCAGACCTGATATATGTTAGATACACAATATAACATACACAGTTGGTGATAGGATGTAAATTGTATTTGTTTACATATAATTGTAAGAAGTCATGTGCCACTGGTGACCCACACATTGCTTCAACATTGCACAGAATTATTTATCATTGGTGGGACACCTACATTCAATAAATAGACAGTTTATGACTGGACGGACTAGTTATTACTGAATCAGCTGTGACACGTCCATGAATGAAATGCAGATAACATCTGGTGGTTGTTTTCCAAGAGACACCCGTCCCTGTGTCCCTGCGTCATTATCAACCTAAGCATGAGGTTTCAGAAATGTTACACAAACAACTGCTGTAATCTTTCAGCTGGTGTCAATAGGCAAATGTGAACTTGTAATTTAATTTTAATTCAACAGTCATCAAATTGCTAGTCCCCAAAGGATAATTATAGAACAGTAACACTTTCTAATTTTTAACAAAACTCACCAAGCCAGCATGAAATTGTAAAACAATTTAAAATAATTTATTAGGTTTCTAATTGTCACTTAGTTCAACATGTTCCAGCTTCTTATGGATATTGATATACTATGTCACATAACCTTGACTGACAAACACTGGACACTTGTAGCTCATCACATCAACACCAAACACATCAAAGTGAACACACACTGCAAGCATGTCCTGTGTGGTCAACGCACACAACATCTGGTCGGGAGGTATTATTTACTATCATTGTTTTTAGATTTTGTGACATCTATCAGTGCTGTTTCAATTTTTTCAGATCAAGCAAACTCAGCTTAAGCCAACTTTGCGGCATAACAACTGAGAGTGACACCCCTCACTATAACAGAACCTGAGAGTGACACCCCTCACTATAACAGAACCTGAGAGTGACACCCCTCACTATAACAGAACCTGAGAGTGACACCCCTCACTATAACACAATCTGAGAGTGACACCCCTCACTATAACACAACCTGGGAGTGACACCCCTCACTATAACACAACCTGAGAGTGACACCCCTCACTATAACACAACCTGAGAGTGACACCCCTCACTATAACATAACCTGAGAGTGACACCCCTCACTATAACACAACCTGAGAGTGACACCCCTCACTATAACACAACCTGAGAGTGACACCCCTCATTATAACAGAACCTGACAGTGACACGCCTCACTATAACACAACCTGAGAGTGACACCCCTCACTATAACACAACCTGAGAGTGACACACCTGGACCAACACATACCAGGGACACAGTGATTGGGCCTGTAGCCGTGTAATTAACACTAATGAACCCCTGTTCTTGCCTGTCAGCAACATTTCCCCTCAGAAGGCTCAGTGAGGCCACCATCTGGCTGTGTGTGGCACCATCAACACAACTGGATGAGTCAGTCCTCTCTGCCTGGTGGGCTACTCCTGCAGCCCTTCCATGGCGAGCTAATCCTTCCCCAATGGACTGCTCCTTCATCCCTTCCAAGGTGGGCTGCTCCTTCATCCCTTCTTAGGCACTGCTCCTTCATCCCTTCCTATGCAGGCTGCTCCTTCATCCCTTCCAAGGCAGGCTGCTCCTTCATCCCTTCCTATGCAGGCTGCTCCTTCATCCCTTCCTAGGCAGGCTGCTCCTTCATCCCTTCCTAGGCAGGCTGCTCCTTCATCCCTTTCAAGGCATGCTGTTCCTTCATCTCTTCCAAGGCATGCTGTTCCTTCATCCCTTCCTAGGCAGGCTGCTCCTTCATCCCTTCCAAGGCATGCTGTTCCTTCATCTCTTCCAAGGCATGCTGTTCCTTCATCCCTTCCTAGGCAGGCTGTTCCTTCATCTCTTCCAAGGCATGCTGTTCCTTCATCCCTTCCTAGGCATGCTGCTCCTTCATCCCTTCCTAGGCATGCTGCTCCTTCATCCCTTCCAAGGCATGCTGTTCCTTCATCCCTTCCAAGGCATGCTGTTCCTTCATCCCTTCCTAGGCAGGCTGCTCCTTCATCCCTTCCTAGGCATGCTGTTCCTTCATCCCTTCCTAGACAGGCTGCTCTTTCATCCCTTCCTAGGCATGCTGTTCCTTCATCCCTTCCTAGGCAGGCTGCTCTTTCATCCCTTCCTAGGCAGGCTGCTCCTTCGTCCCTTCTTAGGCAGGCTGCTCCTTCATCCCTTCCAAGGCATGCTGTTCCTTCATCCCTTCCTAGACAGGCTGCTCCTTCATCCCTTCCTAGGCATGCTGTTCCTTCATCCCTTCCTAGACAGGCTGCTCCTTCATCCCTTCCTAGGCATGCTGTTCCTTCATCCCTTCCTAGACAGGCTGCTCCTTCATCCCTTCTTAGGCAGGCTGCTCCTTCATCCCTTCTTAGGCAGGCTGCTCCTTCATCCCTTCTTAGGCAGGCTGCTCCTTCATCCCTTCTTAGGCAGGCTGCTCCTTCATCCCTTCTTAGGCAGGCTGCTCCTTCATCCCTTCTTAGGCAGGCTGCTCCTTCATCCCTTCTTAGGCAGGCTGCTCCTTCATCCCTTCCTAGGCAGGCTGCTCCTTCATCCCTTCCTAGACAGGCTGCTCCTTCATCCCTTCCTATGCAGGCTGCTCCTTCATCCCATCCTAGGCAGGCTGCTCATTCATCCCTTCCTAGGCAGGCTGCTCCTTCATCCCTTCCTAGGCATGCTGCTCCTTCATCCCTTCCAAGGCATGCTGTTCCTTCATCTCTTCCAAGGCATGCTGTTCCTTCATCCCTTCCTAGGCAGGCTGCTCTTTCATCCCTTCCTAGGCAGGCTGCTCCTTCATCCCTTCTTAGGCAGGCTGCTCCTTCATCCCTTCTTAGGCAGGCTGCTCCTTCATCCCTTCCTAGGCAGGCTGCTCCTTCATCCCTTCCGAGGCATGCTGTTCCTTCATCCCTTCCTAGACAGGCTGCTCCTTCATCCCTTCCTAGGCATGCTGTTCCTTCATCCCTTCCTAGACAGGCTGCTCCTTCATCCCTTCCTAGGCATGCTGTTCCTTCATCCCTTCCTAGGCAGGCTGCTCCTTCATCCCTTCTTAGGCAGGCTGCTCCTTCATCCCTTCTTAGGCAGGCTGCTCCTTCATCCCTTCTTAGGCAGGCTGCTCCTTCATCCCTTCTTAGGCAGGCTGCTCCTTCATCCCTTCTTAGGCAGGCTGCTCCTTCATCCCTTCCTAGGCAGACTGCTCCTTCATCCCTTCCTAGGCAGACTGCTCCTTCATTTCTGCTCCTGCAGTGACTGGCCTGTGTTGGTCAAGTGGTGAGAGTGAGGCCCGTGTAGACACCACACAGCTCCCCTAGTGGAGGCCTGTGTAGACACCACACAGCTCCCCTAGTGGAGGCCCGTGTAGACACCACACAGCTCCCCTAGTGGAGGCCTGTGTAGACACCACACAGCTCCCCTAGTAGAGGCCCGTGTAGACACCACACAGCTCCCCTAGTGGAGGCCCGTGTAAACACCACACAGCTCCCCTAGTGGAGGCCCGTGTAAACACCACACAGCTCCCCTAGTGGAGGCCCGTGTAGACACCACACAGCTCCCCTAGTGGAGGCCCGTGTAGACACCACACAGCTCCCCTAGTGGAGGCCCGTGTAGACACCACACAGCTCCCCTAGTGGAGGCCCGTGTAGACACCACACAGCTCCCCTGGTGGAGGCCCATGTAGACACCACACAGCTCCCCTAGTGGAGGCCCGTGTAGACACCACACAGCTCCCCTGGTGGAGGCCCATGTAGACACCACACAGCTCCCCTAGTGGAGGCCCGTGTAGACACCACACAGCTCCCCTGGTGGAGGCCCATGTAGACACCACACAGCTCCCCTAGTGGAGGCCCGTGTAGACACCACACAGCTCCCCTGGTGGTAACTGCTAGCACCGATGCTGCACACTGATACATCAGTGACATGTTCCCACATCATCGGACACCTTTCACCCAAGTTCTTGCTACTTGTGACACTCAAGCACAACAATGATAATCTTCATCTGCAGCCAGTCTACAACTACCACTCTCCTACACGATGAGGCCGTCAGTCTCACCTCACCTCAACTCTCCCAACACCTCACACCTGTGGGACGCGCTTCACAGGCATGTTTGGTGAAGGGCCCAGAAACCAGCAGACATGAACTGATCCAGGCACTGCTAGATGGAATCCCCACAAGCCGCACTAAAGCATGCAACATTGTGTTGTCTGTATTTATCCAATAGAATTGATTGAAGTGTCAGTTGGAAAAAAATAATCTGATATTATATGTGTATACAACAAAACAAATATTCAATAAGGCATTTGCAACATCTTGTGATAGTTCCTGATATTAAAAATGTATTTAATATCTCCACAATAATGTTGTCGACTGTGTACCATTTTACTGGATAGAACAAAGTACCACTGGATAGAACCCATGTTTCCCTGTTACTTGTGTAGCTTGCATACATTTTTACCTTTTTTTAGTTTCTGTTCAATTAGCAACAACAACTGTAAAAAGGTTTGTATCCCAAAACATGAGTAACTAATGTTTCACAGCACCCATTCTCAGCCCAAATGAATTATACACCAAAACATTACTCCATTATTATATCCCCTCCATATGCCATTCAGGGAAAGATAATTTACTGTATCAAATGCAATATTTTGTGTGCTAGTATTGATACATGGTCGACCATGACGTATACCTGGTCTTACTGGGTCTCCTGTGATGAAAGCAGACCAATTATTGTCACAAACAAAGTACAATTGAGAGAACAGGTGTTTCCTACAACCTGAGTAGCACGCACACATTTATACTTTTTGTTGTTTATGTACAAAACTGTAAACATTATTGTGTGCCAAATAAAATGGGTCAATAATGTTTCACCACATCCACACTCACCCTAAATGTATAACACTAAAACATGACGCCATTATTACATCCCCATATGTTGTCCATGAAAGGACAATTCAATTTAGCGTATAAAATGCAATATATTATGTGCTAGTAACAGTACAATCAGTGTCATGTGTACACAGTCGGGTCATGATGTACACAGTCAGTGTCATGATGTACACAGTCGGTGTCATGATGTACACAGTCAGTGTCATGATGTACACAGTCGGTGTCATGATGTACACAGTCAGTGTCATGATGTACACAGTCAGTGTCATGTGTACACAGTCGGGTCATGATGTACACAGTCAGTGTCATGATGTACACAGTCGGTGTCATGATGTACACAGTCAGTGTCATGATGTACACAGTCAGTGTCATGATGTACACAGTCAGTGTCATGATGTACACAGTCGGTGTCATGATGTACACAGTCAGTGTCATGATGTACACAGTCAGTGTCATGATGTACACAGTCAGTGTCATGTGTACACAGTCGGGTCATGATGTACACAGTCAGTGTCATGATGTACACAGTCAGTGTCATGATGTACACAGTCAGTGTCATGATGTACACAGTCGGGTCATGATGTACACAGTCAGTGTCATGATGTACACAGTCGGTGTCATGATGTACACAGTCAGTGTCATGATGTACACAGTCAGTGTCATGATGTACACAATCAGTGTCATGTGTACACAGTCGGGTCATGATGTACACAGTCAGTGTCATGATGTACACACTCAGTGTCATGATGTACACAATCAGTGTCATGATGTACCCAGTCAGTGTCATGATGTACACAATCAGTGTCATGACGTACACAGTCAGTGTCATGATGTACACAATCAGTGTCATGATGTACACAATCACTGTCATGATGTACACAGTCAGTGTCATGATGTACACAGTCAGTGTCATGATGTACACAATCAGTGTCATGTGTACACAGTCGGGTCATGATGTACACAGTCAGTGTCATGATGTACACAGTCGGTGTCATGATGTACACAGTTGGTGTCATGATGTACACAGTCGGTGTCATGATGTACACAGTCGGGTCATGATGTACACAGTCAGTGTCATGATGTACACAGTCAGTGTCATGATGTACACAATCAGTGTCATGTGTACACAGTCGGGTCATGATGTACACAGTCAGTGTCATGATGTACACAGTCGGTGTCATGATGTACACAGTCGGGTCATGATGTACACAGTCAGTGTCATGATGTACACAATCAGTGTCATGTGTACACAGTCGGGTCATGATGTACACAGTCAGTGTCATGATGTACACAATCAGTGTCATGATGTACACAATCAGTGTCATGATGTACACAGTCAGTGTCATGATGTACACAATCAGTGTCATGATGTACACAGTCAGTGTCCTGATGTACACAATCAGTGTCATGATGTACACAATCAGTGTCATGATGTACACAGTCAGTGTCATGATGTACACAGTCAGTGTCATGATGTACACAATCAGTGTCATGTGTACACAGTCGGGTCATGATGTACACAGTCAGTGTCATGATGTACACAGTCGGTGTCATGATGTGCACAGTTGGTGTCATGATGTACACAGTCGGTGTCATGATGTACACAGTCGGGTCATGATGTACACAGTCAGTGTCATGATGTACACAGTCGGTGTCATGATGTACACAGTCGGTGTCATGATGTACACAGTCGGGTCATGATGTACACAGTCGGTGTCATGATGTACACAGTTGGTGTCATGATGTACACAGTTGGTGTCATGATGCACACAGTCGATGTCACGATGTACACAGTTGACATCATGATGTACACAGTTGGCACAATGATGTACACAGTCGGTGTCATGATGTACACAGTTGGTGTCATGATGTACACAGTCGGGTCATGATGTAAACAGTCAGTGTCATGATGTACACATTCGGTGTCATGATGTACACAGTTGGTGTCATGATGTACACAGTCGGTGTCATGATGTACACAGTCGGGTCATGATGTACACAGTCAGTGTCATTATGTACACAGTTGGTGTCATGATGTACACAGTCGGTGTCATGATGTACACAGTCGGAGTCATGATGTACACATTCGGTGTCATGATGTACACAGTCGGCGTCATGATGTACACAGTCGGTGTCATGATGTACACAGTCGGTGTCATGATGTACACAGTCGGTGTCATGATGTACACAGTCGGTGTCATGATGTACACAGTCGGTGTCATGATGTACACAGTCGGTGTCATGATGTACACAGTCGGTGTCATGATGTACACAGTCGGTGTCATGATGTACACAGTTGGCATCATGATGTACACAGTCGGCGTCATGATGTACACAGTCGGCATCATGATGTACACAGTCGGCATCATGGTGTACACAGTCGGCGTCATGATGTACACAGTTGGCGTCATGATGTACACAGTCGGCATCATGATGTACACAGTTGGCATCATGATGTACACAGTCGGCGTCATGATGTACACAGTCGGCGTCATGATGTACACAGTTGGCATCATGATGTACACAGTTGGCATCATGATGTACACAGTCGGCGTCATGATGTACACAGTCGGCATCATGATGTACACAGTTGGCATCATGATGTACACAGTCGGTGTCATGATGTACACAGTCGTCATCATGATGTACACAGTCGGCGTCATGATGTACACAGTCGGCGTCATGATGTACACAGTCGGCATCATGATGTACACAGTCGGCGTCAAGATGTACACAGTCGGCGTCATGATGTACACAGTCGGTGTCATGATGTACACAGTCGGTGTCATGATGTACACAGTCGGGTCATGATGTACACAGTCGGTGTCATGATGTACACAGTTGGTGTCATGATGTACACAGTTGGTGTCATGATGCACACAGTCGATGTCACGATGTACACAGTTGACATCATGATGTACACAGTTGGCATCATGATGTACACAGTCGGTGTCATGATGTACACAGTTGGTGTCATGATGTACACAGTCGGGTCATGATGTACACAGTCAGTGTCATGATGTACACATTCGGTGTCATGATGTACACAGTCGGCGTCATGATGTACACAGTCGGTGTCATGATGTACACAGTCGGTGTCATGATGTACACAGTCGGTGTCATGATGTACACAGTCGGTGTCATGATGTACACAGTCGGTGTCATGATGTACACAGTCGGTGTCATGATGTACACAGTCGGTGTCATGATGTACACAGTCGGTGTCATGATGTACACAGTTGGCATCATGATGTACACAGTCGGCGTCATGATGTACACAGTTGGCATCATGATGTACACAGTCGGCATCATGGTGTACACAGTCGGCGTCATGATGTACACAGTTGGCGTCATGATGTACACAGTCGGCGTCATGATGTACACAGTCGGCATCATGATGTACACAGTTGGCATCATGATGTACACAGTCGGCGTCATGATGTACACAGTCGGCGTCATGATGTACACAGTTGGCATCATGATGTACACAGTTGGCATCATGATGTACACAGTCGGCGTCATGATGTACACAGTCGGCATCATGATGTACACAGTTGGCATCATGATGTACACAGTTGGCATCATGATGTACACAGTCGGCGTCATGATGTACACAGTCGGCGTCATGATGTACACAGTCGGCATCATGATGTACACAGTTGGCATCATGATGTACACAGTCAGCGTCATGATGTACACAGTCGGCGTCATGATGTACACAGTCGGTGTCATGATGTACACAGTCGGTGTCATGATGTACACAGTCGGGTCATGATGTACACAGTCGGTGTCATGATGTACACAGTTGGTGTCATGATGTACACAGTTGGTGTCATGATGCACACAGTCGATGTCACGATGTACACAGTTGACATCATGATGTACACAGTTGGCATCATGATGTACACAGTCGGTGTCATGATGTACACAGTTGGTGTCATGATGTACACAGTCGGGTCATGATGTACACAGTCAGTGTCATGATGTACACATTCGGTGTCATGATGTACACAGTTGGCGTCATGATGTACACAGTCGGTGTCATGATGTACACAGTCGGTGTCATGATGTACACAGTCGGTGTCATGATGTACACAGTCGGTGTCATGATGTACACAGTCGGTGTCATGATGTACACAGTCGGTGTCATGATGTACACAGTCGGTGTCATGATGTACACAGTCGGTGTCATGATGTACACAGTTGGCATCATGATGTACACAGTCGGCGTCATGATGTACACAGTTGGCATCATGATGTACACAGTCGGCATCATGGTGTACACAGTCGGCGTCATGATGTACACAGTTGGCGTCATGATGTACACAGTTGGCGTCATGATGTACACAGTCGGCATCATGATGTACACAGTTGGCATCATGATGTACACAGTCGGCGTCATGATGTACACAGTCGGCGTCATGATGTACACAGTTGGCATCATGATGTACACAGTTGGCATCATGATGTACACAGTCGGCGTCATGATGTACACAGTCGGTGTCATGATGTACACAGTCGGTGTCATGATGTACACAGTCGTCATCATGATGTACACAGTCGGCGTCATGATGTACACAGTCGGCGTCATGATGTACACAGTCGGCATCATGATGTACACAGTCGGCGTCAAGATGTACACAGTCGGCGTCATGATGTACACAGTCGGCATCATGATGTACACAGTCGGCGTCATGATGTACACAGTCGGCGTCATGATGTACACAGTTGGCGTCATGATGTACACAGTCGGTGTCATGATGTACACAGTTGGTGTCATGATGTACACAGTCGGCGTCATGATGTACACAGTCGGTGTCATATACGGTCGAGAAACAAAAACACTTCAAACATCACATCCTCAGTTTTGGGGGTTAGTGAGTGTGCCCAACTTTGAGGGAGGTTGTCTCAATTTACATCCATTAAGCATATTTAAAGCCTGGATTATTCATGTAATTCTACTTTCGAACCTTACCTGGTGCACAAAGACCCCATTTTGCTGGGTTTTACTATATATATATATATATATATATATATATATATATATATATATATATATATAATATATGTAATATATATAAAGTTTAATATATACATATATATATACACACACATGTGTAATATATATATATATATATATATATATATATATATATATAGTGTATATATATATACATATATATACATGTGTGTGTGTATGTGTGTGTATGCTTAATTTGCTTATGTGGTTGAGACTGCCATTCCAGAATTTGACTATATATATTCAACTCTCCAGAACAATTTACAGTTTGACTCCTCAGGTGCTATGCCATCATCTCACAATACATGTGAATACTATATATATATATATATATATATATATATATATATATGCGCGTCAAAGGTAAAGAACCATAACAATAAATCTATACCACCAATGGAGTAATCATTGAGTGACATAAGACAACAGGAGTTTCTCGTTAGGGCTAATTAAAAAGATGAAAAGTGCCATTAATGATGTGAGTGGCAGGCTCTTTGAACAGGCGCTCAGTGGCCACAACCTTTAATTTGAATCATTTATCACGACGCAATCAATTTGTTTGTAGAAGATGTCACGCTCCAAAAGAGTTATTTCAGCAGAAATAGAATAACTTATGCAAATTGACATGTCTTATTGTTCCACTGAAACAGATATACATACAATGTTTATTTAGCTAACACAAATCAAATGACTGAAATATGCAGAAATGTTAATAATTTGTTATATAATAATATTGGAATTGGCAATAAATGAGGTTTTTATGCTGGCTATACAATGTGCAACTGTTATTGCAAGTTGCGTGTTTAATCAACAAGCACTTAAGCAGTCATGCAGGTTACTACAAAACAATACAATAACTTTCATTAGTCCACAATGGAAAATTCATTGGGTAAAAATTTACATTTTAATACAGCACAACATACTGTGCAGCAATGTTAATCAGAGTCCTAGTGACATATGCTACAAATGTTTTGTTGAACTGATTCAAACATTGAATCACACCAACAAAAGTTGCAGAATTGCATAACATACAATGGTGTGAAACAAGATGGAGGGAAGAGTTGTGTAGTACATGAGAGTGAGTTGTGTAGTACATGAGGGTGAGTTGTGTAGTACATGAGAGTGAGTTGTGTAGTACATGAGAGTGAGTTGTATAGTACATGAGAGTGAGTTGTATAGTACATGAGAGTGAGTTGTGTAGTACATGAGAGTGAGTTGTGTAGTACATGAGAGTGAGTTGTATAGTACATGAGAGTGAGTTGTGTAGTACGTGAAAGTGAGTTGTGTAGTACATGAGAGTGAGTTGTATAGTACATGAGAGTGAGTTGTGTAGTACATGAGAGTGAGTTGTGTAGTACATGACAGTGAGTTGTGTAGTACATGAGAGTGAGTTGTATAGTACATGAGAGTGAGTTGTATAGTACATGAGAGTGAGTTGTATAGTACGTGAGAGTGAGTTGTGTAGTACGTGAGAGTGAGTTGTGTAGTACGTGAGAGTGAGTTGTATAGTACGTGAGAGTGAGTTGTATAGTACGTGAGAGTGAATTGTGTAGTACGTGAGAGTTAGTTGTATAGTACATGAGAGTGAGTTGTGCAGTACATGAGAGTGAGTTGTATAGTACATGAGAGTGAGTTGTGTAGTACATGAGAATGAGTTGTGTAGTACATGAGAGTGAGTTGCGTAGTACATGAGAGTGAGTTGCGTAGTACATGAGAGTGAGTTGCCTAGTACATGAGAGTGAGTTGCGTAGTACATGAGAGTGAGTTGCGTAGTACATGAGAGTGAGTTGCGTAGTACATGAGAGTGAGTTGCGTAGTGCATGAGAGTGAGTTGCGTAGTGCATGAGAGTGAGTTGCGTAGTACATGAGAGTGAGTTGCGTAGTACATGAGAGTGAGTTGTGTAGTACATGAGTGTGAGTTGTATAGTACATGAGAGTGAGTTGTATAGTACATGAGAGTGAGTTGTGTAGTACATGAGAGTGAGTTGTGTAGTACATGAGAGTGAGTTGTGTAGTACATGAGAGTGAGTTGTGTAGTACATGAGAGTGAGTTGTATAGTACATGAGAGTGAGTTGTATAGTACATGAGAGTGAGTTGTGTAGCACATGAGAGTGAGTTGTGTAGCACATGAGAGTGAGTTGTGTAGCACATGAGAGTGAGTTGTGTAGTTCGTGAGAGTGAGTTGTGTAGTACGTGAGAGTGAGTTGTGTAGTACGTGAGAGTGAGTTGTGTAGTACGTGAGAGTGAGTTGTGTAGTACATGAGAGTGAGTTGTATAGTACGTGAGAGTGAGTTGTGCAGTACGTGAGAGTGAGTTGTGTAGTACATGAGAGTGAGTTGTGTAGTACGTGAGAGTGAGTTGTGCAGTACATGAGAGTGAGTTGTGTAGTACATGAGAGTGAGTTGTGTAGTACGTGAGAGTGAGTTGTGCAGTACATGAGAGTGAGTTGTGTAGTACGTGAGAGTGAGTTGTGAAGTACATGAGAGTGAGTTGTGTAGTACATGATAACATCCAGACTGACATATCTAGCCACCATCTTACCCCAATAACATCCAAACTGACAAATCTAGCCACCATCTTACCCAAATAACATCCAGACTGATCTAGCCACCATCTTACCCCAATAACATCCAGACTGACAAATCTAGCCACCATCTTACCCAAATAACATCCAGACTGACAAATCTAGCCACCATCTTACCCAAATAACATCCAGACTGACAAATCTAGCCACCATCTTACCCCAATAACATCCAGACTGACATATCTAGCCACCATCTTACCCCAATAACATCCAGACTGACATATCTAGCCACCATCTTACCCCAATAACATCCAGACTGACAAATCTAGCCACCATCTTACCCCAATAACATCCAGACTGACAAATCTAACCACCATCTTACCCCAATAACATCCAGACTGACATATCTAGCCACCATCTTACCTCGATAACATCTAGCACATAAATATACAGTGTTTCGCTTGATCTGACACAAGTGAAGATTGCATGTGGCACCTCGCTGTAATGTCTCGCTTCAGGTGCCTACTAAACAGGAGTCTAAGTTCAATATGCATGTAGGCAAGTCTACATAACAGCAATCATGAATGACAAGTGTTGCCAAATTCTGTTAAAAAGGTTGTTTAGAGTGAAGTGATACATATACAAAATAAAAAAAACTTCTTACTTTGAATATATGCAAGGGTAAGTAATCATGCTACGTAAGGAAAAATGAACGAACAGAGTGATCCAGAAATAGTTAAATTATTCAACAGGGATCAATAATACCTGATAAATATAAGTTGGTTTATATTTGAGTACCTTAATCATAGCAGTTTTTCAGTCATCACAAAAAATGTATTGAACAAACCACATTCTTTCATTGTTGCTTCCATAAACCATTGCATATTTAAGTGCTGCTTCTACAGCAAGGCTAAGGTTTATCAATCCACTTAATTAATTATGTGGATTTCGTCATACAGCGATACTGCTAAGAATATAAATGTGTAATTATCAGCTGTAGTTGCAGCCTTCTTCATCTGACATTTTTATGAGATTTGTCTCTTTTTCAAGTAAATTTAAAGGACAAAAAAAGTTAACTGTTTCGTGGCATACACCTAATAGAGTTAATATAAAGTAACAATTTCCACATATACTCAATTTTTTAACGCCAGCGGTTTACCAGAAAAATATTTTTTAACACCCCGACATCCAAATACTATGAGCACGACGGTGAGACCCTCTCCACGTAGATTCCCTGCATGGGGTTTGGCTGTTGTCATGAAATGGCTGCAACTCGGCAACGCGCGTAACATGCTGATGACGGTAAATATAAAGTTGTCTATTATTGTTATCGCTGAAATCATCCCATCAACTGATGATACATGTCTATTTCAAAGCATTTCTCCTCAAAATGGACCGAGCAAAGTGAACTGTACTTGGACTGGAGGGATTCCAAACAGTACGCCCGCAAATCACCAATGTGAATCCATTGCTTCAATACTACCGGTTGTTTCAACTATTATTGCAACCGTATGCCTAACACTAAGGCATAATTACTTAAGTTTACCATAGATTTAACCACAGATTTAGATATACGTCTATAAGCAGCTGCTAGATGTCACGCCAACTGAACGAACTGTCGAAGACTCAAAGTTGTTGACCCTTAACGACGTCGCAGGAATCTGACCGGCTTCAGCAGAGATATAGAATGCCGCGCGCTGAATGGCCAAGCCAAGTTAACCCTTCACCTATGGCGGCGTCTAGACCATCGTGGATTTCGTTAGAATTTTAGACTTTAAACTCACATTCTGAGTAAACCGCTGACGTTAAAAAATTGAGTATATGTGGAAATTGTTACTTTGTATAAACTCTATTAGGTGTATGACACGAAACCGTAGCCTTTTTTTGTCCTTTAAGACTGTGCATTTGGCAAGACAAAGAATGAACGGAGAATGTCACAGTCCATGTTTGCACTTAAAGCTCCATCTTCGATTCCTATTTATTCATCTTGCTTTAGAATCATTTCAAACAAAACAACTACGTTATCTACCTACAACACATAACTTTGTGTTAACGAGTGATTTAGTTTTCACAAAATCGTCAAATACACTACTAAATAATTTTCAATTGGAACAAGTGAAATATTTGACAATGTACAACCCCCCCCCCATACTCTGCATACTGCAAGAGTTGTCAACATGCGCACTGCAAGAAGCTCATCTAATCACAAAATAAATTATTTTGATAAGCTTACTTTTAACATGCATGGTTTCATTATAATAACTATTGCACTAAATATTCCAACACTGCAGATAGGAGAATCAATGATCCTGATTCATGTCTAAAACTTGAATACTCTTCCATTGTATAATTATGCTGTATTAAGCATCACATAACAGAAGTTAAATGATAACACATTGTACACCGTACAGCCAGTATTTCCAATCAGACATGTGAATTCATGCGAACGTATATATCCATTACTGAAATACGCATCATATGCATGGCCAGACATTATGCAAAAGAGCACTAGTGTATTGGCACTGACAGGTCGGGTCATCTACAAGTGACCATTAGAGGGTGTCAGTCGTGTGTGTGTGTGTGTGTGTGTGTGTGTGTGTGTATGTGTGTGTGTGTGTGTGTGCGTGTGCGTGCGTGCGTGTTTGTGTGTGTGTGTGTGTGTGTCTGTGTGTGTTTGTGTGCGTGCGTGTGTTTGTGTGTGTTTGTGTGTGTGTAGACACACACACAAACACGCACATATATATATATATATATATATATATATATATATATAATATATATATATATAATATACATGGGATGATCCCTAATAGTAATACTAAAATAGATCAATTATAATAATATTTGTTTTAGTGCAAAAAGCATAAACCATTCAATTTGTACACTTGCACTTTGTAGCTGTATTTTGTACATATATGTTTGTACTAGTATTGTATGCCTATATAATTCTACCACTAAAAAGACAGAAATTCACAGAGTAGATATGTTTGTAAAAACCAAGTGGGGAAGAAAGTGGACACGACAGATGGAATAGAACACACGTGTTCCTTGTTCAATCACATATTGTGTTCCTCCCGTGCAGCATCACTAGCTGCCAATAAGCGCCATGGCTGTCTTGGCATGGTTTCACTACGTCACTGTTGAACTGGTTGTCATGGAAAACAGATACCTGATAACAGTCGTGCTTGTCAAATACATGCTATATCTGCTAATATTCACCACCGCAAAAACATGCCCATCTTAATATGACCATAATATGATACGTTGTTTGGTGGACAACTGCAATAATCATAATGGTTCTATGAATACACACAAAAACCTGTCTTAGTTTATACAAAATGTATATACAGCTTGCAATGTGCTTGGTTTCTGGCTTAAAGCACAACAATACATGCTGTACGTACCACCAATACTTACTACTGTCACACTGCCACATGTATTCCACAAAACAAAAATAACTATGATTAATTGCCAGGCACAATACATATTATGTAATTATGATGATGTCGTGTTACTGGCTGGACAATGTACTTGTTGATCCTAAGTCCGTTTTGTCCAGTAGCTCTACGAGTGCACTGGCTTGACCAATATCAATCACTCAGACAGGAAATTGCAGTTTCCTCATCTGACCCAGCAGCAGGTCTACACCCAGCCAGGAAGCAGAGACTACAGCATGGCTGGCCATGCCTACTCACTCGTACACTCACGATATCATATGTATGTTGTCTTTATTTCAAAGCTTGCAAAACACAATTAGGTACACCAACAATAAATCTCTTAGTTTATTCAAAAAGACAAATAAAAATTGATAATATTAATGAATGAAATGGATAAACTAAGCCAATTATACAAAATGTAAGACCACTGTGCATTTATGAATCCAAATAGAATTGCAGTCAATACTAAATCTGCAAACCATGGATAATAACACATTTGTCTGGTGAGCATCACATGAGGATGCCTGCTCCTAGGTTATATTGTTTTCATTTAATAGTATGTTTTACGACAACATACGTGTTCAATGGTAGTGCACCCTAAAGACAAAACACCAAAAGTACACCAATGTGGAACCATCTATAACATCACGAGTGACATCGACAGCAGCCACACATACACTGGTGAAACTGAGACCACTCAGCCAGTGGCTCAAAGAACACACAACACAGGACAAACCAACAGGAGTAGGACACCATGCCGCAGGAGTAGGACACCATGCCGGGCCACAGGACACTCAGTGAGGATGGATAACACCAAAGTATTGACCCGAGGATCCAACTAGCACAAGAGGAACGTGAAGGAGGCCATGATATCAACCAGAGAGCCCCCACCATGAGGTGGGGGTACCACCTGCCTGCCACCTACAACCAAATTATCCACCAAAACCTGAGCCATCACATGTGACACCAGTGCGTGACCAAGACCTGTAGACTATGGGTTGAAGTGTCGTACGTTTCAAAAGATATGATCCAAAGTAAGTTAATTTCTTACAACAATATATTCCCTATGTGTTGATTGTACTATGGCTTGCCAAATTGTGTTTGATTACTTGATTATGCTCAAAACAATGTTCACGATTTGAAAGATCCATCCCACAACACATTCCAATGGTAAACAAAACATCCAGTTTCAAAACAATATTGATTGGTTATAATGCCGAGGCAAGCAGAGTTAATGACAAAACTCTTTGATGGTTAACTTTCCCAAGTTCTAGACAGCAGACTTCTCATTACAAATGAGTGCTCTGCCAATGGTGGACACAGAAGCAGGTCTCCTCTCTTTAAATAATAATTACTCTACACTATTATCTCAATGAGAAAACAAACCGCCACTAACTGCCACCCTCACTGGCTCCCAATAACTACCACCCTCACTGGCTGCCAATAACTACCACCCTCACTGGCTGCCAATAACTACCACCCTCACTGGCTGCCAATAGCTACCACCCTCACTGGCTGCCAATAACTACCACCCTCACTGGCTGCCAATAACTACCACCCTCACTGGCTCCCAATAACTACCACCCTCACTGGCTGCCAATAACTACCACCCTCACTGGCTGCCAATAACTACCACCCTCACTGGCTGCCAATAACTACCACCCTCACTGGCTGCCAATAACTACCACCCTCACTGGCTGCCAATAACTACCACCCCCACTGGCTGCCAATAACTACCACCCCCACTGGCTGCCAATAACTACCACCCTCACTGGCTGCCAATAACTACCACCCTCACTGGCTGCCAATAACTACCACCCTCACTGGCTGCCAATAACTACCACCCTCACAGGCTGCCAATAACTACCACCCCCACTGGCTGCCAATAACTACCACCCTCACTGGCTGCCAATAACTACCACCCTCACTGGCTGCCAATAACTACCACCCTCACAGGCTGCCAATAACTACCGCCCTCACTGGCTGCCAATAACTACCGCCCTCACTGGCTGCCAATAACTACCGCCCTCACTGACAGCCAATAACTACCGCCCTCACTGGCTGCCAATAACTACCACCCCCACTGGCTGCCAATAACTACCACCCCCACTGGCTGCCAATAACTACCACCCTCACTGGCTGCCAATAACTACCACCCTCACTGGCTGCCAATAACTACCACCCTCACTGGCTGCCAATAACTACCACCCTCACTGGCTGCCAATAACTACCACCCTCACTGGCTGCCAATAACTACCACCCTCACTGGCTGCCAATAACTACCACCCTCACTGGCTGCCAATAACTACCACCCTCACTGGCTGCCAATAACTACCACCCTCACTGGCTGCTGGTGAGATGTAGTCACTGTAAGGAGCAGCGTCACCAGTCTGCTGTTGGTGTCCAGTGTCCAGTGTTCAGCCACTGGCAGTGTGCAGTGGCAATTGAATAATGTAATAATCTCACGAAAATATAATTTAATTGATGTCATGATCTGGATGCTTCCACAATCCTAGAAGACAGCTGCTTACAGGTTTATGTCACAAGCAGAACTGGTTCCAAGGCTCTTTGTGTCCATCAGCCCTAGAGCGCAGTGTGAAAGCAGCGAGTCTCGGGGCTGTGACAGACAGCTAGTGTGGACCAGGCCGGCAGGCCCTCAGGGCTCCATTCACGCCTGCACTCAGCCGGGCTGGGCCGCGGGACACCAGGTCTGATCACCACCAATGTGACATGAACCCTGAGATACATGTGTACCTCAAGACCCCACATGGACCCTGAGATACATGTGTACCTCAAGACCCCATATGGACCCTGAGATACATGTGTACCTCAAGACCCCACATGGACCCTGAGATACATGTGTACCTCAAGACCCCACAAGGACCCTGAGATACATGTGTACCTCAAGACCCTACATGGACCCTGAGATACATGTGTACCTCAAGACCCCACATGGACCCTGAGATACATGTGTACCTCAAGACCCCACATGTACCTCAAGACCCCACAATGGACCCTGAGATACATGTGTACATCAAGACCCCACGTGTACCTAAAGACCCCACATAAACCCTGAGATACGTGTGTACCTCAAGACCCCACATGGACCCTGAGATACATGTGTACCTCAAGACCCCACATGGACCCTGAGATACGTGTGTACCTCAAGACCCCACATGGACCCTGCGATACATGTGTACCTCAAGACCCCACATGGACCCTGAGATATGTGTGTACCTCAAGACCCCACATGGACCCTGAGATACATGTGTACCTCAAGACCCCACATGGACCCTGAGATACGTGTGTACCTCAAGACCCCACATGGACCCTGAGATACGTGTGTACCTCAAGACCCTACATGGACCCTGAGATACGTGTGTACCTCAAGACCCCACATGGACCCTGAGATACGTGTGTACCTCAAGACCCCACATGGACCCTGAGATACGTGTGTACCTCAAGACCCCACATGGACCCTGAGATACGTGTGTACCTCAAGACCCCACATGGACCCTGAGATACGTGTGTACCTCAAGACCCTACATGGACCCTGAGATACATGTGTACCTCAAGACCCCACATGGACCCTGAGATACGTGTGTACCTCAAGACCCCACATGGACCCTGAGATACGTGTGTACCTCAAGACCAACAACAGTTTGGTCCTGCTTACTTGTGATCAACTGTGACATCTCAGTCCTGTTGGACTGAACGTCAGAAGTCACACAAGTGGGTGCTGTTGGGGATCTCAAGTGGAAATCTGGGAGATGTGTTTCTATTCCAAGAGTATGGGATGTACATTAAACTCTGGTAGACTCCCAGATAACCCAGGAGTGTTGGATTAGGTACAGAAACATTGCACACAATCTCTGGTACAAGCCGTTGTCAGCTACTTCATGAGAGCATGGAAACTGTATCTGTGCAATGCATCCTGTGTCAGACTGTCACTTCTGCTAGAAACAACACTTCTGTTCACTGCTCTGCATTGAAGAAATGCTGTTCCACTCTTTTTGAGTCTTAACACATCACTAATTCACCACTTCATAATGATCAAGACATTATTCTACAAACTGACCTTGGGGCAACTGATTTTAAGGATGCAACTGCTTTAGAGAACCTTGGTTCCAACAACAGCAAAGTAGTGATTCATAGTTGAGTTGGTGAATATGTGGCTGCAGAGGCCATGTAAGTACCACACTCGAAAATAAGGTTGGAGCACAGGGGCCGCTGGGGGCAGGAAGTCCATTGTTTCCATGTCAAAAGATAGGACTTTGTTTATTTTTGGTTGTAATAATTGGGTTGTCCCCAGTTTTATTTTCCAAAGGATGACTACAAGCAGAGGCAGGGGGACACTTTGCCGGTGAGAATGATCACGGAAATCATGCATTTTAATCAATTATTATGGTTGTTGCCATGGCATTGGCCACTTCTTGTGTTTGGCGCTCCTTGACAAGTAATGAAGAATGCGATTTTTTGTGCAGTACAACCTGTTTTGGGGCAAACAAATGTCTTATGATTATGTGCATTTAGACAACTGGTCAGATATAAGTGCTTATCGAAGAAACCATAACATACAGCAATGTAATATCCATGTTTGTTTTAATCACGTGCAATAATCCATTGTATATTTTGATTATCGTTTTAACACCCATTATTACTTATTTGTAAATCATATGGTGTAACACATATTAAAATATAGATTAATATTATAAAGATATTTTTATCATCGCTAAATCAATAAAACACAAATCCCGTAAAAGACACATACCACGTAAAATCATTAATACTATCTGCACAATATAAACTCAACTCAAAATGTGAAGTCAACATTAAATTGTACAGTTAAGATAAGAATTTTATAACACAAGATATTTAAGACCTGAATTTCCTAGTATGATGTAACAGAAACCGAGATGATGACTACCCAGGTATAGTCTATATTTTAATCCTTGTTTTGTCAGCTTTTGCCTTATAAATACAAATCTGCCATCCAAGTGGTATTACTGGTATCCAGCTACATGACAATACTGATAAAACGATTACCATAATATATAATTACTAACAAAACTTCCCCAAAGGCAAATAGTTTATTATTATCAGTCCGAAATTACAACTGTCATCAGTCGGTAGAATAGCATTCTTGTGTCCTGACCCCAACTGAGCAGTCTCAGGATGTATTGTGACACATGTGTAGGCTCTATTACAGGATGATAAATGACATGTAGGGAACTGTGTCAGTCCAGAAAATAGAAGGATGATCACTGTCAATAGTATGAAGCAAATAAGTTAAATGTTTCTTACATAAAGATCAGTAAGACCAGGATAGCACATCTAACAGAGATATGTATATTAACATAGCTACACCAACCAATTCAAGGAAGACACGTTCAAAACTGATCAATTATTTAAAAAAGTAGCCCTAGTGTACAAATGGCTTAACCAATCACATATCTTATTCCTATTCTCTGCTGCAACATGTACAATGCAGCAGCAAATGTCTTAATCATCTATTTCTGTGCTCAGTGCACACACGATGAGTTAGTTTCCTGTGGACAGTTCTACCTGAACCTGACTTCATGTAACCAATAACACAACATAGTGTGTCCAATTATGTCTTCTGTATACTATGATGTCCTTTGCAAAATATATGCAGATCATTTTAGCTTTTTTCAAGGACAAATTTATAAATTAAAAAAAATGGGCAAAGAAACCTATTCAGGCATTTTGGTGACTCATGGACACAGCTCATTAAGCTTTATAATTAAAGTAAAATTATGACATGGCCAGTGGAATTATATGGCAATGAAGATACACCTGGAAATAAAATATTCGAGTAGACTGTTTTGTGATGATTGTTATTAAAAATAATGTTGAATTATATCCCAATACTGTGCTGTTCAGGCTGATTCCCAGTCGTTATAGCAGACACTTGCAGGAGAGTTGGTGAGCCGCAATCTCGCAAGTAAAAAATGTGAAAAAAACTTAATGTGAACATTTATAATTTTCTTTTTTTGTGATCAAAGGAAATACTGATTTGTTGTTGTTGATTTGCAGTATTAGCGAGTATAATAAACAATATTATGGCATCTGTTTACTAGAATAACTGACCAAACACATCATTTAAATTGGTGTGCAATATAACACAGTTATTACAAGATACGTTCTAAATCAAAAGAAATACGAGAAGCCAACATATATACATGTCAAAGAAGTAAGCAATTGATACATCACAGCAGGGTCATTATCACAGAATGTGTGTGTGAGGCTCCTTGCTGTTCTACTTATGATATCATATGTGTGTTTCTGAGTACCCAGTAAGTGTGCACATATGCCAATGTGCAATGATGTATACATATGCGTACATGTACTGTACAATATTTCACAACTTCAAATGACACACTATGAATCTTCTTGAACATTTGCTATGGATGTGTAGCACTATGGGGTACACATTAGGTTGTTACTCTTGGTTGCACATAGGTGTGTAGTACACATTAGGTTGTCACTCTTGGTTGCACATAGGTGTGTAGTACACATTAGGTTGTCACTCTTGGTTGCACATAGGTGTGTAGTACACATTAGGTTGTCACTCTTGGTTGCACATAGGTGTGTAGTACACATTAGGTTGTCACTCTTGGTTGCACATAGGTGTGTAGTACACATTAGGTTGTCACTATTGGTTGCACATAGGTGTGTAGTACACATTAGGTTGTCACTATTGGTTGCACATAGGTGTGTAGTACACATTAGGTTGTCACTCTTGGTTGCACATAGGTGTGTAGTACACATTAGGTTGTCACTCTTGGTTGCACATAGGTGTGTAGTACACATTAGGTTGTCACTCTTTGTTGCACATAGGTGTGTAGTAATTTTTTTTTAAGTACAGAACATAATACTTATGTTTAGTATCAATATGTCATAAATTCATGTGCAGCATTGAACATGTTAACAAAAATTAAATTGTGAAACCTGCCCTATTACAACTGCCTGGCTATGATATTGACACAAGTGTAGTATTTATAGGCTATGTGTGACAAGCAAAATAAATGCTATCAAAATGCCTTCCACATCCTAGAAAAGTAAATGTCAATGTGGCCATATATTAGGTCGGACTTCCTATGTGCTGCCTATAAAATGCTGAAGTTCAATACTCCCTGCAGCAGACATACAAGTGCTCAGTGCAGTAGCAGTAACACAACAGCTCATACTTCAAACGTCATCAGAGCAAGACATCTTAGTTTGTGCAGACATCAGAAGACATCAAATGAATACAGCTACTTTCCCTTGGCTTCTTGTTCTCATCTAGAGCTTTGTGTGCACGCATAAATGGTTGTTGGTTGACCTAAATTTGGGCCAAAAAGTCTTGAAGTTCATTGGTCTATATTGTGATTTTTGGCGAGTCACAGACACAGATCACTAAGGACTACAATGGAAGTAAACTGATGGGTTGTGAAGATTATAAAAAATAATTATGCCTGATCTAGAAATAAAATATTTGTGAACACTGTGTACATTAGATTTAGTATGTGTTATTAAAAAATACTGTTGAATTTTATCATGAAACTCTGCTGTTTAGGCCAATTTCCTGTGGTTGTAGATACCTTGCAGGAGAGTCTGTGAGCTACAATTTCACATGTAGAAAATGTGGAAAACATTAATGTGTAAAATGTGAACATTTGGCATTTTGGAAGGCCCAGGGGACCCTTAGAATGATCAAAGCAAATATTGATTTCTTGTGTATGATTGCACTGCAACATGGAGTGTCAATAATATAAAATTATATAAAATGCCACTAACAAATTTACTGGCAAACCATAAAATTGGCATTTTGTAAGGCCCTGAGACGCCTTAAGAATGATACCATCAGACATATTTCTTGTGTGACACTGTACTGTGAAACGCCTGTCCAAAATTGGAACGCTATCCTATTGGTTGACTGCGGGCTCTGAGAATTAGAATGCGTTTCTTATTCACAGATAATGACTTATTCACAGATAGCCAGTCCCTCATAATAATGACTTATTCACAGATAGCCAGTCCCTCATAATAATGACTTATTCACAGATAGCCAGTCCCTCATAATAATGACTTACCGGAGGTATTCACAGATAGCCAGTCCCTCATAATAATGACTTACCGGAGGTATTCACAGATAGCCAGTCCCTCATAATAATGACGCTTAATTTTGGACTCTAATCAGCTGTCATCCTCAGCACTGTGTTACTTGTGCGAAATCATTATTTACATCTGCAACTGACACACCCCCACCCCCACCCCCACCCCCACCCCCACACCCCACCCCCACACAATAAGGTGGCTTACAGCCTAACCAAGGCATTGTGAATATGCCCTATCTCAAATGACATGAAACTGAATACTCTTACATTGGTAACAAATAACTTGTTTCTCTCACAGCCAGTGTGTGGCAGTAATTATGGCAGCGGCTGTGTTATTTCACAGCTAGACCCCATTGACTTTCTATGTGTGACATTATATTACAGGTACAGAGGTGTGTGGGATGTGTCGCCCTCACAGAGCCGTGTGTGACAGCAGGGAACAATGGGTCATAGCCTGTTTTCCAAAAGACATTTGGCTAAATAAACCTGCCCAACTTCAGCTGCCACTCAGACAACCTGCAGACTGCTATTTCTTTAGGGTACTCTTTTGGTCGTTAATGGATGGAGGACGAACGCCTTATTGTGGTCTTACATCAATACTACTGCTGTGGTTGTGGCTGTGGTTGTGGTTGTGGCTTCCCACAACACTCAGATGAAACTATTCACCTATAGGCATCTTAAATTTTATATTATTAAATAAAATATAAACCATCAGATTGGTTATATCCATAATCACAATGGCTCAGCAAGGCATCTGTTCCGAGTTTGTGTGTCACCATAATAATTATTGTGTGTACAAACTAGTATCAGCTAGCACACTGAAGTCTGTTGGATGGTCTGCCTCGGTGGGTTCTCTTATGTAACTAACACACTGAAGTCTGTTGGATGGACTGGACTGCCTTGGTGGGTTCTTTTGTGTAACTAACACACTGAAGTCTGTTGGATGGGCTGGACTGCCTTGGTGGGTTCTTTTGTGTAACTAACACACTGAAGTCTGTTGGATGGACTGGACTGCCTTGGTGGGTTATTTTGTGTAACTAACACACTGAAGTCTGTTGGATGGGTTGGACTGCCTTGGTGGGTTCTTTTGTGTAACTAACACACTGAAGTCTGTTGGATGGACTGGACTGCCTTGGTGGGTTCTTTTGTGTAACTAACACACTGAAGTATGTTGGATGGACTGGACTGCCTTGGTGGGTTCTTTTGTGTAACTAACACACTGAAGTCTGTTGGATGGACTGGACTGCCTTGGTGGGTTCTTTTGTGTAACTAACACACTGAAGTCTGTTGGATGGACTGGACTGCCTTGGTGGGTTCTCTTGTGTGATCAATTTATACTCATAACTAATTGTTGGGGGTCTCGTCAACCTACTTCTTTCTTCTTTGCTTAAAGATAGATGATTTATTCCTTAGTATCTATAGTAATTAATATAATTCAAAGTCGGTTTCTAGGTTTTTATTTAGTATTTAACATAGTGGGCCAAGTTGTTTCATTACTTTAGTATGCCAATAACAATGTTCACAGTTTGAAAGCTACAAACCATGAGCACACTCAAATGGTCAACAGTACATTCAGTTTCAACACAAGCTTTATAGATAACCATGGCCATAGTGGGCCGAGTGACCACATCACTGCTGATGTCCACATATATCCATGTTTCTATGTTCAACATTGCACACTTCCTGTTACAAGTTACACTGGCTAATTGCACAGAAGAATAGATACCCTTGCTTTAAGTCTACACGCTGAAGGTGTATAATGCACCAAATTGTGTTTACTAATCTGGAAACACTCTTTCTATTTGATTGTTTTGCCTGTGACTGATACTTGTGTATAATTCCACACAAAAGAAATGCAATTCTGCAAACTGTGTTAATGCTTACTAAATAATGATGTTATTTTATTATTATTCGATATTTTACAAGTTGTGATGCTATAAAGACACCAATCTTTCAGTGGTGCATTGTAATTTGTAGTGCAGTTGACCAAATGTTGAATTGAACCAGGAGAAATGGCAACAGAGAGGTGCCCAAGAGATGCATAGACGTCCTTTCTGATAGTCCCAGCAAGCCAATCACTGCTACAATGTGCACACACACCACTGCCACTGTGGGTAATGCATAGCACAGATCTATGATACACAGCTCTCACAGCCACTTTCATCTCCCATAGGCAGAATCCTGTGGGACGCCCATCTCTACTGACAACAGGTGACATCAACAGGTTGAGCCACACAACCTGGCTAGACACACCACGGAAAACATGGCCATGTCACATGTCGGTGTGTGGTAGAGTTGGGCTGGTAGTACATGTGGCTGTGTGGTACAATTGGGCTGGTAGTACATGTGGGTGTGTGGTATAGTTGGGCTGGTAGTACATGTGGCTGTGTGGTACAATTGGGCTGGTAGTACATGTCGGTGTGTGGTATAGTTGGGCTGGTAGTACATGTGGCTGTGTGGTACAGTTGGGCTGGTAATACATGTGGGTGTGTGATATAGTTGGGCTGGTAGTACATGTGCCTGTGTGGTAGAGTTGGACTGATAGTACATATGGATGTGTGGTATAGTTGGGCTGGTAGTACACGTGGCTGTGTGGTAGAGTTGGACTGGTAGTACACGTGGCTGTGTGGTAGAGTTGGATTGGTAGTACATGTGGCTGTGTGGTATAGTTGGACTGGTAGTACACGTGGCTGTGTGGTAGAGTTGGGCTGGTAGTACATATGGCTGTGTGGTAGAGTTGGGCTGGTAGTACATGTGGTTGTGTGGTACAGTTGGGCTGGTAATACATGTGGCTGTGTGGTACAGTTGGGCTGGTACTACATGTGGTTGTTTGGTTGGGCTGGTAGTACATGTGGGTGTGTGGTAGAGTTGGGCTGGTAGTACACATGGGTGTGTGGTAGAGTTGGGCTGGTAGTACATGTGGCTGTATGGTATAGTTGGGCTGATAGTACATGTGGGTATGTGGTACAGTTGGGCTGGTAGTATACGTGGGTGTGTGGTAGAGTTGGGCTGGTAGTACATGTGGTGTGTGGTACAGTTGGGTAGGTAGTACATGTGGTGTGTGGTAGAGTTGGGTAGGTAGTACATGTGGTGTGTGGTACAGTTGGGTAGGTAGTATATGTGGGTGTGTGGTACAGTTGGGCTGGTAGTACATGTGGGTGTGTGGTACAGTTGGGCTGGTAGTACATGTGGTGTGTGGTAGAGTTGGGCAAGTAGTACATGTGGGTGTGTGGTAGAGTTAGGCTGGTACTACATGTGGTGTGTGGTATAGTTGGGCTGGTAGTATATGTCGGTATGTGGTAGAGTTGGGCTGGTAGTACATGTGGGTGTGTGGTACAGTTGGGCTGGTAGTACATGTGGCTGTGTAGTAGAGTTGGGCTGGTAGTACATGTGGATGTATAGTATAGTTTGGATGGTAGTACATGTGGCTGTGTGGTACAGTTGGGCTGGTAGTACATGTGGCTGTGTGTTAGAGTTGGGCTGGTAGTACATGTGGCTGTATGGTATAGTTGGGCTGGTAGTACATGTGGTGTGTGGTATAGTTTGGGCTGGTATTACATGTGGCTGTGTGGTAGAGTTGGGCTGGTAGTACACGTGGGTGTGTGGTAGAGTTGGGCTGGTAGTACTTGTGGCTGTGTGGTAGAGTTGGGCTGGTAGTACATGTGGCTGTGTGGTAGAGTTGGGCTGGTAGTACATGTGGCTGTGTGGTAGAGTTGGGCTGGTAGTACATGTGGGTGTGTGGTAGAGTTGGGCTGGTAGTACATGTGGGTGTGTGGTAGAGTTGGGCTGGGAGTACATGTGGCATGTGGTAGAGTTGGGCTGGTAGTACATGTGGCTGTGTGGTAGAGTTGGGCTGGTAGTAAATGTGGCTATGTGGTAGAGTTGGGCTGGTAGTACATGTGGCTGTGTGGTAGAGTTGGGCTGGTAGTACATGTGGCTGTGTGGTAGAGTTGGGCTGGTAGTACATGTGGCTGTGTGGTAGAGTTGGGCTGATAGTACATGTGACTGCGTGGTGGAGTTGGGCTGGTAGTATGTGGCTGTGTAGTAGAGTTGGGCTGGTAGTACATGTGGCTGTGTGGTAGAGTTGGGTTGGTAGTACATGTGGCTGTGTGGTAGAGTTGGGCTGATAGTACATGTGACTGCGTGGTGGAGTTGGGCTGGTAGTATGTGGCTGTGTAGTAGAGTTGGGCTGGTAGTACATGTGGCTGTGTAGTAGAGTTGGGTTGGTAGTACATCTTACTGTGTGGTATAGATGCCAGATGGGCTGATAGTACATGTGGATGTGCGGTAGAGTTGGGCTGGTAGTACATCTTACTGTGTGGTATAGATGCCAGATGGGCTGATAGTACATGTGGGTGTGCGGTAGAGTTGGGCTGGTAGTACATCTTACTGTGTGGTATAGATGCCAGATGGGCTGATAGTACATGTGGCTGTGTGGTAGAGTTGGGTTGGTAGTACATGTGGCTGCATGGTAGAGTTGGGCTGATAGTACATGTGGCTGTGTGGTAGAGTTGGGTTGGTAGTACATGTGGCTGCATGGTAGAGTTGGGCTGATAGTACATGTGGCTGTGTGGTAAATTTTGTATTAAAATCTGGCTCTCAACATGGAGGACTGTTTTACAGTGTATCCCTCGTGAATTGGGGAATCACGCTAATTTCGGTTCCATCTCAATTTGGGACTGAGGATGACAATCACCCTGGCAGTGACCATCCTCAGTGCCAGCATAGAAAGGTTGACTTGGTGTAAATATTCTGAAAAAGACTGACTACCCGGCGGATAGTAAAGGTAAAGGTAAAGGTAAAGGTAAAGGTAAAGGTAAAGGTAAAGGTAAAGGTAAAGGTAAAGGTAAAGGTAAAGGTAAAGGTAAAGGTAAAGGTAAAGGTAAAGGTAAAGGTAAAGGTAAAGGTAAAGGTAAAGGTAAAGGTAAAGGTAAAGGTAAAGGTAAAGGTAAAGGTAAAGGTAAAGGTAAAGGTAAAGGTAAAGGTAAAGGTAAAGGTAAAGGTAAAGGTAAAGGTAAAGGTAAAGGTAAAGGTAAAGGTAAAGGTAAAGGTAAAGGTAAGTTCTTATATAGGGTTGTATCCAGTCCTCAGGATTGCTCAAAGCGCTTTACACTTTATTTCCCTGACAGACCTGTTCACTCAGACACCATCTCGGCTTCTCTGGGAAGCATCCAGACATATGCTACCATTAATGCGCGAAGGCTACTCGGACACATATCCACCACTGTCTATAGCCAGATACTCATTTATACAGCTGAGTGAACTGGAGCAACGTAGAATGAAAAAACTTGCCCAAGGTTTTAACACCGCAGCACAGGATTCGAACCCGGGTTCTCATAGTCGAGAGTGCGGAACTCTACCCCTGAGCCATTGCGCTCTACAAATATATATTAGATAGTTCAAAGACACCTCATAAGATCATAACCTTGTAACCACAATATATACAGACTAGTCACTGAATAGAACCCTGCAAAGTGCTGGAAACAACTATCTATTTCTTTGACAGCTTAAGTAATGTCTGAGTGGACTTCCTCACAAAATACAAAAATGAATCACACAGGTAATTGATGATGTTTACAAAAGGCAAGAAGGCATACAAGTGTCATTCATATGAGAGTCACTGATTAGAGGTTAGATAATCTGTAATATTTAACGATACCTATTCACTATAATGTGAGGCGTACTAAAGGCACTAGACAGTAAGTGGGTACACTGTAGTGCCACAGTGATGCAGTTCTGCTGACCTAACTTGGCCAGAGTCATGTCACACAATTCATGCCTCAAGCTGCAACATATCGCAGGCAGAAGGAACAAACTATCATGACATTCAGGAGAAATCAATGCAAAACATTTGCAAGAGTACTGGTGCCTACTGCGTGTAGCCCGCATGCACTGATTGGATCCTGCGTGTCTGCATTGAACATCTGCGGCTGATGAAACGGAGAACAGGGCCACTTTGCATTTGCTGCTGCCAACTGGATGCTGTTGACCAGAAACTGTACTGTGCAATCCACACCCAGTCAACACCTCCTGTACTTCTGCTTTACAACACTGTATCACAGTTTAGTTTTATGCATCATAAAACTAACTACACACACAGCCAAACAAAACCACATATCTTGAAACGTGTGAACAGGCCCATTAGAAATACGTCTTCAAGAAAGCTCAAAGTACAAGGGATGAAGTGACCACCAACTCGCCTTATCTGTATAGAGAAAAAAGTCAACATGTTACACATCCTACAATACCCTGACAGCACGTGGCAGATCTAAGGAGGGTTGTACCTGTAGACACAGCAGCCCGCTGACAGGGCGTGATCTTATCATAAAACCACTCTGCACACACTGAACATGACTATTGACACAGGAGATAAGTCCCCCCCCCCCCCCACCAGCCAGGGAACAAATATCAATTATTGGCAAAAAGTTCAACCTGCAAATGTTTGGAGTTAATTATATAATCATGTGGAATGTCTGTGTATGACTGGTATTTGCATCACACTATGATTGCTCAAAGTTCTTACTCTAACATGCAATATGTCACAGAAGTATGAAGCACGCACAGTCCACCAGTGCAAGACATTCTGTGGCCACGGTCTACGCCTCCACTAGACACTCACATCACAGGCCATCTCCTCTCTACTGCCTCCACTAGACACTCACATCACAGGCCATCTCTCTCTCTCTCTCTCTCTCTCTCTCTCTTCTCTCTCTCTCTCTTTCTTCTCTTTCTCTTTCTCTTTCTCTCTCTCTCTCTCTCTCTCTCTCTCTCTTTCCTCTCTCTCTTTCTCTCTCTCTCTCTCTCTCTCTCTCTCTCTCTCTCTCTCTCTCTCTCTCTCTCTCTCTCTCTCCTCTCTCTCTCTCTCTCTCTCTCTCTCTCTCTCTCTCTCTCTCTCTCTCTCTCTCTCTCTCTCTCTCTCTCTCTCTCTCTCTCTCTCTCTCTCTCTCTCTCTCTCTCTCTCTCTCTCTCTCTCTCTCTCTCTCTCTCTCTCTCTCTCTCTCTCTCTCTCTCTCTCTCTCTCTCTCTTCTCTCTCTCTCTCTCTCTCTCTCTCTCTCTCTCTCTCTCTCTCTCTCTCTCTCTCTCTCTCTCTCTCTCTCTCTCTCTCTCTCTCTCTCTCTCTCTCTCTCTACTGTCTACACTAGACACTCACATCACAGGCCATCTGTCCCTGTCCCTGTCCTGTCCCTGTCCCTGTCCTGTCCTGTCCCTGTCCCTGTCCCTGTCCCTGTCCCCTGTCCCTGTCCCTGTCCCTGTCCCTGTCCCTGTCCCTGTCCTGTCCCTGTCTGTCTGTCTGTCTCTATCTCTCTCTCTCTCTCTCCTGCCTCCACTAGACACTCACATCACAGGCTAGCACTATTCACGAGGGAAAGCAAAGCATCACAGGAAATTGAT
>OZ024861.1:19035212-19055212 GCA_964017155.1 Oasisia sp. SBJ-2009
ATAAACTGGCAATCATATGCACTGGTGTGTGTGTATGTGTGTATAAGAATGCCACATTATAAATTACCTCATGTGGAAGATAATCTGAAATGTGTTGTATGCAGTGAATCAGTGAATTATGCTATAATCCAAATGACAGACTGCTAGCTCAGTTGACAGCAACTTGCCAATTAGCTGACAAATTACCAGATTAATTAAAATGTTGTTTACCAAGAAAGTAGAATGAATGACAAGAACCAGAGCTCAGTGCAGAAGACAAGACCGAAACAAGAAATTGATCTTTGTGAGGAGTAATTATGACATGGCCATTAGGTTGTACGACAAGACACAGATGAATGAAATGAAAGCAAGGGTTGTACTATTCTATTGAGTCCAGCAAATAATGGCACGTCGCTACCCTGGAACCTCCACCAGTACTCACAAAGTTCTTGTGTTAATGACAAAGAAGGGATATGAATGGAGATGGAAGACATGTTGATGTAGCTGTAGATGTCACTGCAGGTGAGAGTGTCACTGGCAGTCAACATGGCCACTGTCTTCAGTCACAGCAGTCTTCTGTGTGCTACACAGTCAGGTACAGCAACATACAGTGGTGTACAATATAGATCATGTTACATGTGTATATATATATATATATATATATATATATATATATATATATATATATATATATATATATATATACATATATGTGTGTATATATATATATATATATATATATATATATATATATATATATTTATCAGTTTGGTGTATTTAGTTGTGCTAGAATGAGACATTCTTGAATATAAAAGCTCATTGAGGCTGTGAAAAGCTCATAGTCTACAGAATAAATATCTTACACTTTGAACCCAGTAATATTACAACACGCCTGAGTTGGATTATGTGCCAGTTGCGGTCTAGATTTGTGAAACCGCACAATGAAGCTATTGCATGCAACACAGTATCTTATAACAATAGGATGTCTAGCATGACATTTTCCTAGACAGCAACATTTGTTTTTCTAGACAATACATATGAGACCAGACTCATATCACTGAATCACGAATCTATTGATGCAATCATCTTTCAACACGTCTTATGAATCACCTAATCTCTAATCTTTCGATACTAAATACAGCATTCTTTGTGACACATATATTTCATCTGGCAACTACACTAATTCTCTTTAACTGTCTAACTGTACATGAATGTTTCAAGTTTACTAAACCACCTCATGATCTGGATAACTGACCATCACTAAACACTGAAATGTACAATACAGACAGTTATCTGAGTTTAATATTACCCAGATAGTTATCTGCATACCATTAACTGGTCACTCTGAAACCTACCCACAACATCAATGTGTAAAGACATGCCTGTTATATGAAATTTTCCTAGACAGCAACATTTGTTTTTCTAGGCAAACATCAATGCTCTCAATTAGTGAAACTGTCAACTTTCTGCAGAATTGGTGACTCTGTACTCTGAACATTATCTTGTTTTGTTGGTTAACAAAAATAATAATTATTAATTATGATTAAATACACATACTTACTAGTAGAAGTGGTGTTGATGTGTTGTGCATTTGGTAAGTTTTTGTCGTACATAAAAATGTTGATTCAATGTATATTTGTGACTAAAATTATAGTGTATTTCAACCATTTATCTTTAAAACATTCACTGTTTCTCGAAAACATCCCATTCCATCTGTGAAATTTGTAGCTGACTGTAGAGATTTACAACAAATAAAATAAAATATACCATAACAGCTGTATATATACTTACACACGTAAACATAATTACATTACTATCATCTGTAATAAACCATAGGTGCACAAAAAATTATATTTTGTTTTTTGAAAACCTAAAACTACTATGTAGTCAGACGGATAAAACAAGCAGGTATGCTATAACATACAACACATCAAATAATAATTTTTGTAAATTATTTATGGTTTCCAGAAACCTTTTTTCAGACATACTGTTATTATGATAAGAAGTGCTGCTAAGTATATTATCCAAGGTTACAGTTCATGCCCAATCAATTGTTCTGCAACATCTGCTGTGCTGCTGGTGTTAGAACTACACCTGTACCAAGTGTTGGTGTTAGAACTACACCTGTACCAAGTGTTGGTGTTAGAACTACACCTGTACCAAGTTTTGGTGTTAGAACTAAACCTGTACCAAGTGTTGGTGTTAGAACTACACCTGTACCATGTGTTGGTGTTAGAACTACACCTGTACCGAGTGTTGGTGTTAGAACTACACCTGTACCAAGTGTTGGTGTTAGAACTACACCTGTACCAAGTATTGGTGTTAGAACTACACCTGTACCAAGTGTTGGTGTTAGAACTACACGTGTACCAAGTGTTGGTGTTAGAACTACACCTGTACCAAGTGTTGGTGTTAGAACTACACCTGTACCGAGTATTAGTGTTAGAACTACACCTGTACCAAGTGTTGGTGTTTGAACTACACCTGTGCACCTGTGCACCTGTACACATGTGCACCTGTACACATGTACACATGTACACATGTACACATGTACACATGTAAACCTGTACCAAGACGAGACCTGCACTCACAGTTTCAGAGCCACATGTGTCAACAGTGACCGTGAGGAGAGGAGACTGCCACAGATGGCCAGAGGGAGTACTTCTGTGGTCAGCAGATGTGTGAGACTATTCAAACACAAGTGAGGAGTCACCAGCAGTCAAGAGACAGCGGGGTAGGTACAACAAGTCTATGCCCGTCTCATAGCTGTATTCACATTACCCTGCACTGTAATACAGTCACTACGACACATTTTGTAGAGCCAGGCCTGCATTGTAATACTGTCAGTACGATACATTTTGTAGAGCCAGGCCTGCATTGTAATACTGTCACTATGATACATTTTGTTGAGCCAGGCCTGCACTGTAATACTGTCACTAAGATACATTTTGTAGAGCCATGCCTGCACTGTAATACTGTCACTATGATACATTTTGTAGAGCCAGGCCTGCACTGTAATACTGTCACTACGACACATTTTGTAGAGCTAGGCCTGCACTGTAATACTGTCACTATGATACATTTTGTAGAGCCAGGCCTGCACTGTAATACTGTCACTATGATACATTTTGTAGAGCTAGGCCTGCACTGTAATACTGTCACTATGATACATTTTGTAGAGCCAGGCCTGCACTGTAATACTGTCACTACGACACATTTTGTAGAGCTAGGCCTGCACTGTAATACTGTCACTAAGATACATTTTGTAGAGCTAGGTCTGCACTGTAATACTGTCACTACGACACATTTTGTAGAGCCAGGCCCGCACTGTAATACTGTCACTACAATACATTTTGTAGAGCCAGGCCTGCACTGTAATACTGTCACTACAATACATTTTGTAGAGCCAGGTCTGCATTGTAATACTGTCACTAAGATACATTTTGTAGAGCCAGGCCTGCACTGTAATACTGTCACTAAGACACATTTTGTAGAGCCAGGCCTGCACTGTAATACTGTCACTAAGACACATTTTGTAGAGGCAGGCTTGCACTGTAATACTGTCACTAAGATACATTTTGTAGAGGCAGGTCTGCACTGTAATACTGTCACTAAGACACATTTTGTAGAGCCAGGCCTGCACTGTAATACTGTCACTAAGACACATTTTGTAGAGGCAGGCCTGCACTGTAATACTGTCACTAAGATACATTTTGTAGAGGCAGGCCTGCACTGTAATACTGTCACTGTGATACATTTTGTAGAGGCAGGTCTGCACTGTAATACTGTCACTGTGATACATTTTGTAGAGGCAGGTCTGCATTGTAATACTGTCACTATGATACATTTTGTTGAGCCAGGCCTGCACTGTAATACTGTCACTATGATATATTTGGTAGAGCCAGGCTTGCACTGTAATACTGTCACTAGGATACATTTTGTAGAGGCAGGTCTGCACTGTAATACTGTCACTGTGATACATTTTGTAGAGGCAGGTCTGCATTGTAATACTGTCACTATGATACATTTTGTTGAGCCAGGCCTGCACTGTAATACTGTCACTATGATATATTTTGTAGAGCCAGGCTTGCACTGTAATACTGTCACTATGATACATTTTGTAGAGCTAGGCCTGCACTGTAATACTGTCACTATGATACATTTTGTAGAGCCAGGCCTGCACTGTAATACTGTCACTACGACACATTTTGTAGAGCTAGGCCTGCACTGTAATACTGTCACTAAGATACATTTTGTAGAGCTAGGTCTGCACTGTAATACTGTCACTACGACACATTTTGTAGAGCCAGGCCCGCACTGTAATACTGTCACTACAATACATTTTGTAGAGCCAGGCCTGCACTGTAATACTGTCACTACAATACATTTTGTAGAGCCAGGTCTGCATTGTAATACTGTCACTAAGATACATTTTGTAGAGCCAGGCCTGCACTGTAATACTGTCACTAAGACACATTTTGTAGAGCCAGGCCTGCACTGTAATACTGTCACTAAGACACATTTTGTAGAGGCAGGCTTGCACTGTAATACTGTCACTAAGATACATTTTGTAGAGGCAGGTCTGCACTGTAATACTGTCACTAAGACACATTTTGTAGAGCCAGGCCTGCACTGTAATACTGTCACTAAGACACATTTTGTAGAGGCAGGCCTGCACTGTAATACTGTCACTAAGATACATTTTGTAGAGGCAGGCCTGCACTGTAATACTGTCACTGTGATACATTTTGTAGAGGCAGGTCTGCACTGTAATACTGTCACTGTGATACATTTTGTAGAGGCAGGTCTGCATTGTAATACTGTCACTATGATACATTTTGTTGAGCCAGGCCTGCACTGTAATACTGTCACTATGATATATTTGGTAGAGCCAGGCTTGCACTGTAATACTGTCACTAGGATACATTTTGTAGAGCCAGGTCTGCACTGTAATACTGTCACTATGATACATTTTGTAGAGCCAGGCCTGCACTGTAATACTGTCACTACAATACATTTTGTAGAGCCAGGTCTGCATTGTAATACTGTCACTAAGATACATTTTGTAGAGCCAGGCCTGCACTGTAATACTGTCACTAAGACACATTTTGTAGAGCCAGGCCTGCACTGTAATACTGTCACTAAGACACATTTTGTAGAGGCAGGCCTGCACTGTAATACTGTCACTAAGATACATTTTGTAGAGGCAGGTCTGCACTGTAATACTGTCACTAAGACACATTTTGTAGAGCCAGGCCTGCACTGTAATACTGTCACTAAGACACATTTTGTAGAGGCAGGCCTGCACTGTAATACTGTCACTAAGATACATTTTGTAGAGGCAGGCCTGCACTGTAATACTGTCACTGTGATACATTTTGTAGAGGCAGGTCTGCACTGTAATACTGTCACTGTGATACATTTTGTAGAGGCAGGTCTGCATTGTAATACTGTCACTATGATACATTTTGTTGAGCCAGGCCTGCACTGTAATACTGTCACTATGATATATTTTGTAGAGCCAGGCTTGCACTGTAATACTGTCACTATGATACATTTTGTAGAGCCAGGTCTGCACTGTAATACTGTCACTATGATACATTTTGTAGAGCCAGGTCTGCACTGTAATACTGTCACTACGATACATTTTTTAGAGCCAGGCCTGCACTGTAACACTGTCACTACGATACATTTTGTAGAGCCAGGCCTGCACTGTAATACTGTCACTAAGATACATTTTGTTGAGCCAGGCTTGCACTGTAATACTGTCACTATGATACATTTTGTAGAGCCAGGTATGCACTGTAATACTGTCACTATGATACATTTTGTAGAGCCAGGCCTGCACTGTAACACTGTCACTACGATACATTTTGTAGAGCCAGGCCTGCACTGTAATACTGTCACTACGATACATTTTGTAGAGCCAGGCCTGCACTGTAATACTGTCACTATGATACATTTTGTAGAGCCAGGCCTGCACTGTAATACTGTCACTATGATACATTTTGTAGAGCCAGGCCTGCACTGTAATACTGTCACTACGATACATTTTGTAGAGCCAGGCCTGCACTGTAATACTGTCACTATGATACATTTTGTAGAGCCAGGCCTGCACTGTAATACTGTCACTACGATACATTTTGTAGAGCCAGGCCTGCACTGTAATACTGTCACTATGATACATTTTGTAGAGCCAGGCCTGCACTGTAATACTGTCACTATGATACATTTTGTAGAGCCAGGCCTGCACTGTAATACTGTCACTGCAACACAACGGCTGTAGGAAAGGTCAATGTCATTTCATATTGCAATTCTCAAAATAGGACCAGTTCTATTTCAAAAGAACATTTGATATCAGGATTTTTGTGATGTATTATATACTAGTTAATATATTAAAATGGTATTCTCCTAAGAGGTGTCAATATGTAATTTGCAGCATCACATTTAGAAATAAACTTGACAGCATACCCAGTTTGTATAAACAAACAATTGAATTATTCAACACGTACTATCCACAACAGGGAAACTATTCACCACTGCGATTTTCAATCCTGCACAAACCTTACCTCCGAATCATATTGCTGGAAATGTTAGCTAACTCAATGAATCAGTGAGACAATTTAACAATAGCCCGTATGAAGCGTGTCTGTTGCCTGCCAGGTGCCACCTTACAGCTCACTGTGACAAGATCAGCCGGGCAAAAATCAATAACAGTGCAGTATCATGAATGTCTAACACAGCACCAACTGGTCTATTTGGTTGGCATTCTATGCCATACATGAATCTAATCGGCAGCTTAATTCAGTGCATATAAGAAAGAACCAGATATTTTGTTTCATTTTTCTGGCTAAACACATGAAAGAAGTAGCCAGTTGGCTTGATGTCAATGCCACACCAATGTCCTAGAATTCCTGTATGTTTTGTCTTCATCAGACAAAACATACATTCCCCAGCATTCACATTATTTGTAAGTTGCACCCATAAAATGAAAATTCCATTTGATTTCATCTGATGTGATCCTTGTTCTTTAAACATTCTGCTCATACAAACGAAGTACAACATCATCTACTAGGAAGGTAAACATGACTTGCTGCTATTACTTACAAGGTGCCATTATGTAGCGGTACAACCTGGGACACATATACGTAAGATCATGAGACAAACTTTGTAAGATTTGCAAAAGAAATCCTTTTGGTGTAGAGAGAGAGAGTGGAGGTGAGAGAGATGTCAATGGAGTGACAGAGTGGGAGAGCATTAGTCATGCAAGTTACACATTAGACATGTATATAGCTGTCTTTGTATTTTTACTTATTTAATACATTGTCGTTGACATATCACATGGACAGAGCAGGAATTCAAATTGGTAAATATAAAAACATTAATAGTAAAAGCAAGAAGATTATGTGAGCAGTTGAAATGTCACCAGATAAAAGGTAAACGGACTGTGAAGAAAATAAAAAAATATGTTATGCTTCAACTTCCAGTTCAAATTGTAGTTATTCTCTATAAAGCTTCCTGAAGTTATTTGTCTAAACCAGACCCGCCTCTACAACACTGGTCTTAAGTAACAAATGTTTGCATCTTTTAGATTCAGCAGATTGTGGGTTTCACTAAGACGACACATCAATTGTTTACATATCATCAGTATTTTTTGACTGATGGCTAAAACTGAAGCAGGTTTCAATTGTACTTACTGTATTACTTCTGGAATGATTGTCTACACCAATAAAGATGATATTGTCAGGTGTGCCTTTCAACCAAAATAAACAAAATATATAGACCAATACAAACTGTTATTTTTGCTCATACCCAGAATCAACAATGTGACAATCCCATACCCTTTCTGGTGGCTCACACACATGTATGTTATCTTTCTGGTGGCTCACACACATGTATTTTATCTTTCTGGTGGCTCACACACATGTATGTTATCTTTCTGGTGGCTCACACACATGTATGTTATCTTTCTGGTGGCTCACACACATGTATGTTATCTTTCTACTGGCTCACACACATGTATGTTATCTTTCTGGTGGCTCACACACATGTATGTTATCTTTCTGGTGGCTCACACACATGTATGTTATCTTTCTACTGGCTCACACACATGTATGTTATCTTTCTGGTGGCTCACACACATGTATGTTATCTTTCTGGTGGCTCACACACATGTATGTTATCTTTCTGGTGGCTCACACACATGTATGTTATCTTTCTACTGGCTCACACACATGTATGTTATCTTTCTGGTGGCTCACACACATGTATGTTATCTTTCTGGTGGCTCACACACATGTATGTTATCTTTCTACTGGCTCACACACATGTATGTTATCTTTCTACTGGCTCACACACATGTATGTTATCTTTCTGGTGGCTCTCACACATGTATGTTATCTTCATGAATTGTGATACAATGATCAAGCCTTACTTTTTGGTTCATATACTTGGGAAAATTATTATTCTTAAAAATAAATGCTGTCAATGTTTTGTATTTTCTCTCTCCATAAAACAACTAATTAACAACTGTCAATACAATATTATAAGTACCCTCAGAAGTTGCCTATAATTCTGAGATTCATAATTTGAATGTCATGCATGTCTCCACATTTCTGAGGTGTAATGGGTGAAGATTTACTGACTGCGTAACAGTGCTTATTTGCACTTGCATAATCTGGAGACAGACTGGAGACAGACAGCCTGATAGGTGTTCTATCAGTGAACCCATCTCTTTTACCTAAAGGAGTAAAGGTGCTTCCTGAATCCATTTCCTGGTTGTTTTAGTACACAAAATTATATTTTCTTTAATTTCTTCTTTTAAATTAAAACTAAAATGTATTTTTGACCAGAAACTGGAGAATATTAGCAAAAGTAATGGAGCAGTGTCAACATGTGCATGTAACTGAATACTAGAAGTATGTTCACATTTTCACAATTTTATATAATACCAATGATAAAAGTAAATTCTTGTGAACATTCTAAATTAAAAATGGCCCTGAAGTCTTTTGGATTATATTCTATATACGGAGTCTATAATTATGAATGAAATGTGTCTTGGTGAATAATAGTCACTGCCTAGTTTTGTTACCATAATCTCCTACCTTGGTAATTGGCATTTGTTCTGGTTATCTACAATGAGATGGTGACACACAGCCAAGTTGTGTGAATGTACAGACAGAACTAGTCATTACATCAGAAGGTAATATAGTTTCATTCCGCCAACGTCTAAAAACTCATCTCTTTAATGCTGCCTATCCTCCTAAGCCTCCTAGCTTCTTCATCCATCCGTTGACGACTCACGCATTGCTTTCGATTACGAGTTTGCTTAATCCCTTGGTTTGTCGCGCCACTGAGCTTGATCTTCAAGGATATTGGCGCAAAAGAAATTATTATTATTATTACTGGTTTTGAGTCAATTTATTTCCGATCCACTCAGCTACCCCAGTAATCAGAAAGCGGTTAATATCAATAACGTATATTTCATTCTTAGTTGTTTGGAATACTATATATATATATATTTTTTCACCCACAGGTGACAATATACCAGCATATATGCAATTTAAAGATGATTAAATAACCATCAAAATAAACTCAACTTGCAATTTACACAAAATCAATACTTTTAACTACCCGGTAAGATACAATTTCATTAAAAAAAAAACTGCAGAAGCAGCCTGACATAGACATAATACCAATTAGGTATGCTTTCCATGCAGACCACCTGTCATTGAGCACATGGTACCAATATGTAATTACCCCTGGCTCCTAGCAAGCCAACTAGCTTCCAGTGTTGAGGTCATTTGAGGGGATGAGGCTGTCTCTAGGTAGACACAGGCAAAATGTGGACATGTAGCATTTTGGGAGGCCCTCGTGTAACCTTAGAAACATACAAACAAATGGCTTGTATACTACCCATGTACCCTAAGATACTTCAATGGAACATTTGTGAAGTTACGCAAAATTTGAAAAATGTTTTTTACCAGGTTTGGGACTTTAGAAATATGCAATGAAATTTATTTTGAATAGTAGGATTAAAAATGAGATCTGAACATTACTCAACCAGTAAAAGTATACTACAAACTATGCCATCACTACAGAGATAAATGCTAACAAACTCGATACGGAGAGCCAAACTTAATTGAGCCATGAGAGTCAACAAGCCCCTGACAACCCTTGCCAATCATTGTTGTTGACGTTGATATGCGATATGTGTGATGTTGCAAGGGCCTTGTTCTCTGTGAGCCACGCAACAAGTAGAGAAGATGGAGAGCAGAGACTGGATGGAGACCACGATATCTCCATCATCTGCCAGAATGAAGGTATTTAAGGTGACACTGTATAGCTGTGAGGTGCCAGAAGTTGGGTCTTACATTGCACATCACAATAATGAGTTAGTTAGTAACAAGACCGAGGCAGCTGCGACACAAGACAAGGTCTGACCGACCGCAGAATGTTGTTGACGTGAATCTGATGCTCAGTGCATCTCTCTGATTCAAATGTACATCTCACAATGGACAGCAGTCGATTTATCACCATTCTATATGAAACATCAAGAGTTCTATATTTCAAGTAGGTGCCTCCATTATTATTATTATTACAGTATCCTCGCCAAGACAGATTGAAATGATGAAAATAAATAACGATTACCATGCAATGCCTTTCTGCTTGTGTCAAAGTCGTAATCTGTTTTCGATCATTAATTGAAACAATTACCCCTGTGCAGTGCGTTTGAGTACACTTCTCAAGTACTTTCATTGTTGTAATCTCATAAGGGCAGCGTGACTGAGCTGTTGACGGCTCACACTGCAAACATCACCGGCAGACATGCTACAGCAAGTGATATTTGCACAGAGATGAAATTCAGGCCCAAAACAATGATGGTGCTTGGCGTTGAGCCAAGGAGTTATTATTTTATCATTTCATACCTCAGGCACCACAATACAACCTGTGCTAAGAGGAATGCTGACAGATCCGTACACCGCTTCATGGCATATTTGCATGCATTGCGTGAACACTCAGGCAACACCAGCCTGCTCTGGTCACTTGAAGAGATCTAACAAAGCAGCCAGTCATCAATACACCTACAGCCTGCACTGGCATTTGCCTCATGCTAGGCATGACACGTTCAATCGCAGATTAACACCGTTAATATTTGCATCAGTACACAGATGACAGCGCTCGGAGCCCTGCTGAATCAATTTGTTTATCTGTATCTGCTGTGAGGTCACTGTAACAAATGGTGCTGCACTCAGTCACATGACACACTTAGTAGGATGTGTGTCATCAATCAAAACACTGAACACATCAGTTAAATGAGATAAAACATGGTCTTCACTCTTCACGCGATCAGTGCATAATAAGAAATACGTTAACAAACTTTACTTTCCATGCAGCCCATATGATCAGAGCATGATTACACAAAGCATTTCACAAATGTATATTTGTTAATTAATAATGCATGCTTTTACTGCAATTAAAAAACCGGCACATTAGACTCCAGGGTCAACAAGCAATATATATATATCTATCTAATTAATTATATTCTAGTTCTAGTTGTTTCCAGCACTCGGCAACGTTCTTTTAACTGACTAGTCTGTATATGCTGTGGTTACAACGTATGATCTTATGAGGTCTCATTTAATCTTATGAGGTCTCATTTAATCTGATGAGGTCTCATTTAATAATGTGCATTTGAAGAAAGAAGCTGCAAAACAACCCCTTGGAAGATCAGCTTCCAGCATGTGGGGACAGAGGAACATCTTAGAGTATTAAACCATCAGCTGCAGCCATCGGCCTTGCTGCTGACTGGGATGGGGCGCTTGCTACCCTCACAGGACTGGTGCACTAGTTACCCTCACAGGACTGGTGCACTAGTTACCCTCACATGGTTCACCTAGTGCTCTTATTGCCCTCCTGTCCTGCATACAAGTGACACAAGTGACACAAGTGACACAAGTGACACAAGTGACACAAGTGACACAAGTGACACAAGTGAAACAAGTGACACAAGTGACACAAGTGAAACAAGTGAAACAAGTGAAACAAGTGAAACAAGTGAAACAAGTGACACAAGTGACACAAGTGACACAAGTGAAACAAGTGAAACAAGTGACACAAGTGAAACAAGTGACACAAGTGAAACAAGTGAAACAAGTGACACAAGTGAAACAAGTGAAACAAGTGACACAAGTGACACAAGTGAAACAAGTGACACAAGTGACACAAGTGAAACAAGTGAAACAAGTGACACAAGTGAAACAAGTGACACAAGTGACACAAGTGACACAAGTGAAACAAGTGACACAAGTGACACAAGTGAAACAAGTAACACAAGTGACACAAGTGACACAAGTGACACAAGTGACACAAGTGACACAAGTGAAACAAGTGACACAAGTGAAACAAGTGACACAAGTGAAACAAGTGACACAAGTGACACAAGTGACACAAGTGACACAAGTAACACAAGTAACACAAGTGAAACAAGTAACACAAGTGACACAAGTGACACAAGTAACACAAGTGACACAAGTGACACAAGTGAAACAAGTAACACAAGTAACACAAGTAACACAAGTGACACAAGTGACACAAGTGACACAAGTGACACAACAGCAATCACAGAATAAGGAATACTCTGGCAATAAACAGTTTGGAAACATAACATTTAATTATCACTTTATTTATTCACGTATCTACAAATTCTGCTGGCTGAAGGCCAAGTCCTCTGCTTCTAAATGCCTACAAATTTATAATGGTAAGTTTATACGAACATTTTGAAGCACAAATTGATGCTGTTCACTCCACAATGCTTTGAGTTCATCCAGCTATATGACTGTGTCTTGTGTAGAATGAGGTGGAGATATTATATGAATGAAACCCAGCAAATGAGTAATTGCAGCAAGTTAGAGAAGACATGGTTGAACTGAACAAGTCAGCCAGATGCCAGACGATAATGTGCCAGGCATTTAAGAAATTCCAAAGATTGTGTGCCATAAAAACGTTACCTAGCCAATTAAAAAAAATTCTTTTATGGATTAAATTACCAGATTTGTGGACATATTGTTTTATTTAATACCTCAGTAATCCATCTTAATCAGTCACCATTAAGGTTCTGCCTTTTAAATGTTTTAACTAACTCCATGGTATACTACTATGATATTAAAAAATTCTGCTGAACACGATTTACACAACTGTATTTTGTTTACATCAAACAGCACTTTCCAATAATATTATAATTTTGTATTAAACATATAGTATGTTAATGTATTTACTCCATAAGGAAGTCCTGGTTTATGAATCATTCATACTCTATTTGCAGAAAATGTTCCTTTTCTCAACATGACTGGTATATTATATTATACTGGTGGTACTGTAGCTTTGGTAAGAATAATATAACAAACTCTAATATATGCAGATACACTAACCATGGATGCAGTCAACTGCTGCGTTGCTCTTCTTATTTGACAGACCTTTCCCCATGTTAGTGTGTCCTTTGGTGTACACTGTAGTTGTTTAACTTTTACAACACTAAATATAATTTATCTGACTTTTGCAGTCAATGACCTAAGGCCATTAGACGAGAAATTTGCATTTTTTATAGGCAATATTGCAGGTTTTTCTAAGTCTCAAGGGAGGCCAGTTTGAAGTTTAAAAAAGAGTGATATTGATGATGGAGATTTGTTTAGTGTGGAGAAGTATGTACATTTTGGGAAGCCACAAGGAATTTGAAGGGATGCAATTGGAAGGTTTATGGGTGCATCAATGGGGAACTGTTGGATATTTTGGGGAACTCTCCTTTTTGAAAGAGCTGTAGTGAGGTGCTGTTGGGAGTCTCAAGGCTGTTGGGAGTCTCAAGGGATTAAGTGGACATGATGCTCTATGAGGTACCACTTCAACTAGATGAAAATACAGGACATTTAGGCGGGTACAAGAAGGACTAAAGTAACACAATTTAAGATGGCTACAAGGAGATGCAAGGGTGAGTCAAGAGGCACAGAGGAGCTTAAGGTGGGTATATGGAGAACTTAGGGACACTATGGAGCTTAAAGTGGTATATGGAGAATTGAAGGAAACAGTGGAGTTTAGGTGGGTACAACGAGGATTCAAAGGGCAGTCAGGTCTAAGATGGTCACAAGGAGGACTCGGGGGACAAGCCCTGCTTTAAGATAAAGATCACTAACAAGATCCTAGGTGAGGCTGTGTTCAACCACTTGTTGTGGAATGTGGATGAACACAAGCTGATTATCACTGAAAGCAGAGGTAGTGAAACAGTGAGGCCACACGGAGAGGGGCACATGAGCAGACGGGAAGACTGCACAGGACTGTATGATGAAAAATGGGAAAAGCTAGAAATGGAGACCAAAACTGGTGATAAAAATAATGTTCAGTCCATGTATAAAAACAGTTAGCGTCATTTTGGGAAAAGACTACATACAACAACAATTAATACATTAGATTTGTACTAGTTAATACTATAAATATTGTTATATAAAAATAATTTATTATATATAGCCTTTGGTCATTGACTGCAAACAGTCTGATCAATTACATTTAGTGTTGTAAAAGTTAAACAAGTACACCAAAGGACACACTAACTTGTGGAAAGGCCTGTCAAATAAGAAATGCAACGAAACAGTTGACTGCATCCATGGTTAGTGTATCTGCATATATTAGAGTTTGTTAAATTATTGTTACCAATGCTACAGTGACAATAATTTCTATTGTTTAACGTTGCATTATTTAATCCTACATGACACTGTAGAAAACCGCAGCTGAATACAAAACCAGTTTAATCACCACGATCACTGTTACAATGTCAACATCACTAACTGTCATCTTCAGCTTGAGTGTTGCCAATGTTATGGCTAGGTGGTATGTTGACTACTGGTTAAGCCTGTCCTTAGTCTAACCGAATTTCTACCTAGAATTTGTAACAATGTGTCACACAGTGAGTGTCGTGTGTGACTGAATTGGCACGCCTACCTGGTTCTTTTCGATGAGAGCAGGGAGCGACGTGCGTCTGCCAGCTCTGTTGGTTGTCGTCAAGCCATGAGTGGTCGCCGAGCTCGACCGCCGCCTTCGAATGACGGCAATCTTTCCGTCTGCTGCGACTAGATTGTTGATGCTCGGCGGCTTGAACACCGTCTCCATGTACTTGGCGGCGATAACGCCGATGACGCCGGCCAAGTAAGCAACGAACGGTCGAACAGTGACGGGGATGTCGACGAGTGCCGTGCAGGCGAGGAAGCGCACGAAGCTGACGACAGCCAACATGACGGCACTGTGTGAAGTCTCGAGGCTGGAGAACACACTCGCCACACTGGCCGCAACAAGCACGGCACACGCCAAACATGGGTTCGTGATGAAGCCGTCGCGACCGATGTCAACGACGAAATACTGGCCGAAGAACTCGCCCGCGAAGCAGGCGCTGAATAGCACGTAGATGCTCGTCGCTGACCACGACTTTCGCAGGTAGAGCGCGAGCCAGTAAAATGCACAGTTTATACTGAAAATCGGCACGACAATTGAACAGAGCCGCCGAAATATATATCCTAGATCGACGCGTATCAGCAGGTAGCAGATGGCGCTGGTGAACACGAATCCGATGCCATAAAGGAGGTTGAGTTGTTGTGATGTCAGGTTTGAGAGGCCGACCCAGCCGAGCATCAGGCTATAGTTGCCTCGTTCGAGCGGTTTCATCAGCACCTGTACATACCAGTTGTTGTCTCCCTCGTATTCCTCGTCTCGCTCCTGGCCATCCCCGTCACTGGCAGACCCCTTCCGGGAACCCCGGCTATGAGTACCCGTGCTGGCCGCTGTCATTTCTCTCCGGGATGCCGACGAAAATGCTCGAAGGCGAAGGAGCGGCTACCTTGTCAATAAATACACCGCCAGCTTCTCGCGCGCGCGGCATGCCGGGTAATATAGTAGCCGCCGTGAAAGGGACGCGCTCAAAACCTGTCATCGTTGCGGATGATAAAGTCGTCACGGCTGTTGCGTTCCATAAAAACCGTTCGTTGTAACGACTAAATCAAATAAAACGGCACGTTGCCCGATTAAACATTGACGATACATTAATTCATATATGTATGCGTGCTCAAAGAAGCTCACGAAAATGACCGAACGTCAACGCTAGACGAGAATAACGGCGGTGTAAATTACTCAAGAGACGAGTGTAACGGGACATGCATGACGAGTTGCTTATACTTAGCGCGGAAGTACAAACCGTATAACACTAGACGGGTAACTGTAATATTCTCGGTCTGCTCCAAGACCAGACCAAGAAGATAATATCATATCTCCCATAGTACCACAAACTGCTTCATACATTAAATCTTTCACAGATGCCAGAAAGATATATCATTTACTACCTCCCGATATTTGCTATTATCTTGTTGATGTTGATGTTGATGCCAACACTAGGGCCACAAATAGTTTGTCAACGGCTGCCACCACCTCCAAAATTTATCCGCCAACCCTACACCTCAGCAAAGGAAAACAAGCGTGTGGGGGCATTCCCTACTTCTATGCTAACCATTTTATTCTGAAAAAAAGATGGCTTGTTATTCCTAGCGCATCATGGTTGAAGATGGACTTGAATTGTACAAGACTAATCATTAGTCCGCGCTCGTCAGAACACGTGTAGCAACTATCCTTGACAGCCACTTGGGCCCGACACATTTTGTCATTATGAACATGTTTCAATTCAGAGTAATGCTTGTTCGCCCATGCCTTCAATAGTTCAGTCATTTCGGCAATGCAAAATCTTGATAACACAATTCACATTTTCTCGTTACATATATTTTTGACGTCGGTAACAAACTTTACATAGATGTCGAAATTCAGGATTGTACTCCCATCTTAGTTTAGAATATGAGCTTATAGTCACAGTATTTCTTAGTTCGAACGGCGAAAAACTGCAATACTACACTCTTCCACTTTGAATTGTAGCCCCAATACACCTCCAACACTACATCCATCGTATAGCAAACAAATACAACACATTACCCACCACCTCCCCATCTTCTATCCTCCATCACCACCACCTCCCCACCTTCTATCCTCCATCACCACCACCTCCCCACCTTCTATCCTCCATCACCACCACCTCCCCATGTTCTATCCTCCATCACCACCACCTCCCCCATCTTCTATCCTCCATCACTACCACCTCCCCATCTTCTATCCTCCATCACCACCACCTCCCCCACCTTCTATCCTCCATCACCACTACCTCCCCACCTTCTATCCTCCATCACCACCACCTCCCCCACCTTCTATGACCCATCACCACCACCTTCCCCATCTTCTATCCTCCATCACCACCACCTCCCCCATCTTCTATGACCCATCACCACCACCTCCCCCATCTTCTACGACCCATCACCACCACCTCCCCCATCTTCTATCCTCCATCACCACCACCTCCCCCATCTTCTACGACCCATCACCACCACCTCCCCCATCTTCTACGACCCATCACCACCACCTCCCCCATCTTCTACGACCCATCACCACCACCTCCCCCATCTTCTACGACCCATCACCACCACCTCCCCCATCTTCTACGACCCATCACCACCACCTCCACAATCTTCTATACCCCATCACCACCACATCCCCCATCTTCTATCCTCCATCACCACCACCTCCCCATCTTCTATACCCCATCACCACCACATCCCCCATCTTCTATCCTCCATCACCATGACCTCCCCCATCTTCTACGACCCATCACCACCACCTCCCCCATCTTCTACGACCCATCACCACCACCTCCCCATCTTCTATACCCCATCACCACCACATCCCCCATCTTCTATCCTCCATCACCATGACCTCCCCCACCTTCTATGACCCATCACCACCACCTCCCCATCTTCTACACCCCATCACCACCACCTCCCCCACCTTCTAAGACACATCACCACCACCTCCCCATCTTCTATGACCCATCACCACCACCTCCCCATCTTCTACACCCCATCACCACCACCTCCCCCACCTTCTAAGACACATCACCACCACCTCCCCATCTTCTATGCCCCATCACCACCACCTCCCCCACCTTCTAAGACACATCACCACCACCTCCCCCACCTTCTAAGACACATCACCACCACCTCCCCATCTTCTATGCCCCATCACCACCACCTCCCCCACCTTCTAAGACACATCACCACCACCTCCCCATCTTCTATGCCCCATCACCACCACCTCCCCCACCTTCTAAGACACATCACCACCACCTCCCCCACCTTCTATGACCCATCACCACCACCTCCCCATCTTCTACACCCCATCACCACCACCTCCCCCACCTTCTAAGACCCATCTCCACCACCTCCCCATCTTCTATGACCCATCACCACCACCTCCCCATCACCACCCCATCACCACCACCTCCCCCACCTTCTATCCTCCATCACCACCACCTCGCCCATCTTCTATAACCCCATCACCACCACCTCCCCCATTTTTTACGACCCATCACCACCACCTCCCCCATCTTCTACGACCCATCACCACCACCTTCCCCATCTTCTATCCTCCATCACCACCACCTCCCCCACCTTCTATGACCCATCACCACCACCTTCCCCATCTTCTATCCTCCATCACCACCACCTCCCCCATCTTCTATGACCCATCACCACCACCTCCCCCATCTTCTACGACCCATCACCACCACCTCCCCCATCTTCTATCCTCCATCACCACCACCTCCCCCATCTTCTACGACCCATCACCACCACCTCCCCCATCTTCTACGACCCATCACCACCACCTCCCCCATCTTCTACGACCCATCACCACCACCTCCCCCATCTTCTACGACCCATCACCACCACCTCCCCCATCTTCTACGACCCATCACCACCACCTCCACAATCTTCTATACCCCATCACCACCACATCCCCCATCTTCTATCCTCCATCACCACCACCTCCCCATCTTCTATACCCCATCACCACCACATCCCCCATCTTCTATCCTCCATCACCATGACCTCCCCCATCTTCTACGACCCATCACCACCACCTCCCCCATCTTCTACGACCCATCACCACCACCTCCCCATCTTCTATACCCCATCACCACCACATCCCCCATCTTCTATCCTCCATCACCATGACCTCCCCCACCTTCTATGACCCATCACCACCACCTCCCCATCTTCTACACCCCATCACCACCACCTCCCCCACCTTCTAAGACACATCACCACCACCTCCCCATCTTCTATGACCCATCACCACCACCTCCCCATCTTCTACACCCCATCACCACCACCTCCCCCACCTTCTAAGACACATCACCACCACCTCCCCATCTTCTATGCCCCATCACCACCACCTCCCCCACCTTCTAAGACACATCACCACCACCTCCCCCACCTTCTAAGACACATCACCACCACCTCCCCATCTTCTATGCCCCATCACCACCACCTCCCCCACCTTCTAAGACACATCACCACCACCTCCCCATCTTCTATGCCCCATCACCACCACCTCCCCCACCTTCTAAGACACATCACCACCACCTCCCCCACCTTCTATGACCCATCACCACCACCTCCCCATCTTCTACACCCCATCACCACCACCTCCCCCACCTTCTAAGACCCATCTCCACCACCTCCCCATCTTCTATGACCCATCACCACCACCTCCCCATCACCACCCCATCACCACCACCTCCCCCACCTTCTATCCTCCATCACCACCACCTCGCCCATCTTCTATAACCCCATCACCACCACCTCCCCCATTTTTTACGACCCATCACCACCACCTCCCCCATCTTCTACGACCCATCACCACCACCTCCCCCATCTTCTATGACCCATCACCACCACCTCCCCCACCTTCTATGACCCATCACCACCACCTCCCCCACCTTCTATGACCCATCACCACCACCTCCCCCACCTTCTATGACCCATCACCACCACATCCCCCATCTTCTATGACCCATCATCACCACCTCCCCCATCTTCTATGACCCATCA
>OZ024861.1:19065212-19167712 GCA_964017155.1 Oasisia sp. SBJ-2009
AGAAATATTACTGACGTCATTACAGACGACTGACGTCATTCAAGTCAACAGACATGGCTATGCTTCTGAGAGACGCGCAGTCATGCTGCTGCTTCGTCTGTCCGCCGTGACGTCAAATGTCGAGTGGGCGTCGACGAATGGGACGGGACGATCACTCACTGCGCCGCGGCGTCTCTACCGAACGGTTGCGGGAGAGGAAGGTGGAGTGGTAGGTGGCGTTGTTGTGTAGGCCCACCTCGATGAAATGGAGGCAGAAGTGTACGTCATTGTGCATCTCACTGCCTAACCTAACGCTCGGTCGAAGTCCACGGTAGCGTTCTTCATACGGGGAAATCAAAACGGATTTTGTTAAAAACAAAATCTTCTCCAGCGTACAGGTTGCGTGCCTGGATACCGGAGTGCGTGAGGGCATAGCGAGAGTGCGTGCGCGACTGCCTGTCCGCTCGCCTACGTGGATGTAACCACAGAAGATGGTTTCACGAAGCATTTGTAAGGTCGGAGCCGGAGCTGGAGGACTGACCGGATTCAAAACATTCGTTGTTAACGGATATGACACCAGAAGACGTACGGGTATTTTCGGCGGTTAGAGGTATTGCATTGGCAGTTTGTCACTGCTCAGTCTCAGGGTGGAAATGTTGAAATTGTTTGCAGTTCAATGTCCGACCTTTCGCTACATATCTAACCTCAACAGTAGGCCTAACCCAATAATTACAATTTTTTTTATAAGTGGTTGTGTGCAAAGAAGCTATGCTTGAATGTTAAACAGATCTATACATGTTTGTGTTTTAGTACTAAAAATAGCAACTATGAAGTAAAAATAGTTTTAAAATTAGTAATGAAGTTATGAATCTGTGACATTTCGAGGATTAAATATAAATAAACATTGAACATGGAAAGACCACATAAACATAATATGTTTGAAAATATTTACCATTTTTGGATTAAATTAAGTCATACCGATCCCATATGTTTAAGCAAAGTGATATCCATGCAATGTAACACACTGAATGTTGTATTTTTTCTGGTATATGTTGCGTTGTGAAATAAACTTACTTATACACATATTTCCTTGCGTGAGCTATGAATGTTTTAGTTCTTGATAAGGTTTGGTCTCCGTCCGCCACGCTATCCGTGTGGTGTGGTTGCTTCGGGACGTACTATAATGTTGTTTTCCAAAACAACTGATCTCTAGGTCAGCGCCCAGCCGCTGACCGCATCCACACTGAGCCCACACCCACTAACTGCATACACACTGAGCCCACAGCCACTAACCGCATCCACACTGAGCCCATAGCCACTAACCACATCCACCCTGAGCCCACAGCCACTAACCACATCCACACTGAGCCCATAACCACTGACTGCCTCCACACTGAGCCCACGGCCATTAACCGCATCCAGACTGAGCCCACGGCCACTAACCGCATCCACACTGAGCCCACAGCCACTAACTGCATCCACACTGAGCCCACAACCACTGACCGCATCCACACTGAGCCCACAGTCACTAACCATATCCACACTGAGCCCACAGCCACTGACCGCATCCACACTGAGCCCACAACCACTGACCGCATCCACACTGAGCCCACAACCACTGACTGCCTCCACACTGAGCCTACAGCCACTAACTTCATCCACACTGAGCCCACAGCCACAGACCGCATCCACACTGACCGCATCCACACTGAGCCCACAACCATTAACCGCATCCACACTGAGCCCACAGCCACTGACTGCATCCACACTGAGACACAGCCACTGACCGCATCCACACTGAGCCCATAACCACTGACTGCATCCACACTGAGCTCACGGCCATTAACCGCATCCACACTGAGCCCATAACCACTGACTGCATCCACACTGAGCCCACAACCACTGACCGCATCCACACTGAGCCCACAACCACTGACTGCCTCCACACTGAGCCTACAGCCACCGACTTCATCCACACTGAGCCCACGGCCACTGACCACATCCACACTGAGCCAACAGCCACTGACCGCATCCACACTTAGCCCACGGCCACTGACCACATCCACACTGAGCCAACAACCACTGACCGCATCCACACTGAGCCCACGGCCACTGACCACATCCACACTGAGCCCACGGCCACTGGCCACATCCACACTGAGCCCACGGCCTATAACTGTATCCACACTGAGCCCACAGCCACTAACCGCATCCAGACTGAGCCCACAGCCAGTAACCGCATCCACTTTGAGCCCATAGCCACTGACCCCTAAAAACGTAACTTGAACTAAAAGGGAATATGTTTTTTTTTTTAGTTTGCATTGATATAGTATGTAAATAAGTATAAAAAACAATACTTGTAAACTATGGTCAAGTGAACAAATGTTAACGTCAAAACCCATTTTACCTGGGTATTGCTGTACTTTAAACAAACTACCTCCATAAGGATATCTTGCCGTAAAAAAGGTTCAGGAATGTATGACAAGCGGTCTAAGTATACGTTAAGACAAACTCTTTTAAATGGTTGTAACTTGAATAGTTATCACTTGAAACCAATTAAAACATGTCAACCAAAATAAATGTACCCTGAAAATTGACATTTTTGGCCATTTTATTTAGCCAAATGACACCATAACAATTAAGACACAGTTAGAGGTAACCAATTATGCGTTCATGTTATACTACACATTGTTACAACATTGCAGCTGATGAATCAATGTGACATTGAGAAGTACAATCGGTCCGAATCAGAGCATTCTGCCTCACGACATCTTGAATCAACAGAGTCAAATAACCCCCCGTCCTCCTCTGTACATAATCATCTGCCTCATCCTCATCCTCCTCCTCGCTGCCATCTTCCCCGCTCTCTTCTGCTGGCCCTGGTGCAGGTAGATGCATCGGGAGAGCAGGTCGCGTGTGGCGGACAGGGCGAGAGCCACCACTTACCAGCTCCCTGCCATGTCCGAGTGGCGAGGGTGGTGCTTCAGGGACGGGTAGCGCATTAGATACGCCAAGTAGTTGGCGCCGAGGCAGTGTTGGCGTAGGCTATCTGCATCTGGATGGAAACGGATGATATGTTCTTCATTCTTTTCTACTTCGCGGCACGGGCCTCAGCAATGGTGCTACCTTTGTTGTCGCCGTAGATGACATGTCGTGTGACCACCTTCTCCTCTAGGTCAAGGCTCTCTCCGCACCGCGACAGCTGCCGTCGCGCCACAGGGCTCTTCGCCACCTGGTCATACCCCGACTTCTTACCCTTGCCCTAAGCATCTGTATCAGCAGCATCAATGACAACAGGGCCACTGTAGCCTGACTCGCGCAGAATTGCGTAAACGGAGACGAGGACAATGTCAGCCTGAGACTGGTCAAAGGTTGAGTTCTGCATCGGCTGCTAGGAGCCAACTGAGTATATAAGCTCTGTATCAACACTCTGTGCTAGGTCGGTCAGGTAGCTGCATATCAATTTTTGCAGCCGACCCTTGTTTCTGACGCTACACAGCAGCATGTTTGAACGCTCTGAGGGGGGAAAGGTCTGCCAATTTCACGTATGTTGGGGATATTTGTCTTACCCTGCACTCGCAGGTCTCACTTGTGTCTTTAGTCGAGTATGCTGCGTCGTACGGGTCGTTCACACAGATGATACGGTCAGCATTGCCATGGCGGGTACTTGTATGGGTGCCATCTTGCGTCTGCCGATCTTCTGCTGTTGGGGTTGTCATACTCCAGATCATGCCCATGTCGACGAGAGCGACGTAGGGTTCCTGTAGGTCTACATATTTGCAGAGAGAGATTCTGGATGAGTTTGCTCTTTTGCGTCTTCCTGTATGTGCCGTTGGAGTTGAATGAGGCCATACACTCCTCCCTCAATAACACGATGTTCCGGCAACTGGGTTCACAAGTTGGCTGACTTCAACCAGGTTGATCACTGCGGCCCGCTACATCTCAGCAGCTATCGCCGTTAGTTCCTCCGCGGGCTTCTTCGTGCCTGGTTCCTCGGCCAAACGTCAATCGTTTGCTCAGAGGAACGGATGGATGGAGGGAGACATTCTTACTGAACACCCGCGCTCGCAAAAAACTGGTAAATTTGCAGCACGGGCTGAGTTGAAGGCCGCAACGAGCTTATCAGATGCAGGCATGGCTGACTGTAGGGTGCGGAGGGTGGATGAGGCCGGGTCGAACAGGAGGGAGTCGAATTCTTGCATGCATGTGACCAGATACTGCACGCACTGCTCATCGTTTCGTATCCGTTTTGGGCCGCATTCCACGTGTTCCTCTTGGCATCTTTTCGGTTGGCCAGGACGGTGTGAGACGCCCTGGTCCGAGCCACATTGTTCACATCTCTGGAGTGCACTTCTCATTCTGGAGGATGGAGAGCCAGCCAGACTTCAGCAGGGTAATGAGGACGTACACGGGATGATCTCCAACTAAGAAGGCGAAGGGCATGCGCTTAATACCGATGATGATAGTCAGCTTGTCCATGATGTCCTACACAACTGACTTGTTGGGCGGTTGACTGTAAGACATATGGAAACAAGCCTTGCTCTTCCATTGCTCCATGTTCAAGCCAGCGTGAAACCCGTTATAGGAAGGGATTGACTGCTCGGCTCCATCAGGGCGGTCATCTTTCACATCCGCGCGAGCAAGGGCATGAACTTGCCCTGAAGGTATGTACTTGATGCGAACCGCGTTGGATGGTTCTATATGGTGTAACTGCCTGCATCTCAAACACCTTCTTAGTCAGTGCCTGCGACACAGTCGGCGTCTTTGGATGTTTGCCCCGTACTCCTGAACAAGACGTTCTAAACGCTGCAGAAACATCCAGTTACTGCTGTATGCAATTAATTAAACTGAAAAGCAATTGTGCTTCATTAAAACAAATCAGATCTTTTGTTGTGCTAAACAAGAGATTTGTACCCTCGTTAAAAAAATTCAGCTAATATGGCACGCATCCCAAAAGGAGCTCACTTCTAGAACCCTTATTCATCATATCCGGCAGAGGGGCTCTCGCTCATTTTATATTAATTGGGTCCAGGACTTCGATTCCATTATATATTACTTTGAAGATGACCTTTGAATAACCTTGAACTTACCACGTGACCTTGATCTTAGTTGGATCTGTCACCTTCATAAATTCCATCAGCACATCGATTTAGCGGAAATAATGTGTCTTGGTCAATGTACTCCGAAAAAACCTCTTCATACATGGTTCTAGGTGCTCTGGTTCAAACGTTACGTGTTCTTTTTACCAGATGGCGGCCATCTTGGATCTATGGGTTAAAATGATGTCATAGCGTTAAATTGATGCCAGAATCGGAATCCTCGTGGACGACTTACCAAAAAATTCGTACGTGAATTTTGCCGTTTTGGTTCAAATGATAATTTTTCGAGATGATGCCAGCGGCCATTTTGGATTTGGCCCTGTGGCGGAAAACGCCAGCATATTTTAGAGGGACCGGGGGGGCTAACTCTTGTTTAAATGGTCCATAGAAGTCAAATCAGTCGTCAAACCTTAGTAGCCAGAGAATGGTCACGAAACTGCAATTCTAGACCCTACTATATGTGTAATAAATAACTATATGTTTTATTTGCATGGATTTTGTATTAATCTACTCTCAGTCATCCAGTAAAACAAATTCATCCCGACAATTTATAAATTGTCGTAAGAAATAATTAGCATCTGGACTAGACAAAAATATATAAATTTGAGTATCGTCTGCATAAAGATGATGACTCAAAATGTCAAATGATGAAATATTAAGTGGTGACGAAAGGGAATCCCCAATCTTAACCAACGTCCATGTTGTACCACGTGAGTATAGTGTTAACTGTGTCTCTTCCTGCGCTGAAGCCACACTGGCTCTCTAGAAAAAGATGAGGTTGTTTAGGAGTACGCGAGAAAAGTCTTTCTTGCGATAGACAACCGGGAGATTTAACGTTTTACGGTTGTCGTAGGCAGTGGAGTACCCAGGGGGGGGGGGGGGGGGTAGGGGGCATACCCTCCCTAATCCCGGGAAAATTAGGAAGGTGGGGAACGGAGGACCAAAAAATGGCTTCCTGATTCACATAGTCACCAAGTACGGAGGGTACAAGGATGCCTGTGTGAAGTATTCTCTTTGTAGTCAAAACAATTAATCTAGTCGATTTTCCACTGGATGTCACTTCTTCTCGTAAGTTTATAAACTGTAATAAGCAACGTTACGTGTTGTAAAGTTACTGGTTGAACGCCAACGCCACACCGGGAGGTAGGAATGTTTAATTATTGTTTCATTAGAGTAAGTGAAAACTTATATTGGTATTTGTCGTGGGTGTTGTCTTTAGGTTTGGAAGATGTAGCGCGAGGAATGTGGTGGCCGGATATACGCGGATATTATGTGGGGGCTTGGGGTTCGTGTCTATTTAATAATAATGTTATCGTTTGTCTCTAACATTACAACGTTGACGCCTTCTGTGAATGGTTTTACTCAACTGCAAGCTACTTTGGTCAGTGAGCTTGGTTATCATGTCGGTATTCATTTTAAGCGAGTTGAGTTTGAATTGTGTGTGTGTGTGTGTGTGTGCGTGCGTGCGTGCGTGCGTGCGTGCGTGCGGGTGTGGGTGTGTGGGTGTGTGCGTATGGGTTTGCGCGTGCGTGCGCGCGTGCGCGCATGCGTGCGTGCGTGCGTGCGTGCGTACGTACATAGGGGAAACCCGGGCAATATGGGAGAGTTAACGTTCCACTGTTCGTCGCACCCACATTTTGCCAAACACACCAAAACACAACAGGGCATATGGTATTGTTTTTTTGTTGACATCATTATTTTTTAATAAATACGGATTATCCCGTTTGACATTTTCCCCGCATATACGGGTAAAATGGGATTTTGATCCGGGAAATATGGGAATGGGATGCATATTTAGTTGTGTCATTTGGTAATGTACGTGGTCCTACATATTCAGAATAGTTATTTTTAGTAACTGATATATTAGAACTAGTAAACTACAATAAGAATAGCCAAGATATGCGATATAGTAAGGTCGTATAAGCAAAGCGAAATGTCATACTTCTTTGTGAATTTGACTGAACTTGGGTGGATGACATTAAACAGGTATATTTTGTCTGGGCAAAAAGGGATAGTCTCATTTTGCCCGCATTAGTATATCCCATTTTGCCCGGAATATGCATGGTTTAATAAAACTGCGATACATTAATTATATATATACATCGTTCACTCTCACGAAAAACTATTATACGCTGAAACACTCATAAACTAATATTACATCCTCGCGACATTCGAAGTTGAAATATGATCAGCTGTCACTTAGCAAACTTAGATGGATCGCCAAAAAACAATTTAGCAAGGGTTCAAAGCTAAGGATTACTAACGATTGTTTCAATCCGCGCGAAGAATTGCATACCAATTGGTTTGTATAGTAGTACTCAGATGCCGCTACGATAGCTACGCTAGATAGATAGATACGCTTTGTGGCAGCACTATTCTTTGCATATAGCGATTTCCCATATTACCCGAATATCCCGTTTTACCCGGATTTCCCCTACATATATATGTATGTATGTATGTATGTATGTATGTATGTATGTATGTATGTATGTATGTATGTATGTATGTATGTATGCATGCATGCATGCATGCATGCATGCATGCATGCATGCATGCATGCATGCATGCATGCATGCATACATACATACATACATACATACATACATACATACATACATACATACATACATACATACATACATACATACATACATACATACATACATACATACATACATACATACATACATACATACATACATACATACATACATACATGTATACAGAGTTTGCGAAATTGTTGGATGGCCCCCTCCAATGGCAATGCAAAATCACGGCTCCGCCACTGGTCGTAGGACGCTTGTCAATTGTTCTTTAATTCTCCTGTACCTACACAACAAAAGCTTCGATTCTTCAATTCCTGATGGCCCACTGCAGTGAAATGTTCAACAACGCATGGAAAAGTAGTTTACTAAACCTACGTTATTATAGCAAGCTAGCAACACTCTTCCAGGGCATTTGCGCACTGCTGAGTAGAGTGGTTGCCTTCAATGCCTCAGAGCTCTAGTACTGTATTGTGTATTCTGCCATGTTTAATACACAACCGTGACAAATCACATAGCTGTATTTCTTATTTCAGCAAGCGGTTGGGGCATTATGTATTACAAAATGTATTACATAAAACATAACATGTAAACGTCGCATAATTATACAATGACTGACGAAATAGACGTTCAAAAATTCACGTCAATTCCAGAGGAGCAATTATAGTGCATCCTCACTTAAACAACAGACCGCACAGAGTGCTAAAGAACATTCATAGCTGTCAAGTCCTCATATTTTCCCTTACAGATAGGCCATAATATATTGTATTAATCACCTACTGTTTGTGGACTGCAAGCATAGATCGAGTCACCTGGACTGGAGCCACTAGGTATAACGGTTAGGGAGCGTACAATGAACAGCACAACATAGTTTTGCATTCCTTAGGAAGCTGATGATTTTTACACATTGTAAGTAATAATGATGCACAAATATCGTAGTGCATTATTCAGAGATTTATATGGCATTTGGCAAAGATAATCCCGTAACTGCCATAGCATTCTATCAGCTGACTTATCATAGTCTAGATGCTCTAGCCAGGGTATGTTATTGAATATCTTATAATATCGCTCACTCTGTCGAAGATACTGTCTGTATCTGTAACTGGCAAAATGCCCTGGGAACACATCACGCCAGTATGTATTACTGGCCTCTACTGAGCCTGCAGCATTTGTCCAACCTGTCCCGACATGGTCACATATAAACAAGTGAAGTGTATTATTATTAATATTGCAAAGTTTGAAAGCTGTTGAATTGACCACATTTTGTTTACAAATTGCATGCTTATATTATAAACATATCATTATTCGTGGACATTGTTGCATTTAAAATGTTGAGATTGCCCGCTAATTATCACCTATTAACTAATTAATTTATTATTACATGACTAGTTAATATGTATTTATTCTCATAATCAATGTGGTTATGCGCAGAGCATAATATGTATAAATATCTTCATATTTATGGACTTTGCTGGTCTTAATTAGAATGTGTTGGACTGTTAACTTGGTGCACTACTAATATTAACTAATTAATTGAATTAATTAGTATGAACAATTATTGAATGTTATAACATTTATTATTCCATTCAATGCATTTCAAAACACTGGAAACTGTATTTTAATTGCCATACAAATAACAAAGTTATGCCATTTTAGAGTTGTTTTTATTGAAATATTTATCAACAGAAAACTAAAAAATGGGCTAATTTTGTCATTATAGAGATACACCAATTCTATGACATTTTCCCATCACTTTTGATCTAATAATTTAGGTATTGTAATAAAATTAACGATTATGTGATTTATTACCTATTACCTTTAATTTAGGCCTATTTCGTAAATCCTATGATGATAATAATGTTTTGGTTGAAGTGCCTATACATATATATCGAAGTGTCTTTGCGTATGACGTGAACCCTATCTTTAAACCTGTGGCATACATGAGGATGCATGGGCATCGTGCCTGACATCACCAACTTAAAAACAAACAAATCTACAGGAGCTGATGAAGTCCCAGCCATACTATAAGTACGATACACCTTGCTGCCAATGAATTAGCTCCCGTCCTCAGAATAATCTTCCACAAATTCACTTACCACAGTTGAACTTCCCTTCTTCTGGTTGCATGCCAGCTTCACCCCAGTCTTTAAGAAGGGAGACTGGTCCCTTCCGTGAAATTCCAATTCCAGCTCCACAACTTCAATATGTTGCCAACTCCATGAACACATTATCTGCTCTAAAACAATGGACTAAACACTCACACTAAATGCAGTGAACAGAAACTTTGTTAATACTCACCACACAATGGCATACATGAACTAGCAATGTTTCTAAATAATAAATTGCAAACGCATTTGATAAAACTGTTCTCCATAACTGCTTCCTAAACATATTAAAGAGATGGCATCCACAACAAAACACATCTGGATGTCTAACTTTCTCATGTCAATTTCTTTGAATCAGTGAGTGATCACCTACCTGCCCTGACAGTTGACAATGACTACCTACACCTCGAAATAACATGTGTGCCATCTAAATATGTTATCCCAGTTGAGAAGGTGGAAAAGCAGTTACGCAAACTAGACATGAGTAAAGCACCTCTTTGTTACATCAGATTGTTACATCTGGTGTACCACAAGGCACAGATGGTACAGGAACACTTCTCTTCCTGATATATCACCAATGATTTATCTGACAATATCCACTCCACAGTCCATCTGTTTGCAGATGACTGTGTCCTCTACAGGGAAATCAAAAATCAGTCAGACTCACAAGAACTTCACCAAGACCTAGATGAGTTAGCAAAATGCTGACATGACTAGCAAATGCACTTTAACCTTCTAAAACTGCTTTGTGATGAGACTAATGGCAAGTTCTTATATAGCGCAGTATCCAGTCCTCAGGACTGTTCAAAGCGCTTTACACTTTACTTCCCTGACAGACCTGTTAACTCAGACACCATCTCGGCTTCTCTGGGAAGCATCCAGCCATATGCTACAATTAATGCACATATGCTGCTTGTACACATATCAGCCACTGTCTATAGCCAGGTACTCATACAGCTGAGTGAACTGGGGCAATGTAGAGTGAAAAAACTTGCCCAAGGTTTTAACACTGCACACAGGATTCGTACCCGGGTTCTCATAGTCGAGAGACCGAAGCTCTACCCATTGCGCTCTATGAACTAACTCATATAAAAAATGTAAAACAAATGCAATGTTGCAGGAAATGGACAGTCATCCTTATCTTAGAGTATGCATCACCAAAAATCTAATCTGGAACAAACATATCCATCAGGCTACCTGTTTAACTTATTGTATTTCCTTTCAACACACCTATACACTGTTTTTGTTATTGTACTGTATAGTGTTTGTGTATCCACTGCAACTAGATCCTGTGTTTAAATTCATTTTTTATGTGTTACTTACAAATCCACCTTGTATATATGTTTTTTGTTTGTTTAATAAATTCAATTCACTAATATTGTCTTTATCTGAATCTGGTGCAATGTCCACATTCTACTGATAACGCAATAATAATGTTTATTCAGCAGAATATTGCCAGTGACTTTCGCTACTGTGTGCTGCCATTTTTGTTATTGCCTTGTTATTATATTAATGATTGCAAATTATTTAGCCAATAGTGACATGTTTGGTGGCCATATTTACTTACCAGGTAAATTATTTTATATACTAATTTGTAGACTAATAATTATAGTACTACCATACAGCCTGTAATATAAACAAATGTTCATGACTGCTTCACTTGCGATGTGAATATACATTTACCTCAAGCAGTCAAGCTGCTGTTAGTAAATCAAAATACTGTCAGTTTAAAAAATACTGCAAAATACTGTCCTAGAAATTGGTTAATTTAGAAAAGTTGGGAAGGAATGCTCCATGATAGAAGAGAACGGTTTAAGATGTAAATGATTTGCGTTAGTTATTTCCTGTGCATACTTTTTATGGAGGTGTATGCACATGTTGTTTATAACTGAATACAAATATTTGTATTTAATATTCTCTCTGTCTTTTAGATGGCTTTGCCACCAGACCCAGACTTTGTGTTGCGAGGCAGTCAGTCAGCAGTGACCTGTCTCACCTATTTCTCCAACAGCCATCAATGCAACAGTCTTGTGTCAGGTACATAGACAACCCTGTCAGTGTGACAGTCACATGTTTGGTATTAGATAACCTTGTCAGTGTGCCAGTCTCGTGTCTGTTACATAGACATCCCTGACATTCCTGGTCAGTGCGGCTGTCTCATGTCACGGCAGAGCCAGGAACATAGACAACCATGTCTGTGCAAATCTGACATAATCTTACAAGTAAACATTGCAATAAATATAAAATGCCAGGAAGAACAGACCAAGTGGCTTGACACTCACTGAGGACAGACCAAGTGACACAACACTCACTGAGGACAGACCAAGTGACACAACACTCACTGAGGACAGACCAAGTGACACGAGCCTCACTGAGGACAGACCAAATGACACAACACTCACTGACGACAGACCAAGTGACACAACACTCACTGAGGACAGACCAAATGACACAACACTCACTGAGGACAGACCAAGTGACACGACCCTCACTGAGGACAGACCAAGTGACACGACCGTCACTGAGGACAGACCAATTGACATGACACTCACTGAGGACAGACCAAGTGACACGGCGCTCACTGAGGACAGACCAAGTGACATGACCGTCACTGAGGACAAACCAAGTAACACAACGCTCACTGAGGACAGACCAAGTGACATGACCGTCACTGAGGACAGACCAATTGACACGACACTCACTGAGGACAGACCAAGTGACACGACGCTCACTGAGGACAGACCAAGTGACATGACCCTCACTGTGGACAGACCAAGTGACATGACCCTCACTGAGGACAGACCAAGTGACATGACCGTCACTGAGGACAGACCAAGTGACACGACCCTCACTGTAGACAGACCAAGTGACACGACCCTCACTGTAGACAGACCAAGTGACACGACCCTCACTGTGGACAGACAAAGTGACATGACCCTCACTGTGGACAAACCAAGTGACATGACCCTCACTGTGGATAGACCAAGTGACATGACCCTCACTGAGGACAGACCAAGTGACACAACCCTCACTGTGGATAAACGAAGTGACACGACCCTCACTGTGGATAAACCAAGTGACACGACCCTCACTGAGGACAGACCAAGTGACACGACCCTCACTCTGGATAAACCAAGTGACACGACCCTCACTGTGGACAGACAAAGTGACATGACCCTCACTGTGGACAAACCAAATGACAGGACCCTCACAATGGACAGACAAAGTGACATGACCCTCACTGTGGATAAACCAAGTGACACGACCCTCACTCTGGATAAACCAAGTGACACGACCCTCATTCTGGATAAACCAAGTGACACGACCCTCACTGTGGATAAACCAAGTGACACGACCCTCACTGTGGATAAACCAAGTGACACGACCCTCACTGAGGATAAACCAAGTGACACGACCCTCACTCTGGATAAACCAAGTGACACGACCCTCACTGTGGACAGACCAAGTGACACGACCCTCACTCTGGATAAACCAAGTGACACGACCCTCACTCTGGATAAACCAAGTGACACGACCCTCACTCTGGATAAACCAAGTGACACGACCCTCACTGTGGACAGACAAAGTGACACGACCCTCACTCTGGATAAACCAAGTGACACGACCCTCACTCTGGATAAACCAAGTGACACGACCCTCACTGTGGACAGACAAAGTGACATGACCCTCACGGTGGACAAACCAAGTGACAGGACCCTCACTATGGACAGACAAAGTGACATGACCCTCACTGTGGATAAACCAAGTGACACGACCCTCAATGTGGACAGACCAAGTGACACGACCCTCACTGTGGATAAACCAAGTGACACGACCCTCACTCTGGATAAACCAAGTGACACGACCCTCATTCTGGATAAACCAAGTGACACGACCCTCACTCTGGATAAACCAAGTGACACGACCCTCACTGTGGATAAACCAAGTGACACGACCCTCACTGAGGATAAACCAAGTGACACGACCCTCACTCTGGATAAACCAAGTGACACGACCCTCACTGTGGACAGACCAAGTGACACGACCCTCACTCTGGATAAACCAAGTGACACGACCCTCACCGAGGACAGACCAAGTGACACGACCCTCACTGTGGACAGACCAAGTGACACGACCCTCACTGTGGACAGACCAAGTGACACGACCCTCACTGTGGACAGACCAAGTGACACGACCCTAACTGTGGACAGACCAAGTGACAGGACCCTCACTGTGGACAGACTAAGTGACATGACCCTCACTGTGGACAGACCAAGTGACAGGACCCTCACTGTGGACAGACCAAGTGACACGACCCTCACTCTGGATAAACCAAGTGACATGACCCTCACTGTGGACAGACCAAGTGACATGACCCTCACTGTGGACAGACCAAGTGACAGGACCCTCACTGTGGACAGACCAGGTGACATGACCCTCACTGTTGATAAACCAAGTGACACGACCCTCACTGTGGACAGACCAAGTGACACGACCCTCACTTTGGACAGACCAAGTGACAAGAGCCTCACTGTGGACAGACCAAGTGACATGACCCTCACTGTGGACAGACCAAGTGACATGACCCTCACTGTGGACAGACCAAGTGACACGACCCTCACTGTGGACAGACCAAGTGACACGACCCTCACTTTGGACAGACCAAGTGACAAGAGCCTCACTGTGGACAGACCAAGTGACATGACCCTCACTGTGGACAGACCAAGTGACATGACCCTCACTGTGGACAGACCAAGTGACAAGAGCCTCACTGTGGACAGACCAAGTGACAGGACCCTCACTGTGGACAGACCAAGTGACAAGAGCCTCACTGTGGACAGACCAAGTGACATGACCCTCACTGTGGACAGACCAAGTGACATGACCCTCACTGTGGACAGACCAAGTGACAAGAGCCTCACTGTGGACAGACCAAGTGACACGACCCTCACTGTGGACAGACCAAGTGACAGGACCCTCACTGTGGACAGACCAAGTGACAAGAGCCTCACTGTGGACAGACCAAGTGACACGACCCTCACTGTGGACAGACCAAGTGACAGGACCCTCACTGTGGACAGACCAAGTGACAAGAGCCTCACTGTGGACAGACCAAGTGACACGACCCTCACTGTGGACAGACCAAGTGACAAGAGCCTCACTGTGGACAGACCAAGTGACAGGACCCTCACTGTGGACAGACCAAGTGACAAGAGCCTCACTGTGGACAGACCAAGTGACACGACCCTCACTGTGGACAGACCAAGTGTCACGACCCTCACTGTAGACAGACCAAGTGACATGACCCTCACAGAATGGGTTGCGTATGTTTTAGGCAATGCAGATGGTGTCCTTCACACCTGGTGTATGCGCAGTCACCGGCCACAGTGTGTCACAGACACACACCGGGGCAGTGCCATGCTCAATGTGGAGCAGTTTGGTGTTGATGGGATGGTAACACACAGCAGGGGAATTTGTGTGGATGTCTGGAAGAATCCGGGAGCTGGCTGGATACGGCAAGGTTCAGCATTCTTTTAATCTCTACTCAAGGTGCATGTTCCAAAGCATACGTAAATTTACATGTTGGATGTCATGAATTAATTTCAGTGTTGAAGGCAAACTTCTATGAGTAGCAAAACATGTTTGGGCATCCCTCTCCCTCTCTCTATTATACAGGCCTGTCTACAATGAGCAGTTTTGAAAGTGCTATGTTACTAGGTTGCATTGTCCACTGCCTGTCCATAACTGTCACATGGCCATGATTAGGGACACATTGCACTGTCCCAATGATGGCTACTCATAAGGACAGGTTATACCGTAATGACATTTCATTATAATTGATTTTATAATATATTTCAAATTTTTTCCTTTTGGCCGAAGGTCCAATGAACTTATGGCATCATATGGCATCTGCCGTCCTCCATCCAACATTAACTCTCACATCACAGAAACTGCTGAAGATATGTTTTTCAATGTGTGCATAAAAACTATTTTATAATTTTGTTAACAAATAACATATTCTGGCTGGATAGAAAGAATGCTTTGACTGGGCACTTTATGCATAGGAGCTGTTAATTCCATGTATGTAACATACACACTTATAAAAAGGCAGTGGTCAAGGAAGATAAATTTGAATGAACAGGAAACTGTTCGTCATAAAATGAGTCCATGACCAACATGCAGTATAAGCAGATACACTGATGGGCAGCAGAGCTACAGAATGCTCCCAAGCCAGAGGGAGGACTGACGGGGCGGGGCTACTGATGAACAAAGGCTATCAGGACCAGTCAGCAACTAAGAACAGCAGCAATGCCATGAGTTATGCAAAATAGTAGATTAGGCAACCTGGGTACACATTATAACAGTGTAGTCCAGCACAGAACAAATAAGGAACCCAGCACATCCTGTTTTCCCCTTGAAATGAGGTAGGAACCCTGGTCTATGGCTGGCTTACACAAGACATTTGTAGTTCGCTAGTCTTTTGCAAAGGTATCTCTGACTATCTCAGGGCCTCCCCAAAAATCAAAATATTAAAATGTTTCTGTTTTGCTGTGTTGCTCTCCCGTAGCAGTGGCAGGGGCTGTATCAATAACCCAGTAGATCCCTGTTAATCTGGACAGTTGCTGCCTGCATGTTTTATTCAGTTTTAAGCTATATCTTCCTTTAAACTACCAATTTATATGCAAGTTGTGGTTATTTTGATGTTTAATTGTCCTTACAATGATGCAACTTTGGTGTCTACTGGCTAAATATATACTTTCACCTGAAAGTGAAAATTGACAAAGATAGAAAACTATAGAGTGAGAATTCATACACTTTATTAATATTTTCTGCTGCATTCACACAATATGGCTTTGTTATTGGTCATCTCATATGAATAACCAGAGAAAATACCAATTAGGTGATTATGGTGAAGATACTACAATTTGTATTCGAGTGACTGTTTCTAAGGGCACCTCAGAGCCATGCCAAAAAGCTATGATGTATGTCCATGTGTTGCCAATGTCTGCCTGAACAGGGTGGGAAAGATTACTTGTTTATTCGGAACTGCCTGGTTTGACCTCCAATCTGCAAGCTATATGGCCTGCCATGAACCATGGCTAATTCGTTATTGTAGAGTTTGTAGCTTCCCGCGGCCATGCACTGAAGGCCAGCTGGCATGGGTGTAAAATTTATATTTTAAACAACCTTAATAAAAAATATAATCAAATATATACTTTATTGGTATCATCTGCCTTCTGGTTACATGGCTGGTAGAGTGGATTGGTAGTAGATAACTCCATCTTGACTAAAAACCACTAATTACAAGTCCTGGTGTTGCATTCACACAATTTGGCTGTGTTCTGGTCATCTCATATGGGTAACCAGATAAATTGTCTTGAAAACGATCTGTCTGTGCTGTTTATTGGTTAGAGATATTGTCACCTATGAGTGACAATTGACAAAGATAGAAAATTAATATTGTAGACAACTATAAAAAATACACTTATTGATATACCTGCTGTTTTCACCCAATTTGGCTATTTCAGGTCACACAGACAAAATGACTATTAGAAGATTATCGTTAAGAGACCAGTTGGTGATTATTATTTATCAAAACACATTAATTTCATTCATAATTACCAACTCACTATATAGTCCAAGGGACTTCAAGGCTACTTGGCACATTTTTCATTATTGTGGATTATTCTCATATTAAAATTGATTAAAATATATTTTGTTCTACGACCATATGCTCTTGTATAAAATACTATACATTATTCTTGCAAATAGCATAATGAAGCACACATAAATTGTTCTTGGCCTGTAGTAGACATCACAGTTGTGGCTATATGTCACAGAGTTTTTGCTCAACTGCACAGCACGAGTGGTTTATTTCTTTTGAGGTGTCCCGTAGTACACATTTTCTGCATAAGTTCCTTGAGTGATTCCTCCACACTGGTGCCAGGTCATCAATATTCTTTATAATGTGGCTGTTTCCACAAAGGTCAAAATGTCACTTGTGAAACAGCAAAGTAGGATGGTAAGGGATGATGTCAGAATATGTAACTGTAAGTGATACCCAGAGTAAATAACACTTATTAGATAGTTATACATTTTTTCTACTGCTTATGCAGGGTCTTTTATAAAATAAGATTATGACCATTGTGTAGAAGAAGCATTCATATTTCAAAGATATTTATTGAAGTTATATAATTTAGTGTTGTATATGTTTACATGTGGTCAATCAACTTATTTTTTATTGTAATTTATTATTTTATGTAATTGGACAAATTATATCAAATCAATTACGATCAATTAGAATTTACTGACATCACATACTTTATTTAAAAAAAGGGCCAAGTGGCCCTGAGGTGCTTTGGACTATATTATGAGTTTGTAATAATGAATGAACTACCAGGTACCCTTTAGTGTGTTATAGTCACTGTCTAGTCTTTCACTATAATCACCTAAAGTTCACGTTTTTCTGGTTATTTGTATAAGAGGACTAGAAACACGATAACATTTTGTGAATGCAGCAGACAATATTGTAAATAAGATGCATGATATTACACTCTGTAGTTGTGCAGAATATACATTTCCTATATGTGTCACATACTAGTGACAATATATCTTTGGCCAGTGTACACCACAGTCACATCATTTTAAAGGTAATTAATTAAACAAACATCAAACAATTTTTTTTGCATTGATAACAGTTTTTAAAGGCAAAAAAAAGTTAACTGTTTCATGGCATACACCTAATAGAGTTAATATAAAGTAACAATTTCCACATATACTCAATTTTTTAACGTCTGCGGTTTACTCAGAATGTGACTTTAAAGTCTAAAATTCTAACGAAATCCACGATGGTCTAGACGCCGCCATTAAGTGAAGGGTTAAATTGACTTGGCCATTCAGTGCGCAGCATTCTATGTCTGACCCTTAACCTGCGACGTTGTTAAGGGTCAACAACTTCGAGTCTTCGACAGTTCGTTCAGTTGGCGTGACATCTAGCAGCTGCTTATAGACGTGTATCTAAATCTGTGGTTAAATCTATGGTAAACTTGAGTAATTATGCCTTACTGTTCGGCATACGGTTGCAATAATAGTTGAAACAACCGGTAGTATTGAAGAAATTGATTCATATTTGCGGGCGTACTGTTCGGAATCCCTCCAGTCCAAGTACAGTTCACTTTGCTCGGTCCATTTTTAGGAGAAATGCTTTGAAGTAAACATGTAGTCATGTATCATCAGTTGATGGGATGATTTCAGCGATAACAATAATAGACAACTTTATATTTACCGTCATCAGCATGTTACGCGCGTTGCCGAATTGCAGCCATTTCATGACAACAGCCAAACCCCATGCAGTGAATCTGCGTGGAGAGCGCCTCGATCACCGTCGTGACGTCATTCTTCGTCTAAGATGGAGTAGCGCGTAGTATTTGGATGGCTGGGTGTTAAAAAATATTTTTCTGGTAAACCGCTGGCGTAAAAAAATTGAGTATATGTGGAAATTGTTACTTTATATTAACTCTATTAGGTGTATGCCACGAAACAGTTAACTTTGTTTTGCCTTTAAGATATAACTTAACAATATGCAGACAGGCAATTGTCCAGTTTAACAGGATCTACTATTATTGACACTGTTCCTACCACTGCGGCCAGGGAACATTAGACAAGGTGCCCAGTGCAACAGAAGTGATCAGAGAGTGTCGGGCCTCCCTGGAGGGGTGGGTGAGTCAGCCTCTACTGGTTCAAGATCTACTGTCACCTGAAAATAACAATTGACATAGATACAAACATTAATATTCTAGACAACTATAGACTGAAAAATTATACACTTTATTGATACTGTCTGCTGTTTTCAAAATGCCAATTAGGTGATTACAGTGAAGAGACTAACTAGGCAGTGAGTATGATTCACCAAAACACATTTCATTCATAATTACCAACTTACTATATAATGCAAAGGACTTCAGGGGTGTAATGTACCAGTTCGTTGGTTGGAACCAAGTTACTATTTTATGTATATTCCATAGGCTGGAGCCAGATTACCGTGTTGTATGTGAGAGGCCAGAGTGCGGGAATACATGTGCATAGTTTGTAACGTCGTTCTCTTGTGATTTGATAACACAAACATAACAAAGGGCACTTGGGCCATTTTTTATTTGTATATTTTTATGTCTTAATACTTATGGGAGTTACTCTTCTTCGTTAAATTTAGTGTGTTCATAGCATTGGCAGCCATGTTTGAGGTTCCCACCCACCTGCCCCAGCTACACCTGTGTATGTGTGATAATTGTTTGATATGTTGGAGAGGAACAAAATATAATCTATTAATATGTACCATGGGTTTTAGGGTGCTAGGACGCTTTCCCCTTGTTTCATCATAGTATCTATGTGGTGATTGGCTTCTCCCATCTTTGCTGTTGAGGTTAACTTCTGTATTACATATATGATTCATAATACACAACAATTACATTGTATCTGGATTTGTTATGAACTATGTGGATCTTGTTATTGTGTGTATAAACGAGTCGCGTTATAAACAAGAAGCATTGTCCTACATAAAGTAACGTATATCGTATAGATAATATATGTTTATTTAGCTATTTTATAACCTGTATTTGTCTTGTATACCATGTAACATTCCAAGAATAATGAAAAATTGGATATGATGCTATATCAAATAAAACATACTTTTTTGCAGATTCCTTCGCCTGCACGTCACTTAGCTTCTGTGCTGCAGTGACGTTCCGTTTAGGTGGCGCCACTGTGATTGCCATGCCGACACACCACCAGTCGCAGGTTGATGTTGTATCCATGGATACAAAACAGACAATATGTAGTTTAACTCCACGGAACACTAATGCAGCACATGACATGTGCATGCAGATTAGAGTCCTTCATGGCCAGTCGGAACAGCCAATGCTTCTGATTGGCTATGAGAGTGGGAACATTGCATTGTGGGATATTCATCAAGCTGTGGAACTGAGTCGACTGCAATGCTGTACTGACCCTGTGATGAGCCTTGATTACAGCCATGAAGAAAACCTTGGTGTATCTGGCTCAGTTGATGCAGTATTGAGGACGTGGAGAATCAGTGAACAACAATGTATTGTCAGCATGGAAGACATCGAGATTAGAAACACAGGAGTGGGTTGTGTGAAGATCCGGGATGATGGCAAGTTGTTTGCCAGTGGTGGCTGGGACTCAAGGCTAAGACTGTTTAGTGTCAAGACTCTCAGACCCCTCGCAGTGTTACGTCAGCACACAGGGACCGTTCAATGCCTGGCATTTGCTGCAGATAACACACTCGCTGCAGGGAGCAGTGATTGCACAATCAGTGTGTGGAGTATCTACAAATAAATGTCTTCTCCTGTTTTAATAGCTATTACTGATGTATACATATCAAGCAAAATGAGAATATGCAGCATTATAGCTGAGCCATTGGTGAATACATGTACGACACTTACTGGGTAAACATTGGGTGTATGTCACAATACGTCACAGTCAATTGACAGGAGCTAAGCTACTTCAATGGAATGTGCTTCAGTCAGAACTTTAGCCGTGTGACATTGTTAATTATAGTTGCAAATGGTTTGGTTTTTATTAAAACATTGTATATTTGAATTTTGTTACATTTTATTATCTTGAACTTGTGTTTGGTATTAACTGCCGACACTGATACATCAGTGACCTTATTTTGGGTAGTCTGGTGACTTTGCCGGCTTTTGAATATTATCTGTGTGGGGCTAAACAATGCTGCCATCTCACAGATACTGGTTAATCCTGCTGTAATTCATATTTTATAAACAACTGGAGATTTGTATAATTTCTATTTATTTAAAAAGTGCTGCCACCTCACGGAGCCTGGGTAATCAAAGGGTACATTTTGGGCTACTCAACTCCAAATAATTTACATTATGTGGTTGTTTTCAAGTTCCACATGCATCATCACCGTCGATCTGCTCACATATACTTAAAATAAATATCTAACTGTATACTACAAAATGTACGTGTTTTATTTAATATACAGTAGAAGGGTGGTCATGTACAGGAACATGTAATTCTGCTTGAAATGCAGGCAGGAGGCAGTGACTGACACCGGCTTGTGCTGTGTAACTTGCAGCAGTGATCAGTCCATGACGTATAGTACGTACACTGTGCACTCTCTGGGTACATGGCACAGCAATAACTGACTCCCACAGGCTGTCGCTGTACAACACATTTATCAATGAAAACAAATATGTCATACTATCATTTGATAAATTCACAACAGGAAGTACACATTTATAATGAGGATTACAGCCGGGGCAAACGCTTGGAGGAAAGTCGTAAAGGAAATTAATTAATGTGCTCAGCTCGTGTGTTACGCGAAACGAACGCGTGCGTGCTATTGACGACACTCCCAGGAAAGAACTAGCTGGATTACGTAGAGGATGAGGATCCACATACCAAATATTTACCATCCGCAACATCATCGAACAGTGTTCAGAATGGCAAAGACAGCTATATATATACTTTATTGACGTTGAAAAGGCATTTGATAGCATACACATGAAAAGTCTATATAGCGAATATTGAAAGCATGCGGGATTCCGATCGAAATTGTCGATATCATTCGAAAGTTCTATTCAAACTTCACGTGCAGCATATGGTCTAAGTGATAAGTTGTTTTGAAGTGAAAACCGGAGTCTTCAACATTGTCATTGACTGGGTACTAGTTACGACTGTACCACAGAACACAAACCTTCGCCACTCTAGAAGACCTATATTTTGGTGATGACCTTGCTCTCTTGTCGCACATTGAATTATCATATACAAGAAAAGACAACAAAGCTCAACACTTTCATCCAACAAACGTTGGCCTTAGAATTAGCCACAAGAAAACAAAAGTGATGACTGAGCATCCCAACTGCTTCGGGCCGTCTGAACTAACAAGTACTACCACCTTCACATACTTAGGTAGCGTCATTAGTCAGGATACAGGTGCAAGCATGGACATTCAGAGCACATTTGAATAAGGCTATAGCCGGTGTTTTCATGAGCATGAAGGCAGTATGGACATTTATATAGCTATAATCAGAGTTGTAATTAACTTAGTTTTTGCGTACCGTTCTTTATAGATCAGAGTGCTGGCGTATGATAGAACAGTATAAATAAATATGGAGGAAGCGGGACACATTTGAGGCATCATCGAGAAATTGGCAAGGGATATAGATAAATGTGAAGGAACCTGTCGGTTACATGGCAGCCCAGGCGGAGCCGAGATTGAAAAGTGCTGCCACCTTACGGAGTCTGGTTATTCGAGGCTACGCGTTAGCAGAGCACTAACCGTCCGCTAGGCGCGCCAGGGTCGAGTGTAATAAAACCTTGTCGGCTTTGTTATGTGTTGCTGGATTTCGAGGATTTTGCCAGTAGACAGTTATACAGATCATCATTATTTCATAGTCCTGATATACGCAGAATAAAGACAGAACGGTGCAGATATTGTTTACGGTAAGTTAAATTTACTGAATATGCTTTACATGGTGTTTGATCTAAGCAGGTGTAAGGGTGTTCGCCGCGATAATGTCAAAGGACAGCCCAAACCTCGGGCAAGGCTGAAGGCAGGAGCCGGCCAGCCCTAAGACTAAGTTAGGCTGAGGAAAATTGACTTTACACTGTCACTGTAGGAAGTGTAGCCACGTCACTATACACTGTTAGTGTTCTAATGTTCTAGGTGTGATGCAAATTATAATAATAACACAATTATATTATAGATCTAGATGTCAGATCCAGGACTAGGCTAGGATCTAGCCCTAGGTCGGATAATTTTATCTAAAATTTTATGTCAGATCTAGAAGTTTTGATAATGATGCCGATTTTTAGTAACTTACGTTACTGTCTTAGTCAAAGTGTTAGAATACTAAGAATTATTCTTATTTTGTGATACAGGAGTGTTCCAGGTTTGAAGTTGTATAATTTTATGAAATTGTGTTTTGCAGTGGTTGTTATCTGCAAGTGCAGCAACTGGCAGTGACAATGACTGTGCAGGAGCACTGCAGCAGTGGGGACGCGTCCGAGTCGAAGACGAACTCTGACTCAACCATGGGCAGTGAAGGCACAGGTGAGAGGCCTGTGGAAGGAAACCAGAAGGAAAGGGAGGAGCCAGTGGCAATGAACAACATCACATCGATTGAGATGGAGACTGGGAAGAAAGAGGATGTGGATGAGAGTGACAGTGACTGTGCTGCCGCAGAGACACAGCCATTGAAGGTTTGTGCATTACAAGCACGTATCAGTCTTTTCTAGTGGAATGTGTATTGAAGTTTAGCATGGACATCTCATATATTGCATTATCTCAGTGTATTTAACTTGCCACCAGCAGTCAGTCAGAATTGTCATAACTAACATCTTATTTAGGTGTCACTTGTAAACAATTGCAATTGATTTATCGATGCAGGACCCCTACAACACAGGCGTGATCAGGACCGTGTTATAATGGATCAGTAAGCAGTAACTGACTAATAATATTTAATAACATTCTTAGGTAGTCAAGACCCAAAAAAGTGTATACATGACCACTCTATTTGTGCCTTATAAAATTGTGTGCAGTTTTTACCTGCAGTTTTTGAAATCGTTCAGCAACATGTCAAAATATTAGTAAGAATAACTTTTTTCATCAGTGCCATGCAAACAATATTCGTTGGCGTTAGATGTTAAATCCCTTCACGCAACAAATGAAAACACTCAGTTTCTGCCTCATCACATGTGGTCAAAGTTATCACTGTGACAAAATGCAACACATTAACTATAAACACCATGGGCTGTACTTTAACTTCCCTATGGTAATTTGGGTGAACAGTTGGTTATTTTGTTGCAATATGTAGGCATTGTTTACTCACAATGTGTGATACATCTGACTAAAATTAAGATGTATTTAATACGATATCCAGTGAATGGCAGCGATACAATGATAATGAGGCAGAAAGTGAGAAATCAGATGTTTAGCACATTAAGAATGAGAATGAGTGTCTGAGACACAACTGTTTGGAGTGGGGCCATAAGGCCAGGGTACTGAGGGTAGTACTAGTAGACTGAAGAAGGACATTACAGTCATTTTTTAGGCTTTTGAGCAGAAAGTCCTTCGCTCTGCACCAGCATTAGCTCTCATATATCTCAAACTGTTGAAGACGTATAAATTTGATTTTTTTCAAAAACTCTTCTGTAGCTTTACGTCTAATTTTGCATAGGCATATTTTCATTGTACAAAAAAAAATTGTAATTGACTGATCTTTTGTAACCTTGGGCATCTCGGGGCCTCCCAACTGAGTCGCAAGAAAGCAAAATGTTTCAATGTTGCCAGTTTCTGGACTTGTATGTTCCCTGGCAGCAATGGTAGAGGCTGTGTCAATAACCCAGTAGATCTTTGTTACACTGGACAGTTGCCTGTTTGCATATTTTAAACTATATCTTCAAAACTACTTGTTATTTATAAATGCAAGTTGAGAAGTCCGAGAACTGTTACTCTCTTGGGAGACCACCCCTTCTGCCCAGCAAAACCAATCTCTCAAGAGAGATACCAAAAAATCATATTGGTATAATTATGAGTATGTACATGTTTTCCTAACTACTAAATTGTTATTAACATGTTTTGTTTACAAATTAATGAATAGATAACTATTGTATGTATGTTTATGTACAAATAATTATATTGCAAATTAAAAAACACCATGATGTTTTAGTCAGGAATTAATTGAGCTAAGTTTTTTTGTACACAAAAGTAGTTTATTAGAAATGCCATAAGTTTGATTTTGATTCATATAAAAAAGTTAGACTGGTTTTCTTAAATCACACTAAGTTATCAGATAAAACAACATGCAAAACATGGCAGGTGCTAGGGCAACAAACTAATATATATATATATATATATATATATATATATATATAATTTTAAATAACAGGTATTTTCTAAGCAATAGTACATATGCTTGAAAGTTGTAAGATATTTGTAGTTTCTATGTCTGTGTTTACTGGTGTGTTTGTGTAGGACAGGGGTGAGGAGGGAGGTGTGGAGGATCTATGTGTACTGGTGTGTTTGTTCAGGACAGGGATGGGGAGGAAGGTGTGGAGGATCTATGTGTACTGGTGTGTTTGTGTAGGACAGGGATGGGGAGGGAGGTGTGGAGGATCTATGTGTACTGGTGTGTTTGTTCAGGACAGGGATGGGGAGGAAGGTGTGGAGGATCTATGTGTACTGGTGTGTTTGTGCAGGACAGGGATGGGGAGGGAGGTGTGGAGGATCTATGTGTACTGGTGTGTTTGTGCAGGACAGGGATGGGGAGGGAGGTGTGGAGGATCTATGTGTACTGGTGTGTTTGTTCAGGACAGGGATGGGGAGGAAGGTGTGGAGGATCTATGTGTACTGGTGTGTTTGTGCAGGACAGGGATGGGGAGGGAGGTGTGGAGGATCTATGTGTACTGGTGTGTTTGTGCAGGACAGGGATGGGGAGGGAGGTGTGGAGGATCTATGTGTACTGGTGTGTTTGTTCAGGACAGTGATGGGGAGGAAGGTGTGGAGGATCTATGTGTACTGGTGTGTTTGTTCAGGACAGGGATGGGGAGGGAGGTGTGGAGGATCTATATGTACTGGTGTGTTTGTGCAGGACAGTGATGGGGAGGAAGGTGTGGAGGATCTATGTGTACTGGTGTGTTTGTTCAGGACAGTGATGGGGAGGGAGGTGTGGAGGATCTATGTGTACTGGTGTGTTTGTGCAGGACAGTGATGGGGAGGGAGGTGTGGAGGATCTATGTGTACTGGTGTGTTTGTTCAGGACAGTGATGGGGAGGAAGGTGTGGAGGATCTATGTGTACTGGTGTGTTTGTTCAGGACAGGGATGGGGAGGGAGGTGTGGAGGATCTATGTGTACTGGTGTGTTTGTTCAGGACAGTGATGGGGAGGAAGGTGTGGAGGATCTATGTGTACTGGTGTGTTTGTTCAGGACAGGGATGGGGAGGGAGGTGGGGAGGGAGGTGTGGAGGATCTATGTGTACTGGTGTGTTTGTTCAGGACAGGGATGGGGAGGGAGGTGTGGAGGATCTATGTGTACTGGTGTGTTTGTGCAGGACAGGGATGGGGAGGGAGGTGTGGAGGATCTATGTGTACTGGTGTGTTTGTGCAGGACAGGGATGGGGAGGGAGGTGTGGAGGATCTATGTGTACTGGTGTGTTTGTGCAGGACAGGGATGGGGAGGAAGGTGTGGAGGATCTATGTGTACTGGTGTGTTTGTGCAGGATGGGGAGGGAGGTGTGGAGGATCTATGTGTACTGGTGTGTTTGTTCAGGACAGGGATGGGGAGGAAGGTGTGGAGGATCTATGTGTACTGGTGTGTTTGTGTAGGACAGGGATGGGGAGGGAGGTGTGGAGGATCTATGTGTACTGGTGTGTTTGTGTAGGACAGGGATGGGGAGGGAGGTGTGGAGGATCTATGTGTACTGGTGTGTTTGTTCAGGACAGGGATGGGGAGGAAGGTGTGGAGGATCTATGTGTACTGGTGTGTTTGTGTAGGACAGGGATGGGGAGGAAGGTGTGGAGGATCTATGTGTACTGGTGTGTTTGTTCAGGACAGGGGTGGTGAGGGAGGTGTGGAGGATCTATGTGTACTGGTGTGTTTGTGTAGGACAGGGGTGGTGAGGGAGGTGTGGAGGATCTATGTGTACTGATGTGTTTGTGCAGGGCAGGGGTGGTGAGGGGGGTGTGGAGGATCTATGTGTACTGGTGTGTTTGTGTGGGATGGGGAGGGAGGTGTGGAGGATCTATGTGTACTGGTGTGTTTGTGCAGGACAGGGATGGGGAGGGAGGTGTGGAGGATCTATGTGTACTGGTGTGTTTGTGCAGGACAGGGATGGGGAGGGAGGTGTGGAGGATCTATGTGTACTGGTGTGTTTGTTCAGGACAGTGATGGGGAGGAAGGTGTGGAGGATCTATGTGTACTGGTGTGTTTGTTCAGGACAGGGATGGGGAGGGAGGTGTGGAGGATCTATATGTACTGGTGTGTTTGTGCAGGACAGTGATGGGGAGGAAGGTGTGGAGGATCTATGTGTACTGGTGTGTTTGTTCAGGACAGTGATGGGGAGGGAGGTGTGGAGGATCTATGTGTACTGGTGTGTTTGTGCAGGACAGTGATGGGGAGGGAGGTGTGGAGGATCTATGTGTACTGGTGTGTTTGTTCAGGACAGTGATGGGGAGGAAGGTGTGGAGGATCTATGTGTACTGGTGTGTTTGTTCAGGACAGGGATGGGGAGGGAGGTGGGGAGGGAGGTGTGGAGGATCTATGTGTACTGGTGTGTTTGTTCAGGACAGTGATGGGGAGGAAGGTGTGGAGGATCTATGTGTACTGGTGTGTTTGTTCAGGACAGGGATGGGGAGGGAGGTGGGGAGGGAGGTGTGGAGGATCTATGTGTACTGGTGTGTTTGTTCAGGACAGGGATGGGGAGGGAGGTGTGGAGGATCTATGTGTACTGGTGTGTTTGTGCAGGACAGGGATGGGGAGGGAGGTGTGGAGGATCTATGTGTACTGGTGTGTTTGTGCAGGACAGGGATGGGGAGGGAGGTGTGGAGGATCTATGTGTACTGGTGTGTTTGTGCAGGACAGGGATGGGGAGGAAGGTGTGGAGGATCTATGTGTACTGGTGTGTTTGTGCAGGATGGGGAGGGAGGTGTGGAGGATCTATGTGTACTGGTGTGTTTGTTCAGGACAGGGATGGGGAGGAAGGTGTGGAGGATCTATGTGTACTGGTGTGTTTGTGTAGGACAGGGATGGGGAGGGAGGTGTGGAGGATCTATGTGTACTGGTGTGTTTGTGTAGGACAGGGATGGGGAGGGAGGTGTGGAGGATCTATGTGTACTGGTGTGTTTGTTCAGGACAGGGATGGGGAGGAAGGTGTGGAGGATCTATGTGTACTGGTGTGTTTGTGTAGGACAGGGATGGGGAGGAAGGTGTGGAGGATCTATGTGTACTGGTGTGTTTGTTCAGGACAGGGGTGGTGAGGGAGGTGTGGAGGATCTATGTGTACTGGTGTGTTTGTGTAGGACAGGGGTGGTGAGGGAGGTGTGGAGGATCTATGTGTACTGATGTGTTTGTGCAGGGCAGGGGTGGTGAGGGGGGTGTGGAGGATCTATGTGTACTGGTGTGTTTGTGTGGGATGGGGAGGGAGGTGTGGAGGATCTATGTGTACTGGTGTGTTTGTTCAGGACAGGGGTGAGGAGGGAGGTGTGGAGGATCTATGTGTACTGGTGTGTTTGTTCAGGACAGGGGTGAGGAGGGAGGTGTGGAGGATCTATGTGTACTGGTGTGTTTGTTCAGGACAGGGGTGAGGAGGGAGGTGTGGAGGATCTATGTGTACTGGTGTGTTTGTTCAGGACAGGGATGGGGAGGGAGGTGTGGAGGATCTATGTGTACTGGTGTGTTTGTTCAGGACAGGGATGGGGAGGGAGGTGTGGAGGATCTATGTGTACTGGTGTGTTTGTACGGGATGGGGAGGGAGGTGTGGAGGATCTATGTGTACTGGTGTGTTTGTACGGGATGGGGAGGGAGGTGTGGAGGATCTATGTGTACTGGTGTGTTTGTACGGGATGGGGAGGGAGGTGTGGAGGATCTATGTGTACTGGTGTGTTTGTGCAGGACAGGGATGGGGAGGAAGGTGTGGAGGATCTATGTGTACTGGTGTGTTTGTGCAGGACAGGGATGGGGAGGAAGGTGTGGAGGATCTATGTGTACTGGTGTGTTTGTGCAGGACAGGGATGGGGAGGGAGGTGTGGAGGATCTATGGGTACTGGTGTGTTTGTGTAGGACAGGGATGGGGAGGAAGGTGTGGAGGATCTATGTGTACTGGTGTGTTTGTTCAGGACTGGGATGAGGAGGGAGGTGTGGAGGATCTATGTGTACTGGTGTGTTTGTTCAGGACTGGGATGAGGAGGGAGGTGTGGAGGATCTATGTGTACTGGTGTGTTTGTTCAGGACTGGGATGAGGAGGGAGGTGTGGAGGATCTATGTGTACTGGTGTGTTTGTTCAGGACTGGGATGAGGAGGGAGGTGTGGAGGATCTATGTGTACTGGTGTGTTTGTTCAGGACTGGGATGAGGAGGGAGGTGTGGAGGATCTATGTGTACTGGTGTGTTTGTTCAGGACAGGGGTGAGGAGGGAGGTGTGGAGGATCTATGTTTACTGGTGTGTTTGTGCAGGACAGGGATGGGGAGGGAGGTGTGGAGGATCTATGTATACTGGTGTGTTTGTGTAGGACAGGGATGGGGAGGGAGGTGTGGAGGATCTATGTGTACTGGTGTGTTTGTGTAGGACAGGGATGGGGAGGGAGGTGTGGAGGTTCTATGTGTACTGGTGTGTTTGTGCAGGACAGGGATGGGGAGGGAGGTGTGGAGGATCTATGTATACTGGTGTGTTTGTGCAGGACAGGGATGGGGAGAGAGGTGTGGAGGATCTATGTGTACTGGTGTGTTTGTGCAGGACAGGGATGGGGAGGGAGGTGTGGAGGATCTATGTATACTGGTGTGTTTGTGCAGGACAGGGATGGGGAGAGAGGTGTGGAGGATCTATGTGTACTGGTGTGTTTGTGCAGGACAGGGATGAGGAGGGAGGTGTGGAGGATCTATGTATACTGATGTGTTTGTGTAGGACAGGGATGGGGAGGGAGGTGTGGAGGATCTATGTGTACTGGTGTGTTTGTGTAGGACAGGGATGGGGAGGGAGATGTGGAGGATCTATGTGTACTGATGTGTTTGTGTAGGACAGGGATGAGGAGGGAGGTGTGGAGGACCTTGACTGTGATGACAGCCCTGATGTCTTCACCAAGGACTGTGACAGTACGGCGGGCAAGAAAGGCCTGTGGGACAAGCGCTGTATGACGGTGGGCGTCGTTGTGCTCGCCCTCATTGTGTGTGGAGCCATTGCTGCTATACTCATGCATCGGTTCACAGGTAAGGGGCCACCCGTTTATGATGGCAACATCTGGGATGTGTGTTTATATATAATGTGGTGTGTTTTCTTTGCTTGATATCATGTTTCTCAGGCCTTTGTGCTGAAGATCCAGTGTTTATGGCATCACCTCTGTATCAACACTTTTATGTTACTTTTTCTCTAATTTTGTACACATATATCTTAGGGTATACAAAACTATGCATACGTAGTACACAACATAGTATACAATACAGACATATCTTAGGGTATACATACGTAATACACAATACATTTGTAGTAGATTGGATGTTTCAATGTCTACCTCAGGGCCTCCCGCTCCCAGAAAGCTACATGTCCACATTTTGTTTGTGTCTGTCTGGACTGGCTTGGAGACAATACTTTTGTATTCAAGACTGTGTCCCTGAACCCAACTCTTCAGGCTAGGTGGCCTGACATGGATAATGGTTAATTTATAATTTACGGTATCTGTTTATTGGAGTGACACTAATCTGCCAAACACTGAAGGTGAAGTGGTCTGCCTGGATAGCACAGTTACCAGTAGTTGGTATTCCATCTCATGGTCTGTGGCGCACGGTGACAGCTGCTTCTGCAGATATTAATTAAGCTATATCTTCAAAACTATTGATTTTCTGTCAATACCAGTTGAGTTTATTTGATGCTTATTTACTTATCTTTAAAATGGCGACAGGTTAGACTGGTGTATTGTCACCTGTAGATGAAAAACATATAAGAATTATTCTAAACAACTATAAAATGAAATATCACACACTTTATTGATATCAGTTGCATTCTGATCACTGGGCTGAGTGGAGTTGAACTCCATCTTGACTAAAACCACTAATGACGAGTCCTCTCACTACCAGGGTACATTCACACAATTTGGCTGTTTCTCTTGTCATCTCGTATGAATAACCAGAGAAAATGTCAATTAGATGATTACGGTGAAGAGACTAGCAGTGACTATGATTCACCAAAACACAGTCCATTCATAATTATAAAATCACTATGCAATAGTCCAAAGGATTTAGATCCCTTGGCCCACTGTTTAGTGCTTTGGTCTGTAGGACCATACTCGTCCATTGAACTTATGGCATCTTTTTGTGTTCGCTGTCCACCGTAAAAAAAACAAGTTATTATATAGCGCAGTATCCAATCCTCAGGATTGCTAAAAGGTGTTTTACATTTTATTCCCTGACAGACCTGGTCAATTGAACACCATCTCGGCTTCTCTGGGAAGCTTTCAGCCATGTAACAATTAATTTGCGAAGACTGCTTGTGCATAAATATCCACCACTGTCTACAGCCATGGACTGATTTATACAGCTAAGTGAACTGGAGCAATATAGAGTGAAAGAACTTGCCCAAGGTTTTGCACAGCAGCACAGAGTTTGAACCCTGTGTCTTATCATACAGCATATTGACTCAGTTGAAAAGTGTCCCAGGGCCACTATTCTATGTAGAATAATGACCCGAGGTCACTATTCTATGTAGAATAATGACCCCTGGGTCACTTTTCCATTGATTTTCAGTTGTAGAAGAATTACCCACCCTATAGAAAAATGACTCATCCCATATTTTTAGGGATATTTGAAATAATGGTTTTGATTATAATGTAAAATTACAGCACATAACCAAATATTTTACTTCAAAAGACAATATCTAGTCTTAGAGTTGGGCCACAAAATAATGATGAATTTTTTTATTAATTTCTTTATTGGACCTTGTAGATTTATTATACGAGCATCACAGTGAAATGTCTATTTGGCAATAATAAAAAGTTTGTTTTGTGTGGCTGTAGGGGTGGGGGGTCATGTTTATATGGTATAGTACATTCACCTGTGACTCCTTCTTAGGGTATTGTCACAATGCACAACGAATGTAAATTTGATTGACACATATTTAAACCTCCTAGGGTTCTTTAGGGCTTAACACTGGTACATTTTAACTTTTCCTATTTTATTCAAAAACATTTCTGAAACTTTCCTCTAATTTTGCATCAAGATATCTGAGGGTATTTTCATTGTACACTATAAATGTGTACTTCATCAGTCTTTTTAATGACATCTCAGGGCCTCCCAAAAAAGCAAGCAGTTAAAATGTTGCCTGAAATAAACCAATTAAAGTATATAAAGATTGTTTCTAGAAAAGCACCCTGGGTAATCATGTCAGATATTACATTCCAAGAATATAGAATCAGGCTGAATCAAGTATTGATATCATATTACCACAGCATATACATTGAAAGTGTGTTAAGAAAGCAATCGCCAACAGACACCACAGTTAGGAAATTATTCAAATCATGGCAATATGTGAGCTCTGGTAGAAGCACACATTACATGTAATGCAGCCTGAAACGTGAACAGATGACACACATACATGCACACACTGACATACGTGCGCCACTGCCACATTCCCTGGTTTAAATTGGCCAGGCGGCGTTTTGCTGCGGTAATGCATAAGGAAATGTGATGGAAGATGGTAAAGCCAGGAAAAAATGCATGCCAAACATTAGTTGAAATAAGTTGAAATATGATATCCCTGAAGCTGAGCACCAGGCAGCAATGTGGCTTCAGAAGGTGAAAATAAAACTTACACAGGCGGCACAGTGACAGCTGACTGGGGTGGTAGGCAGAGTAACATGGACACACATCTGTGGCAGTGACAGCTGACTGGGGTGGTAGGCAGAGTAACATGGACACACATCTGTGGCAGTGACAGCTGACTGGGGTGGTAGGCAGAGTAACATGAGCAAACATCTGTGACAGTGACAGCTGACTGGGGTGGTAGGCAGAGTAACATGAGCACACATCTGTGGCAGTTACAAGTTGAATGTAGTAGCCAGAAACATGGAGAATCTACAACTTAAATATAATTGTTTTGCCGAAGCCCAAGTGAGTCAAATATCAGTTACACAAAACATTGAAACAACAGGAACAATTGTCACAGCCATTCCAAAAGTTACAAATGAGTTCATTCAGAACTTTTTGTAGTACCATTTTTTCTTGACTTTGGATATAATATTATATATATATATTATGTATTTTGCACTACATAAAACATTCCTGATGTATCTGACAAAACATACTACAGAAATGCATGGATAAAGCGTGATTAGCTAAAATTTGATAAACATTTAATATTTGAAACTGCTCAGTGACTAATGTATTGGACTCGATCAAGATAATCCAATATGAAATCGTGTGTAGCTGTGTCGAACCTTGGGCTAGTTCATTCGCTCTACATGGCTTCAGTTGACTGACCTATACGAATGAGTACCTGGCTATGGACAGTGGTTTCTGGGAAGATTCCAGCCACGCTGCAATTCCTGCGCAAAGACTATTCGTATACAAGTATCTACCACTGTTTGTAGCCAGGTACTTACTCACTCAGCTGAGTGAATCAGTTCAGTATGTATTCACATTCAAATTAACCTGTTTTGTAGAGAAGTGCACATTTGAGTTTGTCATGTTGTGTTTGTAATCAGCGCGGGACTACCATGAGCTGCAGTTTGCGTCCTACTACACGGACCACATGGTGCTACAGCGGGCGCCCAGTAGGGCCGTGTTGTGGGGGTACAGCTCCATCACTGACGACAACATCACCATCACACTTCACCTGAAGGGTGACAGTGTCAACATGGTCTACAAGACTTCAGTTCATGCTACAGGTTTGTTACTGTCACTTGATGACATTTCAAGTCTCATTGTATTATATGAAATTAAAATGTCTGCAAAATGAATCAACACCAGATAATGCAGTGAAGTAGAATCCTACTAAAATCTGCCATCTGACTCTTTAGAATTTTTTACTATCTGAGTAGCAGAACTCAGTGTTGTTCTCTTGCATCATGCAAAAATGCATAGTGACATAAGTTATAATTTGTGACTTTATCTTGTCTTGTTTGGATTGTGGTTGAATATAATTAGTGTTGATACTGTGGAATTGGTATAGGTTGTGACTTGGGAATTAACTTGCATGGTTGTGAATTAATTGTGTAAAGTTGGCATGGAGTATGAATGTATTGTGTCAAGTTAGCTTGGACTATGAATTGATTGTGTCAAGTTAGCATGGGCTATGAATTGATTGTGTCAAGTTAGCATGGGCTATGAATTGATTGTGTCAAGTTAGCATGGGCTATGAATTGATTGTGTCAAGTTAGCATAGACTATGAATTGATTGTGTCAAGTTAGCATGGGCTATGAATTGATTGTGTCAAGTTAGCATGAGCTATAATTTCCCTATGAATTGATTGGGCTAAGTTGGCATAGACTATGAATTTATTGTAGTAACCATTTCAATGCTACAGCCCTGTGATGACTGAATAATGCATTCCCAGTGACTTTATCAACAAGAACACCATATTATATTCTGAAAGTTTAATACTCAATAAGTAATGCAATTAGGATATATTTTAATTTCCTAATAGTAAACCTGGCAAATAAATGATTCGCAATGAGCATGAAGACCAAGCACACTGCCACTGGTAGTTGCAGGTTTGCTTCTGCCGGTAATGTTTATAAAGCCTTTTATCACCAGCAATTGTTTACATATTACGATCGTTACTGTCTATATACAACAAAATATATCACTAATATTATATAAATATTCTTTCTAAGGAGTTACTTGGCAACTTGCCGTTGCTGACTCGTCAACAAAATTTGTAATCAATGACATAAAAAATACACAAATAAAAAATCAATGGGCATGATTAGCAGTACAGTAGTCACCCTCTTCAGCGGACACTCCTGTATCCAAGCAAGTGTCCCTACATTGAGGGTGTTCCCCTCATCAGGGGGACAGACATTCTGGAAAGGGGGAAAGGTGGGGCAGTGGGGGGCTTTGGCTATGGGTACGAAAAATGCATGGTGTGCATAAAGAAAACTGGAACGTTGCCATTGGGAAGACACAGAAAACAGGCGAGACAGAAATAAAACTAATTATCCACACCCAATTAGGTAAATTAGGCAGAATATGTTTGTTTTGGTTTCATATGAAGTTTACCTTTTTTCGCAGGTCCGCTGCCCACTTCCATGGGTTATCCCCTCATCGGGGGAAATTTACATGGCAAAACAATCCGTACATTGTCCAATAACCAAGAGGGTCCGCTCCAATGCCATTGCTAAATTGCTAAGGCATTAGACTTAAAGGCGATATATAACATGTGCCTTGCCTTCACATAGCTGATAATTGTATGTAAAAATGCTTTGAATAGCTGACAATTATATATTATTATTATTATCATCAATGCTGTTGTTGCGGCCTGTGGCATTCAAGTGTCACACACTGTAGCCACAGTAGCAGACTGAAACTGAAATGAATTATATGAATTATGAACATATGAATTAATTGTGTCGTCAGTTGGCATGGTCTGTAGAAGTGGTAGTGTCAAGGTGACATGGGTTGTGAATTAATTGTGTCGTCAGTTGGCATGGTCTGTAGAAGTGGTAGTGTCAAGGTGACATGGGTTGTGAATTAATTGTGTCGTCAGTTGGCATGGTCTGTAGAAGTGGTAGTGTCAAGGTGACATGGGTTGTGAATTAATTGTGTCGTCAGTTGGCATGGTCTGTAGAAGTGGTTGTGTCAAGGTGACATGGGTTGTGAATTAATTGTGTCGTCAGTTGGCATGGTCTGTAGAAGTGGTAGTGTCAAGGTGACATGGGTTGTGAATTAATTGTGTCGTCAGTTGGCATGGTCTGTAGAAGTGGTAGTGTCAAGGTGACATGGGTTGTGAATTAATTGTGTCGTCAGTTGGCATGGTCTGTAGAAGTGGTAGTGTCAAGGTGACATGGGTTGTGCATTAATTGTGTCGTCAGTTGGCATGGTCTGTAGAAGTGGTAGTGTCAAGGTGACATGGGTTGTGAATTAATTGTGTCGTCAGTTGGCATGGTCTGTAGAAGTGGTTGTGTCAAGGTGACATGGGTTGTGAATTAATTGTGTCGTCAGTTGGCATGGTCTGTAGAAGTGGTTGTGTCAAGGTGACATGGGTTGTGAATTAATTGTGTCGTCAGTTGGCATGGTCTGTAGAAGTGGTTGTGTCAAGGTGACATGGGTTGTGAATTAATTGTGTCGTCAGTTGGCATGGTCTGTAGAAGTGGTAGTGTCAAGGTGACATGGGTTGTGAATTAATTGTGTCGTCAGTTGGCATGGTCTGTAGAAGTGGTTGTGTCAAGGTGACATGGGTTGTGAATTAATTGTGTCAGGTTGGTCATGTGGTGTGAACTGATCCTATCCTAGAGTATATCTGACCACTGACCAGTGAGTGAGCACTGACCAGTGAGTGACCACTGAGTGACCACTGACTAAAGTGGATGGGATCTGTTGCAGATGGCAACCCCGTGTGGCGCGTTGTCCTTGATCCGGTCAGCGACCCAGGGCCATTTGTCATCACTGTCACCATAGACCACCAACCAGGCAGCACACTGCAGCTGACAGATGTCTTGTTTGGTGACGTATGGATGTGTGCTGGACAGTCCAACATGCAGTACCCAGTCAGCATGGTAAGTGTCCAGACAGTCCAACATGCAGTACCCAGTCAGCATGGTAAGTGTCCAGACAGTCCAACATGTAGTACCCAGTCAGCATGGTAAGTGTCCAGACAGTCCAACATGTAGTACCCAGTCAGCATGGTAAGTGTCCAGACAGTCCAACATGCAGTACCCAGTCAGCATGGTAAGTGTCCAGACAGTCCAACATGTAGTACCCAGTCAGCATGGTAAGTGTCCAGACAGTCCAACATGCAGTACCCAGTCAGCATGGTAAGTGTCCAGACAGTCCAACATGCATTACCCAGTCAGCATGGTAAGTGTCCAGACAGTCCAACATGCAGTACCCAGTCAGCATGGTAAGTGTCCAGACAGTCCAACATGTAGTACCCAGTCAGCATGGTAAGTGTCCAGACAGTCCAACATGCAGTACCCAGTCAGCATGGTAAGTGTCCAGACAGTCCAACATGCAGTACCCAGTCAGCATGGTAAGTGTCCAGACAGTCCAACATGCAGTACCCAGTCAGCATGGTAAGTGTCCAGACAGTCCAACATGCATTACCCAGTCAGCATGGTAAGTGTCCATACAGTCCAACATGCAGTACCCAGTCAGCATGGTAAGTGTCCAGACAGTCCAACACGCAGTACCCAGTCAGCATGGTAAGTGTCCAGACAGTCCAACACGCAGTACCCAATCAGCATGGTAAGTGTCCAGACAGTCCAACACGCAGTACCCAATCAGCATGGTAAGTGTCCAGACAGTCCAACACGCAGTACCCAGTCAGCATGGTAAGTGTCCAGACAGTCCAACACGCAGTACCCAGTCAGCATGGTAAGTGTCCAGACAGTCCAGTATGCGGTACCCAGTCAGCATGGTAAGTGTCCAGACAGTCCAACACGCAGTACCCAGTCAGCATGGTAAGTGTCCAGACAGTCCAGTATGCGGTACCCAGTCAGCATGGTAAGTGTCCAGACAGTCCAGTATGCGGTACCCAGTGTAGTTGTTCTCCTTGTTGTTGCTTAAGTATACCATATTACATGTGTGCTACATTGGACATATTTGTGTCAATTGAAGAATACATGTGTTTGTTACTATACTAAAATGTCAGAATATTGTCCAGTTTAAATATCCATTTATTGGTGCAGATACAAATGCTGTTGCTGTAGCATGCCTGAACTAACTATTTAGGTTGTGTCTAACTGTTCTTGCAGTTGTCCAACAGCAGTGAGGAGCTGGCCAATTTGGAGCAGTTCTCCACAGTGCGCCTGTTTGTCGTCGGCTCACACAAGTCTCCCTTCAGTAACTATGACTTGCAGAAGATACAGCTGCCTTGGTCAATACCTAGCAAGGGTAGGTGACAGCATATTCATTATGTTGAACAAACTAAGCCAAACAAACTAATGGCTTCATTGCCTGGCACAGCTCCACTGCCACAGTGTTCAGGTTAATTGTATAGAATGCAACCCATGGAGATCATCTTCATCATCATACATAGCAAACAGATATTTTATTCAGCTTCAGAAAGAAACGTATTTAGGGTTCTATACTGTCACAATGGTGGTACAATGCACAAGAAATGTACATTTGATTAACACATTTTTAGCCTCCTAGGATATTCTAGGACTTTAAGTTTGTAGCTTTCCTCTCATTTTGCATAGACATATGTAAGGACATTTTCAGTGTACACAAGAAACCTATAGTTCACTACTCTTTTTCAAGATTATCTCAGGGCCCCCCAAAAAGCGAAATCTTAAAATTATGCATGTTTCTGCCTGGGTTTTCGTTGATATAAGAAAATGACATATCTGTCTAGGGCAACTAGAGGTGGCTGTCACCACAGCACCAGTGACATGTTTAGGACGGACAGTGAACATCTTGTAGTGTTTGTTGTTTCTTTGACAGAGACACTATCTGGAGTGACAGTGAACATCTTGTAGTGTTTGTTGTTTCTTTGACAGAGACACTATCGGGAGTGACAGTGAACATCTTGTAGTGTTTGTTGTTTCTTTGACAGAGACACTAACTGGAGTGACAGTGAACATCTTGTAGTGTTTGTTGTTTCTTTGACAGAGACACTATCGGGAGTGACAGTGAACATCTTGTAGTGTTTGTTGTTTCTTTGACAGAGACACTATCTGGAGTGACAGTGAACATCTTGTAGTGTTTGTTGTTTCTTTGACAGAGACACTATCTGGAGTGACAGTGAACATCTTGTAGTATATGTTGTTTCTTCGACAGAGACACTATCGGGACTGACAGTGAACGTGTTGTAGTGTTTATTTGCCAGAGACACTGATGGGGAGCTATGTGTTTGTTTGACAGAGACACTGATGGGGAGCTATGTGTTTGTTTGACAGAGACACTGATGGGGAGCTATGTGTTTGTTTGACAGAGACACTGATGGGGAGCTATGTGTTTGTTTGACAGAGACACTGATGGGGAGCTATGTGTTTGTTTGACAGAGACACTGATGGGGAGCTATGTGTTTGTTTGACAGAGACACTGATGGGGAGCTATGTGTTTGTTTGACAGAGACACTGATGGGGAGCTATGTGTTTGTTTGACAGAGACACTGATGGGGAGCTATGTGCCCCAGGGTCAGTTCAGTTCCCACTTCTCCGCCCTGTGCTGGCTGTATGGCAAGCAACTGCAGCAGAGACTACACTACCCTATTGGACTAATAGAGGCGACCTACAGCTCCAGCAACATTGATGAGTGGGCTCCTCTCAATGTGCTGGAAGAATGTGGCGTGGCTGCTGGAAGGTAACTACTCTTGTTGTCCAACATTCTACAGAGTTACCTGTCTGTGTGTGTATGTTTTGGTCACTAATGTATGACAGATTTATATTATAGTATGTCATTCATCAAGATAGTCTTGCTCAGCACATTATATCCAGGCTAACCACTATACGCTTGGACTGACAATCATCACTACAACCATGTCATGTTTAATGATTCTTTTTTAGACAAACAACATATTTTGGTTTAACCAATAACATATTTTGGCATTTATGTCTGTGGACAGAGGTCTTTCAATCATGATGTAGTTAGCAATAACAATACTCATATATTGAAACTAGATGTCTCAATATATGAGTTGCTTTTCTTTTACCTACACAGTAATGAATACCCTTAGTAATACATCCTGAAAATGAAAAGTACAGTGTATTTGAAAAAGTAATTGGAATACTTTCCAATGTATTTGTTTTTAAATACATTTGTATTTATACTTAATTGTATTTGTATCGCTCAAGAGTATAAATTTGTATTTAAATATATTCGTGAAAATGTTCATCAAGTTTGCAGTATATTATTCAAAACAAATTTCGTAATTACTATTGCTAGTTGTGTAATTATGAAATTTGTTTCGAATATTTAAATATATTTCAATATAAAATTATTTTACCCCATGTAACACAGAATAATTGTGGATTTAGACAGGTTTACAGTTTGCACTTAATTAATATAACATAATAGGCAGGGATTGACCAGCTCAGACCCAGTCAGGAGTCTAGATATAGGAAGTTAGGAACCATGACCAGTCATTCACACCATACTGACAGACCTTGTAACATTATAAAGCAACATGTTAGGGCCGTTGTAGCTGTAGGCTGTAGGGACACCTCAACTACAGTGTCTACAGCTTGCAGAGAAGGTGATGTTATCCAGGTGTTTTTGGCAAGTGATGTCTTCTGCTTCACCAAGGACTTAGCCAGGAGTGACTCAAACTTGGGTGTCATCATTGTCATGCCCCACTCTTCTTGTATGCGGTTTGCCTGTCAGATGATGTTAGTTCTTTCGATGCTTTGGTTGTTAGTGACCACTCAGTCACGCAGTGGTTTGTTATACTGAATGTAGTTAGATGCTTTGGTTGTTAGTGACCACTCAGTCACGCAGTGGTTTGTTATGTTGAATGTAGTTAGATGCTTTGGTTGTTAGTGACCACTCAGTCAAGCAGTGGTTTGTTATGTTGAATGTAGTTAGATGCTTTGGTTGTTAGTGACCACTCAGTCAAGCAGTGGTTTGTTATACTGAATGTAGTTAGATGCTTTGGTTGTTAGTGACCATCAGTCAAGCAGTGGTGTGTTATGTTGAATGTAGTTGATGTCCCTGTGTTTCAGTACGTCTGCCGTGTGGAATGCCATGGTGAGTCCTCTCCTCCACCTCTCCCTCTACGGTGTCATCTGGTACCAAGGTGAGTTACACAGCCCAACCAAACACCTACCAGGTACTATGCTTCTACTTTGACAAACTTTACCCAGTATATATGTGTTTCCCAGTTTCATAGTTATATCTGAATTAGCATGAGTTAGATAATGTTCACAACTACCACAGTACAGACATGGTGAACATGTAAGATTGTAGTAGCTGAGACAGTGAAGTGCCTCACTATTACAAGTGCAGTTTTCTATAGAAACACACACACACTGGTGGATTAATCGCCTAGTGTTTGCATTAGTTAATTTGATTTGAAACCAGTGTCAGAATATAATGGTGCATTTTCAATATAATATCAGAAATGTTATTTATAAAATATATTTAGTATCACAACTGACAGTTTCTGTTGAAAATCGTAGTTTAATAATTTACTATAGCAAACTAATTACACAGGTGAATTTGCATATAATATAATCTATGTTAGTAATTAAAAATATATGTAAACAAAGCAAGCAAAACAAATTATTAAAGATTGTGAATTCCACTATATTTCTGTAAGCCGAGGATTAGTTTTAGGAAGTTGTCTTTTTAACCTTACAAGGAACATGAACTGAATTGCTCTCATGTGGGATATTCCTGTTGTAGGAGAATCTGATGCTCTTGCATTGTCTCGCAACTACAACTGTACCTTTGTGAAGATGGTGACGTCGTGGCGACAGAAGCTGTACGATGGCACCAATGGAGCGACAGATCTCACCTTCCCCTTCGGCTTCGTTCAGGTGAGACTGTCAGGGCAACCCACTAGTTATCACTTCCCAACCTGTGGTGTTGCAGGGATACACACCTAAGATCATTTGAAGCCAATAAAGAATATCACAAAGTCGTTTACATTAAAAAGTGTGTTGGATGCCCAGATTCTATATTTTAGGATCAGTTCATTCTCATTTTTGTGAGGTAGCGGGTAGTTTGATATCACAAGAGCTTCAACTAAGGTAATCATCCAATCACATTAACTTGTTTCTTAGATCTGTGTGTACCAAAATCATAGTCTAGTATTAAATATTTCTGAAAATATTTTAATTAGAAGTAAAATGCATGTATTTCACTGGGACCATTAAAAATATTAATTGAAATTGCTTACTTCATGTGATACACAAACATTCATACAAGCACTGAAAGCATACATGCATGGCCAGAAAGCGAGAGAGCCAGACAGGGCTGACTGTGGGTGTGTGTGCAGCTGGGTGCCAACCGACCAGGAGACCACCTCACATATGGCTACACAGACATCCGCTGGCGACAGACGGCCAACTACGGCTTCGTTCCCAATCCACACCTTCAGAAAGTCTTCATGGCCGTTGCAATGGACCTACCTGATTTAAACTCAACCCACAGAAGGCAAGTAATTGTCCACACACAGAAGGCAAGTAATTGTCCACACACAGAAGGCAAGTAATTGTCCACACACAGAAGGCAAGTAATTGTCCACACACAGAAGGCAAGTAATTGTCCACACACAGAAGGCAAGTAATTGTCCACACACAGAAGGCAAGTAATTGTCCACACACAGAAGGCAAGTAATTGTCCACACACAGAAGGCAAGTAATTGTCCACACACAGAAGGCAAGTAATTGTCCACACACAGAAGGCAAGTAATTGTCCACACACAGAAGGCAAGTAATTGTCCACACACAGAAGGCAAGTAATTGTCCACACACAGAAGGCAAGTAATTGTCCACACACAGAAGCTGAGATTCTTTTAGCAATGAGCAATGATAACAATATAAGCTGTATTTAAAGATCAAAGTAAGCTGTAGAGATGACAATAAATTACTTTGAGTTTTACCTTAACTCATATAAATTCTTACATTCTCACATTCTTAAAGGAAATGAAAACAAGGCATTTGTTTTCCATGTATACATAAAAAGAATGTTTGTGTGCATTTAACAACATTGAACAAAGAAATAAGAATACAATGTGTGTATTGTAGTATAAATTCGGTTTTAAACCCATCTGTGTAGCGATTCCTGTGGAACCTTGGTGATTATATAATGTATTGTACGTGTGAGATGACACCCACTGGCATAGAACGCACCCTATCTACATATTCAGAGCATGTTTACAAGGATAGCTTTTGGGTCGAAATGAGTGTTGGCATAAATTAGTGTATGGTATTCTGATGTAATATAAACACTACCCTAGTCATCATATGGAACAAATATTTATCTTACGGTTCCATATGAATAAAAAAATTGGATCGAGACGTTTTGCGTAGGCCAGGCTCATGAGCCTAGGGGTCATTTTCAGAGTATTTGTATCAATTGCAACCCACTAAAGATAATCCACACAAGGACACATACATAACAAACATATTATATTTAATTTTATATTATGTAATCCATTAATCGCACTAGTATGTTGATGGAGGAGTTATAAATGTAACATAACACTTTAAATTCGTGTAACGGAATCCCAGTTGTTACCTTAGCTCACAGTTGGCAGATCCTACATTAGGTGTCTTCACATTTACAATCAGAAGTACACTGGCCAGTTCTAACCTGACACAAAACCATTGATTTTTTATACATTTTATGTTTGTGTTATCACAAAATAATTATAAACTGAATCATTTTAAAACAATAAATAGTGTACTGACTGTGAGATTAATGGTCAAACAGGGGTCCTTCCGATTGTAAAAGCCAACACACCTAATGAATATGTCAATGAATTGAGCTATGGCAACAACCGGGATTCCACTCCCAGATTTAAAATGTTAGGTTACATTTACAAGTCCATCCATACCCCCTTTTGTTACATGCAGCATACACCCTTTGTTACATGCAACATACACCCTTTGTTTCATACAGCATACCCCCTTTGTTACATGCAGCATACACCCTTTGTTTCATACAGCATACCCCCTTTGTTTCATACAGCATACCCCCTTTGTAACGAACAGCATATACCATTTGCTACATAGAGCATATACCCTTTGTTACCTTTGTTACATGCGACATACACCCTTTGTTTCATACAGCATACACCCTTTGTTTCATACAGCATACACCCTTTGTTTCATACAGCATACCCCCTTTGTAACGAACAGCATATACCATTTGCTACATAGAGCATATACCCTTTGTTACCTTTGTTACATGCGACATACATCCTTTGTTACATACAACATACATCCTTTGTTACATACAACATACACCCTTTGTTACATGCTACATACACCCTTTGTTACATGCTACATACATCCTTTGTTACATGCAACATACATCCTTTGTTACATGCAACATACACCCTTTGTTACATGCAACATACATCCTTTGTTACATGCAACATACACCCTTTGTTACATGCAACATACACCCTTTGTTACATGCAACATACACCCTTTGTTACATGCAACATACATCCTTTGTTACATGCAACATACATCCTTTGTTACATGCAACATACATCCTTTGTTACATGCAACATACATCCTTTGTTACATACAACATACATCCTTTGTTACATACAACATACATCCTTTGTTACATGCAACATACACCCTTTGTTACGTACAGCATACACCCATTGTTATGTACAGCATACACCCGTTGTTATGTACAACATTTTACACCCTTTGTTATGTACAACATACACCCTTTGTTATGTACCGTATACACCCTTGTTACATGCAGCATACACCCATTGCTACATTCATTATATGATTCATGAAACATACACCCTTTGTTACGTGCAGCATACACCCATTGCTACATTCATTATATGATTCATGATACATACACCCTTTGTTACGTGCAGCATACACCCATTGCTACATTCATTATATGATTCATGAAACATACACCCTTTGTTATGTGCAGCATACACCCATTGCTACATTCATTATATGATTCATGAAACATACACCCTTTGTTACGTGCAGCATACACCCATTGCTACATTCATTATATGATTCATGAAACATACACCCTTTGTTACGTACAGCATACACCCACTGCTACATTCATTATATGATTCATGAAACATACACCCTTTGTTATGTGCAGCATACACCCATTGCTACATTCATTATATGATTCATGAAACATACACCCTTTGTTACGTACAGCATACACCCTCGGTTCAAGAGAGTTGTTGCCTCCAGACTGGTGAGAGGGGCCCTGTCGGTGGCATATCGACAGAGAAACATAACGTTTGCTGGACCAACACCAACCAAGTATGCCGCATTTAAGCACAACCACACATTGCTTCTTCACCTCGACTCGACACAGGTAGATGTCCGTGACAAGAACGGATTTGAGGTAAGAAAAATATCAGTAGAAAGAAGCTTTTGTATAGTACATTAGTGCTATATGCTGGTATTCCCTGACTATTCCCAGACTAGAGGCTGGACAACCTCTGTTATCTTTGTATTCCCTGACTAGAGGCTGGACAACCTCTGTTATCTTTGTATTCCCCGACTAGAGGCTGGACAACCTCTGTTATCTTTCTATTCCCCGACTAGAGGCTGGACAACCTCTGTTATCTTTGTATTCCCCGACTAGAGGCTGGACAACCTCTGTTATCTTTGTATTCCCCGACTAGAGGCTGGACAACCTCTGTTAACTTTGTATTCCCCGACTAGAGGTTGGACAAACTCTGTTATCTTTGTATTCCCCGACTAGAGGTTGGACAACCTCTGTTATCTTTGTATTCCCCGACTAGAGGCTGGACAACCTCTGTTATCTCTGTATTCCCCGACTAGAGGTTGGACAACCTCTGTTAACTTTGTATTCCCCGACTAGAGGTTGGACAACCTCTGTTATCTTTGTATTCCCCGACTAGAGGTTGGACAACCTCTGTTAACTTTGTATTCCCCGACTAGAGGTTGGACAACCTCTGTTAACTTTGTATTCCCCGACTAGAGGCTGGACAACCTCTGTTATCTCTGTATTCCCCGACTAGAGGCTGGACAACCTCTGTTAACTTTGTATTCCCCGACTAGAGGTTGGACAACCTCTGTTAACTTTGTATTCCCCGACTAGAGGCTGGACAACCTCTGTTATCTCTGTATTCCCCGACTAGAGGTTGGACAACCTCTGTTAACTTTGTATTCCCCGACTAGAGGTTGGACAACCTCTGTTAACTTTGTATTCCCCGACTAGAGGCTGGACAACCTCTGTTATCTCTGTATTCCCCGACTAGAGGTTGGACAACCTCTGTTAACTTTGTATTCCCCGACTAGAGGTTGGACAACCTCTGTTATCTTTGTATTCCCCGACTAGAGGTTGGACAACCTCTGTTAACTTTGTATTCCCCGACTAGAGGTTGGACAACCTCTGTTATCTTTGTATTCCCCGACTAGAGGCTGGACAACCTCTGTTATCTTTGTATTCCCCAACTAGAGGTTGGACAACCTCTGTTATCTTTGTATTCCCCGACTAGAGGCTGGACAACATCTGTTATCTTTGTATTCCCCGACTAGAGGCTGGACAACCTCTGTTATCTTTGTATTCCCCGACTAGAGGCTGGACAACCTCTGTTATCTTTGTATTCCCCGACTAGAGGCTGGACAACCTCTGTTATCTTTGTATTCCCAGACTAGAGGCTGGACAACCGCTGTTATCTTTGTATTCCCCGACTAGAGGCTGGACAACCTCTGTTATCTTTGTATTCCCTGACTAGAGGCTGGACAACTGCTGTTATCTTTGTATTCCCCGACTAGAGGCTGGACAACCTCTGTTATCTTTGTATTCCCCGACTAGAGGCTGGACAACCTCTGTTATCTTTGTTGTTATCTTTGTATTCCCAGACTAGAGGCTGGACAACCGCTGTTATCTTTGTATTCCCTGACTAGAGGTTGGACAACCTCTGTTATCTTTGTATTCCCTGACTAGAGGCTGGACAACCTCTGTTATCTTTGTATTCCCCAACTAGAGGCTGGACAACCTCTGTTATCTTTGTATTCCCTGACTAGAGGTTGGACAACCTCTGTTATCTTTGTATTCCCCAACTAGAGGCTGGACAACCTCTGTTATCTTTGTATTCCCCAACTAGAGGCTGGACAACCTCTGTTATCTTTGTATTCCCAGACTAGAGGCTGGACAACCTCTGTTATCTTTGTATTCCCAGACTAGAGGCTGGACAACCTCTGTTATCTTTGTATTCCCCAACTAGAGGCTGGACAACCTCTGTTATCTTTGTATTCCCAGACTAGAGGCTGGACAACCTCTGTTATAAGGAATAATAATCAGACCCTTATTCCAGTGCGCCTTGTATTATTAATTTGACCACTAATTAGACTATTAGTTAACAATTGCAGTAAGGTTGATTTCTATCATGGTTCGTTGCAGGTGTGCTGTTCTGATGATGTCAACCTCTTCTGCCCATCATCCTTCATCAAGACGAGCTACGCGCCAGGGAGAGAGTGGGTGGCTGCCCCAGTGGTGGCCCACTCTGGGCACACGGTGGCACTGTCCTGGGCGGCATGTGCCGCCAACCAGCACATGGTGGGGCTGCGATATGCATGGCGTGAAACACCATGCCTGTACACCCAATGTGCCATCTACGATGCCACTTCTAGTCTACCAATGCCGCCATACATTCACCTCGGACTGCTTGACACAGGCAAAACTATGATATTACCTCGCACGCAACTGAACATTCTATGAGGTGTCCCATGGTGACACTTCCACTGCCAACGTGAGATTACTGCAGCATGTGTCATATGCCTTCTAAGTCTGCTCACACATACCCACATTGTCAGTCTCACCAGGCTGGTGACATGGAATAATATTGACACTGTCAACAGTTTGATGACATTGATTGTCACTGTCAGTCTTACCAGTATGATGTCAACTATTGACATTGCCTGTGTCACATGCCTGGTGACACAGACTGGCATTGTAAGCAAGTGCAGTCTAGGACCAAAATCAGTTTGAGTTGCTATAAACCAAAGGTAGCCTGATGTTGTGTAGCTAGGACACTGTCGTGACAGTCCTGGGACACTGTCGTGACAGTCCTGGGACACTGTCGTGACAGTCCTGGGACACTGTCGTGACAGTCCTGGGACACTGTCGTGACAGTCCTGGGACACTGTCGTGACAGTCCTGGGACACTGTCGTGACAGTCCTGGGACACTGTCGTGACAGTCCTGGGACACTGTCGTGACAGTCCTGGGACACTGTCGTGACAGTCCTGGGACACTGTCGTGACAGTCCTGGGACACTGTCGTGACAGTATTGTGAGTGTTAAGACAGTGCTGCGACAGTACTAGGACAGTGCTGTGCCAGAACTGTGCTGTGACAAGTTTGTAATAATGCTAGGACAGCCCTATGATAGTGCCAGGGCAGTGTTGTGTCTGCTATGATAGTGCTAGGACATTGTTGTGTCGGTACTATGAAAATGCCAGGAAAGTGCTGTGAAAAATGCTATGACCTTGCTGTGTCAGTGTTGTGATATTGCTGTGTCAATGCTATGATAGTGCTAGGACATTGTTGTGTCAGCACTATGACAGTGCTGTGTCATTACTATGACAGTGCTGTGTTAGTGCTAGGACAGTGCTGAGACAAAGAGCACTGCTATGATATTGTTAGATGTAGTACATTTGTGCGGGTGAGTTGCGTCAATGAGACTGCTACAGTTGGTGATAAAGAACACCAAGGAGATATCAGAGAAATATAACAAACATAAGCAACAGGTAGATGTATGCTTAGATGAGACGTATAAGAAATGTTATTCTAACAATGTTTGTTCCTGGACACAGGACAAACTGTTCTCCATAATGTTGTGCAAGGTTGCTGCTAGGGAGAAGTTATTAGCACACAATTATGAGTGTCTTTCCTTGCCTCTGTCTCCCTGCCAAATGTGTTAAGTCCAATATAGCATTCTTACTCAAAGGTGCTTACGTCATTTGTGTTATGGTTTCTTTGTATACATGCATAATAATTATTTTATAAAGCACCTTATTTGTGCAGATTTGTATAATTTTACATTTTATAATCATTCATGTTGTCATTGGACAATGGAGATGGTGTATTGAGTCCTCTCTTGGGGACATTGTTGCTAGTGGCCAAGCCACACACATCCACTTTTTTATGAAACATCCAAACACTTTGGACATTTACACATATGCAGCAAGTGTGAGTTTATATTTTATCGTAGAATATTGGTATAGTGAATATATTGTTCATGGCTCCAAGAATGGTTTATTGTAATATAATTAACTTACTTTGGAGCTTAAAGTCGAAGCTGAGTACGACGTTTCGACCCGTCATCTATGGGCCTTGTTCACGTACTGGTGTCACGTGTGTTGCCTCAGATTTCGGTAGGATAATTTGATTGTAGATGGCAGGCATATGGTATCCCTTATCTTTGTTCATGGTAGGGGCTCTCTGTCTGATGTATATGGCCTCAGAGAGATCAGGGATACCATCTGCCTACCATCTACAATCAAATTATCCCACCGAAATCTGAGGCAATACACGTGACACCAATACGTGAACAAGGCCCATAGATGACGGGTCGAAACGTCGTTCTCAGCTTCGACTTTAAGCTCCAAAGTAAGTTAATTATATTACAATAATATTGGTATAGTTTTGATTCTTTGCAACAGTAGTCTGTTAATTATAGATAGTATTTATATGCTGTGTCTCGTTGGGGTTGTATTTATCATAGTTCTTATCATAATGTGAGTTTATAACTATTTATAAGGGAACAAGTTATTCACTGTAGTGCTTCCACCTGTTTATTTATGGTATTAGGTATTATAGGTAGTATATTAGTACTCAAAGCATGCATGCTTTGTCCTTGTTACAAGACAGACTGTATTACTATTGAAAGAAGGCGTAATATGTAGGTACACTTAATAGATATAGCTTTGCTTGTCTCAGCAGACACTGCTCTAGATGTATGCATCTATGAGCCATCATTTATTTAACAATTAAATTTATTACATTTGAAACATCTTGTGAATATGCTCACTCATAGTGTGAAATCGGTTACATTTTTTTAAACAAAATTCTACTGTCATTTAAATGTTTATCTTGACAATCTTGCTTTATCCACCATAGTTCCTTAGCATCTAGCATGTCTGTTGACAGCTGGAATACTATTTACAAATTTTTTGATTGATCAGTTCTTTTGTCTTGATGCACCTCTGAACTTGGTTTCCAAGGATTTATGCATAATAGATGTTATCTGATTATTATTAATATTTATTTAACAAATATTGTTGAAATATCATGTTAACATGAAGATATTATGTCTTAATTTACCTTGCAAGTGAGTGACAAGCCCACAGCTACATGTGGAACACAGCTGTGGCGAGATAAGTTATTAATACAAATGCTATATATAATATATATTCTAGTATAGCTTTACATGTGTGATAGAACCATGCTATGTCAGTAGGTTGCCTGATTAGATGGGCCAGTATGACGCCACTCACTCTAATTCTATTTACACAAGTCATCTTTTGAAACCACAACAATACAGTATGAATCCATGGTGGTTTTCATCATGTTATGTAATTGTTGTAACAGAATGGAAATATAAAACATGTTATGCCACGATAGTATGTATTGTGAGGTACTGTATGACATGCGAGAAGAAGGTGTACTGCGGGATACAATGGATATGCCAGGGCAAGTATATCCGTCAAGTATATATACCGTCAGGTATAATCTGACATGTCAAGGCAGTACATATTGCCAGGTGAAATGTGACATGTCAAGGCAGTACATACTGCCAAGTGAAATGTGACATGTCAAGGCAGTACATACTGCCAGGTGAAATGTGACATGTCAAGGCAGTACATACTGCCAGGTGAAATGTGACATGTCAAGGCAGTACATACTGCCAGGTGAAATGTGACATGCCAAGGCAGTACATACTGCCAGGTGAAATGTGACATGTCAAGGCAGTACATACTGCCAAGTGAAATGTGACATGTCAAGGCAGTACATACTGCCAGGTGAAACGTGACATGCCAAGGCAGTACATACTGCCAGGTGAAATGTGACATGTCAAGGCAGTACATACTGCCAAGTGAAATGTGACATGTCAAGGCAGTACATACTGCCAGGTGAAATGTGACATGCCAAGGCAGTACATACTGCCAGGTATAATATGACATGCCAGAGCAGTATATACCATTAGGTTCGGTATATATACTGTCAGGTATAAGATGACATGTCAGGGCAATGTATACATCAAGCAAAATGCTTTGTAATGTATATTTAAGAGTAAACACATTTCTTATTTTTGCTATTATTACCAAGGTAAGCTGTTAAACAGGGTGATTGTGTTCAAGCTTGTCATATTTTATATTGTAACCTAAATGGGAGTAACTGCTTTGTTGTAAATAACATGTCCAGGATTAGTGCTACTGCTGTTTAGTTAGTCATTGTTAATAAACAGGATACATTAATAATGATATGATGGCCGTTTAATTATTTCATTCCAATTACATGTACATCTTGTGTACTTAGTACTACTTACCATGCATTCAAATTGTAATGTGTATTACTAAATGTATTTCATGTTGATATTGACAGATAAAACCGGAAATATCATGTTGAAATTTGGCATTTAATATAGTGAAGTATGGACATTATTTCAAATTCACTCCAAAAGACTATTATTCATTTAAACATTACACTAAAAACACAAATTTGTCTTCACTTACACATTAAAATGCCAGTAATGAGGTTGATTCAGATGCTGTTAATGCATTATAATAATAATCGGCCCTAAATTGGTAACAAATTTAAATAAGTAAAATAATAGTAGATAAATAAACATGTAATATCATCATACAATTCTTTGTACAGGAACTATGTGGTATACAATTCACTTTTATGTGGTATACAATTCACTTTTTTTAATTAAACAGAACAAAATATCAATGTTTTCTTAAATAAAAAAAAAAATTGGTCCAATGGAGTAATGACATCACACTGAGTCCACTGTACACTGTTAGCATCCATATCTAAACAAAGAAAACGTTGAGGATCCAATTTTATTATTTGCATAGACATGTCTTGGGGCACTCCCAGTATGCATGAATTTTTGTCCTTTGAGTTTAAGGTGAAATGAATTTATGGCGTCATTTTGTGTGCGCTGTTAACTCCTAAATCTCAGAAACCATTGAGGGTCACTTTTTATTTATTTTATTAAAAATAACCTGACACTGTATTTTATTTTCCATGCATTATAGATTCCTTATTTGTCATATAAAATTTAAATTGTACATATCATTTAATTCGTTTTTCATGAGTTCTTTCAGGGAATGTGTATTGTATTGTTTCTCAAAAGAAGGTATGCTAATTCCTGCTAGAATAGCCAAAATACACTTTCTATTGTTTGTTTTTACTTATAATGCCTCTGTAAAAATACAAAATAATGAACATTTTCACAGTACTAATCTAAGAGAAACTATATAATAAAGGTTCATCACCCATGTGACAGTATTCCAAATGAATTAATTTTAACCGTTAATATCGTTCTGGAAGCTGTATATACCGGGTATTCAATTTATTTATGAAAATGTTGTTTCATAAGTCTTTTTTATAGTGTTTGTAAAGCTTAATTTTGTTTTATTAAAAAAAAATTGCCATACTTTAACTGGTTACGCCTGATACCAAGCTGTAATGACAACCGACAAATAATGACCATAACTACTTCCAAATCTATCAACGAGTAACAAATAATGTTTATTAGATGCCTGAATTGTTGTATTTTAATTAAAACATGTTCCATAAAAATGGGAGAATTTTGTGGAGAAGTATGAAAAGAAATATGTTGATGCGCTACTGCATAACATAACAGATCCAGTCACTCTCTCCGAATGGAAATGAATCCATATAGAAAACGGGTCAAAAAGATATCTTGTAGAATAGGATGTATCCACTTCAGACTTCTAGTTCTAGAACAAGTTTTCCCAGGAATATCCCATACTTGTCAAATACAAAGAATGCATCACAAATCAGTATGCTGTGGTGCATATTGTCAATGGTAACCTTAATGATAAGACACAATGTAAAAATAGACTAAAGAGAACTTTGTTTCTACTCACGGTGAAGAAGTCCTCATTTTCTTGCATTTCAACAAAAACTCTGCCTCACTGCATCCAGTTGTAGTGCATTACAAGAGGAACGTTCAGGATGAGGAAAATGAGGAAGATCTAGGATGCCTATTATACGTCCATTCTGGATGATGGAGCACACAATGCAAGCATCGTGTCTGCCATACTGTCAATACTGAAGAAAAGATTCCAAGCATCAGACATATTCACTGTCTTAAAGATTCGCCACCGAGTCAGTATAGAAATGTCTTCATCATCACGATGCACCTGACTGGTTGTTCTTTGAGGCCAGTCATGAAAGAGACCACTTTTGGTTATGGACGTACATGCAAACACTAATTTGTATTCGGGAAAACGTATTTGTCCTCTAGACAGACGTGTTGGTGTAGTCTATGCAAATTAAAAATTCATAACTACGTGCTCATATCATCTACTGATTAGGTACTTGAATTAGTGGCGTAGCCAGAGGGGGGGGGGCCATGGCCCCCAATCCTGGAAAAATAGGATGGTGGGGAACAGAGAACCAATAACTGGCTGCCTGATTCATAGAGTCACAAAGTGCAGTGGGTTTCAAGATGCCTGTACAAGATTTTCCTTCCCACATCTGCCCTTTCACAACAATTGTCATCATTCAAATAGGATTAAGTTAGGATTTCTCCACTTCTGTCGCTGGCTGCAGCATAAGAGTTGACAGAACAATGAAAATGTCATTATTCTCGATGTGCTAAGACATCATGTCTTATGGCTATTAAGTATGACATTGATTAAATGATCATTAAGGAAAAAAGCTAAAACATCATCAATGTTCCAGATGCAGGTCACAAGCAGGTCACTGGGGCTGTGAATCAGGATCCTACCTGTAGACCCTGCTGGCCCATAAGGATCCTACCTATAGACCCCTGCTGGCCCATAAGGATGCCACCTATAAACCCCTGCTGGTCCACAAGGATGCCACCTATAAACCCCTGCTGGCCCACAAGGATGCTACCTATAGACCCCTGCTGGCCAATAAGAATGCCACCTATAAACCCCTGCTGGTCCACAAGGATCCTACCTATAGACCCCTGGCCCACAAGGATGCTACCTATAGACCCCTGCTGGCCCATAAGAATGCCACCTATAAACCCCTGCTGGTCCACAAGGATGCTACCTATAGACCCCTGCTGGCCAATAAGAATGCCACCTATAAACCCCTGCTGGTCCACAAGGATGCTACCTATAGACCCCTGCTGGCCCATAAGAATGCCACCTATAAACCCCTGCTGGTCCACAAGGATGCTACCTATAGACCCCTGGCCCACAAAGATGCTACCTATAGACCCCTGCTGGCCCACAAGGATGCTACCCATAGACCACTGCTGGCCCACAAGGATGCTACCCATAGACCCTGCTGGCCCACAAGGATGCTACCTATAGACCACTGCTGGCCCACAAGGATGCTACCCATAGACCCCTGCTGGCCCACAAGGATGCTACCCATAGACCACTGCTGGCCCACAAGGATGCTACCCATAGACCACTGCTGGCCCACAAGGATGCTACCCATAGACCCCTGCTGGCCCACAAGGATGCTACCTATACACCACTGCTGGCCCACAAGGATGCTACCCATAGACCCCTGCTGGCCCACAAGGATGCTACCTATAGACCACTGCTGGCCCACAAGGATGCTACCCATAGACCCCTGCTGGCCCACAAGGATGCTACCCATAGACCACTGCTGGCCCACAAGGATGCTACCCATAGACCCCTGCTGGCCCACAAGGATGCTACCTATAGACCACTGCTGGCCCACAAGGATGCTACCCATAGACCACTGCTGGCCCACAAGGATGCTACCCATAGACCCCTGCTGGCCAACAAGGATGCTACCCATAGACCCCTGCTGGCCCACAAGGTTGCTACCTATAGACCCATGCTGGCCCACAAGGATGTTACCTATAGACCCCTGCTGGCCCACAAGGATGCTATCTATAGACTTCTGGTCCACAAGGATGCTACCAATGGACCCATGGCCCATGAACAACGCCACCTATAGCCGCTGCTGGCCCACAAAGATGCTACATATAGACTCCTGCTGGCGCACAAGGATGCTACCTTTGGCCCCTGGCCCACAAGGATGCTACCTATAGACCTTTGCTGGCCCAAAAGAATGCTACCCATATACCCCTGCTGGCCCACAAGGATGCTATAGACCCATGATGGCCCACAAGGATGCAACCTATTGACCCCTGCTGGCCCACAAGGACGCTACCCATAGACCCCTACTGGCCCTCAAGGATGCTACCTATAGACCCCCGCGACAAGGATGCTACCTGTAGACCCAATGGTACACAAGGATGCTACCTATAGAGGCCTGGCCTACAAGGATGCTACCTTTAGACCCCTGCTGGCCCACAAGGATGCTACTCATAGATCCCTGGTGGCCAACAATGATGCTACCTATAGACCCCTGCTGGCCAACAATGGTGCTACCTATAGAAACCTGCTGGCCCACAAGGTTGCTACCTATAGACCCATGCTGGCCCACAAGGATGCTACCCATAGACCACTGCTGGCCCACAAGGATGCTACCCATAGACCCCTGCTGGCCCACAAGGATGCTACCCATAGACCCCTGCTGGCCCACAAGGATGCTACCTATAGACCCCTGCTGGCCCACAAGGATGCTACCTATAGACCACTGCTGGCCCACAAGGATGCTACCCATAGACCCCTGCTGGCCCACAAGGATGCTACCCATAGACCCCTGCTGGCCCACAAGGTTGCTACCTATAGACCCTTGCTGGCCCACAAGGATGCTATCTATAGACTTCTGGTCCACAAGGATGCCACCAATGGACCCATGGCCCATGAACAATGCCACCTATAGCCGCTGCTGGCCCACAAATATGCTACATATAGACTCCTGCTGGCGCACAAGGATGCTACCTTTTGCCCCTGGCCCACAAGGATGCTACCTATAGACCTTTGCTGGCCCAAAAGAATGCTACCCATATACCCCTGCTGGCCCACAAGGATGCTATAGACCCATGATGGCCCACAAGGATGCAACCTATTGACCCCTGCTGGCCCACAAGGACGCTACCCATAGACCCCTACTGGCCCTCAAGGATGCTACCTATAGACCCCCGGCGACAAGGATGCTACCTGTAGACCCAATGGTACACAAGGATGCTACCTATAGAGGCCTGGCCTACAAGGATGCTACCTTTAGACCCCTGCTGGCCCACAAGGATGCTACTCATAGATCCCTGCTGGCCAACAATGATGCTACCTATAGACCCCTGCTGGCCAACAATGGTGCTACCTATAGAAACCTGCTGGCCCACAAGGATGCTACCTATAGACCCATGCTGGCCCACAAGGTTCCTACATATAGACCCCTGCTGGCCCACAAGGATGCTATCTATAGACTTCTGGTCCACAAGGATGCTACCAATGGACCCATGGCCCATAAAGAATGCCATCTATGGCCGCTGCTGGCCCACAAAGATGCTACCTATTGACCCCTGGCCCACAAAGATGCTACCTATAGACCCCTGGCCCACAAAGATGCTACCTATAGACCCCTGGCCCACAAAGATGCTACCTATACACCCCTGCTGGCCCACAAAGATGCTACCTATAGACCCCTGGCCCACAAAGATGCTACCTATAGACCCCTGGCCCACAAGGATGCTACCTATAGACCTTTGCTGGCCCAAAAGGATGCTACCTATAGACCCCTGCTTGCCCACAAAGATGTTACCTATAGACCCCTGCTGGCACGCAAGGATGTTACCTGTAGACCCTTGCTGGCCCACAAGGATACTACCTGTAGACCCCTGGCCTACAAGGATGCTACCTGTAGACCCCTGCTGGCCCACAAGGATGCTACCTATAGACCCCTGGCCCACAACGATGCTACCTATAGACCCTTGCTGGCCCACAAGGATGCTACCTATAGACCTCTGCTCCCCACAAAAATGCTACATATAGACCCCTGGCCCACAAGGATGCTACCTATAGACCCCTGGCCCACAAGGATGCTACCTGTAGACCCCTGGCCCACAAGGATGCTACCTATAAACCCCTGCTGGCCCACAAGGATGCTACCTATAGACCCTTGCTGGCCCACAAGGATGCTACGTATAGACCCCTGCTGGCCCACAAGGATGCTACCTATAGACCCCTGCTGGCCCACAGGGATGCTATCTATAGACCCCTGCTGGCACACAGGGATGCTACCTATAAACCCCTGCTGGCCCACAAGGATGCTACCTATAGACCCTTGCTGGCCCACAAGGATGCTACGTATAGACCCCTGCTGCCCACAAGGATGCTACCTATAGACCCAATGGTACACAAGGATGGTATCTATAGACCCAATGGTACACAAGGATGCTACCTATAGACCCAATGGTACACAAGGATGCTACCTATAGACCCAATGGTACACAAGGATGCTACCTATAGACCCAATGGTACACAAGGATGGTATCTATAGAGGCCTGGCCACTGATTTATACACAACTGGATAGCACTTTGGACTTCGCTGCCTGCCGAGAAATGAAGCCATCCAGCCGGCGGAGTCCGCCATTAAATCTCTCCCAAAACAAACGCACGTGTACATGCGGTGCGGTGCTATGAACAGTCTGCAGGCAACATCACGTGCTTAAATTCGATGTCATATTCCCATGTAATGATAGCTTAAATACTAAATACTAATATCCACCAAATGTAGGGTATTGTAATAATTACATCAGACAAAAATTGCAGCAAAACCTGCATCTACATGTATGTGTATGCGATTAAAAGCTACAATAATGTCAATCAGTAAATTGCAATTTACATTTTAACACCAGTATACATGTATATTCCAAAAAAAAATTATTTAGCTTGTTTACATTTGCACTGCCAATAATTACAACAAAGCACATGTACTGCATGCAGATTATTTGTTTTTGGTCATGATTTAGTAGATGCATTGAAATACAATTTGAAAACTGTACTCACTTTTAAAGAAAAGACAAGTACATGTAACAACTATCATATTTTGAATGAAATGTATCAACATGTTCAAGTAAATCAGTATCTTGTGCATTATCATGTTATATACAGTATACGTATCCCAGATAGCAAGCCTACGTTGGCCCAATGTTGGCCCAACTATGATACCGTTGGCATAATGTTGGCGTTGGGTGAACAACGTTGGGCCAACATTGGGCCAATGATGTACTGCCAACATAATTTTGAAAAAATAAACTGAGTTTGATATTATTAATGTTGGTACAGGGGTGGTTCAATTAATGACACAATCCACATAATTATACAGTTAAATTTTCAGTTATACAAATTTGGAGTAAAGTTGGGCCAACGTTGGCATTTTACATTGGGCCAACGTTGGCACAATACATTGGGCCAATGTCACTTTGCTCATTGGCCCAACATGTTGGGCCAATATTGGGCCAACATTGGCATATTATAATCCAATGTTGGGCCAAAGTTGGGCCAAAGTTGGCAATATAAATTGGGCCAACGTTGGCAACATACGTTGGGCCAACATAGTTTTGCTCATTGGCCCTACGTTCGCCCAACATGTTGGGCCAAAGTTGGGCCAATATTGGCAAATTATAATCCAATGTTGGGCCAACATTGGACCAACGTTAGCATTTTATATTGTTCCAACATTGGCAACATACGTTGGGCCAAAGTAATTTTGCTCGTTGGCCCTACGTCGTTGGCCCAATACATTGGGCCAACGTTGGCAAATTATAATCCAATGTTAGGCCAACGTTGGCAACTTATAATCCAACGATGGGCCAACGTTGGTTTTGTGTTGGGCCAACATTGGCCCAATGTTGGGCCAACATAAGCTTCTTATGTGCAGCATGTGTTTTTTTGTGTTGTGCCAATGTTGTTTTGGGCCAACGTAAGCTAAATATGTGTATGTAGTTTTTATGTTCGGCCACCGTAACGAACATATTTTTTGGTCTTGTGTTTAGAAGCTACACGTTTCTTATATAGCACACTGGTCTTGGTGTGTAATAATGGTTTATTAATATGGAACTGCTCATAACATATGATCACATCACTACACTTAAATACACCCACACACAAGCACACACTCACACACATCTACATACACACCATCACAGCTACACTTACACAACAGCATAGCACACAACACACTCACTCACTCGCTCACTCACACACCCACACACACATGTAACCCAAACACTCACACACATCTACATACACACCACCACAGCTACATGCACACAACAGCATAGCACACACACACTCACACACACATACATGTACACACACATACACACACTCATTCACATACTCAGTCACTCACACATACACACATGTGTACACACACACTAGCACACACTCGATCACTCACACACACGTTAACACACACACACACACACACACACACACACACACACACACACACACACACACACACACACACACACACACACAGACACACACACACACACACACTTAAAAGTGCTGCCACCTCACGGAGTCTGAGTAACCGAGGCTAAGTAATCACTGGAAGAGGAAAGGTTACTTCCGGAAAGTGGACAACGCGTCGTTCCAGCAACGGTGAGCAAGTCATTAACCTTCTTTTTGGTAATAGCAGCGGCTCTGTCGGTTACGCAAAGTTGGTAGTGTGTAGACATTTTATTGGACATGTATTTGTGATCTTCAGAATCGGCGTTTGTATATCGCCGGAGCGGATCTGGTGTTAAAAAGGTGGGCGTGAGACTCGGCGGGACGCTGAATTTGCAAAAAAATAAATATTATTTATATAACATACGCACGCACACACGCACGCGCTTTCTCTCTCTCTCCATCACACACACACACACACACACACACACACACACACACACACACACACACACACACACACACAACATAACCAGTCACTCTGAGTCTGACTCTGTCAGAATGGAAATGAATCCAGATGGAAAACAGGGCAAAAAAGATATCTTGTAACACAGAAATGAATGTATCCGCTGCGAATACGATATCCCATCCTTGTCAAACACAAAGAACGCATCACAAATCCGTATGCTATGCCTATGGTGCATATAGCCGTGCAAGTCGCGCGCGCGAAAACGAGGCTGAGGGCAGTTAGGGGCAGGTAGTACATAGTCCCTATGTTAACATATAGGACTTTGTTTTGGATGTAATAATCGAACTGTTCCCAAATAGTGTATTTCAGTTATTTTGTCCAAAGGATTATTACAAACAGAAGCAATGGAACACTTTGCTGGTGACAATGATCACGGAAATCATGAATTTTAATCGATTATTATGGTGGTTGCCATGGCAATAGCGGCAAGTACTTGTGTTTGGGCGATCTTGACTAATAATGAAGAGTGCCATTTTTCGCGCAGTACAACCTGTTTGGGACAATCGTATACATGTGTTATGATTATATGCATTTAGACAACTTGTCAGATATAAGTGCTTATCGAAACCACAACGTATTCTTGTGTCCAGTCCACAATCAGTTCCATTTGCGCAGAGTCTCGCCATGTATCATGACCCTTACAGGTCCTATTGTGCAGACAACTTTGTGTTTATTCATGGTGAAGAAGTCCACTTCTTCACCCAGCCCTGGTGCTCACACCTTTAGTGCTGATGGTTTTCAATATCAGTTAATTATTCCAGGTTAGTACATGCAAAATATGTCAACCAAACTGAGTGACAAGCCACCAGATTTGACTTCAAATGACAGCAGGCAGACAGAACACGACGGCTGCTCAGTTGATCCAGCACTAGTTCAAATCCATGCAAGTAGGTCACAGGTATGTCAAATATTGTTAGATGTTGACTATATGATGTTAAACTAGTTTTATTTCTTTTGACAATCATATATGGATAATGGGTTCATAAAAACATGAACATTTACATTTGTTAAAACTAGAATGGAATAATAGACAATTCAAGACATTAGCATATAAATAATTATAATTTAACTTTGATGAGGTTGTCAGTAACTAAATAGTCCAGTCATTGTAAAAATATTATAACTAAAATGTTATAATAACAACAATAATAATGTGTTTGTTTAAGAAAAACAACATCGATATAAAAAATAGATACATGCATCGCTGTAAAAAAAGTACATTAAGAAATTGTTTTTTGAACCCAATGTAATCACAAATTTGAAGTACAGTGTGTGTTATTTTTAAAGGGGCTGAAATGCTTGAACAACCATTGCCCAAACATAAAAATACCATTTTGAGAAGATGTTACTCAAAATGGTCTGTTCTTATGTTTGGGCAATATTCTAAGCCTCTCAGCCTTGTTTTAAGATGCTCTGGATAACAGGCCTTGCAGTGTAATTTATTATTATTTAGTTTCTTTCCTGTCGCTGTTACATGCTGAATGGATTTGATGCAATATTTCACAATGTTTGGGTGAAAGCCTCATATTATTGTTGTGTAAGGCAGAAACCAAGTAGAACAATATAGTGAGTGTACTTACTCACACAGTGAGTACATTACACTCTAGCACTTGCTAGAGTATAAGTAATATTGTGCAAGCCAAGATGTTGATCTTCATTCTTGTAGTGTTTTGCCCATACAGCAGAGGATTATAGAAGGAGTGCAGGACAAAATCCCTATGGTCAAAACCCCAACCGCTTATTGCAAATTTGGACAAAACCCCAACAAACAAAACCCCAGCCACAGATTTTATGCCAGTCACTCCTGAATGAGTAACTGGCTATAGACTGTGGTGGATATTGATGTATGAATAGTCTCTGCACATTAATTGCAGTGTGACTGGATGCTTCCTAGATAAATTGAGATGGTGTTTGATTGAACAGATATTGCTGTGTGTTAACTTCTGTTAAGTGCTTTGAGCAATCCTCAGGACTAGATATTAGAACTTAGCATTTATATGTTTCTATTTAGATTGAACGTCGTATTGAAGCATTCATGCAGAGGAAACAGATTCAAGTGGATAATGCCAACCGTCAACTCTTCTGTGGTTCTAGTCAACATGACGAAGGTAAGAGTGCATCATAACAGAGACATTTGCAACATTCAAAACATTTAGGTAAACTTAGGTGGCATACTGAAATGGTAAACTAACTAAATAATGGTTAAAGGCAGAGTTGGCATGTTTTTACACTTAGGGCAGAAACAGTGTGGCAGAAATACCTTTCTCCCCAAGATTCAGCCCTAAGGGCAGAAGCTTTCAAATGTTTTAATTTTTCTAGTTGGTATTAAAGTTCCTATTTCACAATCACATGTAATATCTGCCAAAACTGGTTACCTTCACTGCAAATTACCTTTCACCACACCAGTTGTTTTCAGTCTTGGCAGCAGATGTCCCCTAGGGCACTGGCAGTGACCAACTGTGTTTGCTCAGAGCCAGAGGATGGATTACCACCTACCAGTGACCGAATCCAGCACGTAACCCACTTGGAAAAAACACTGGAAAAACCCACTAGCAAATAAGAATAATGGACAAAATGGACACCACTGTGCAAATGTTATACATAACTATGAAAACAAATATATTATGATATAGAAAAAACCAACATGTGTATTTTGAAAAAATATAATTATAACCTTGAAGTCTTTGATTAGGCATTGATTGCCCATATTGATCAGGCCAAGTAGGAACATTGATTGTAGAATGTAGGTAATAGTCACTAGTCAGAAGAAAAACGTCAGAGGAAAAAGTCACTGATAGTGAAGTCACAGGAAAGAATCAAAAACTTGAAAGACAACACTTTAAAGTTAAACCAACATATCATTAATGCTAATCACTATACTGTAAGAGCACTGACCAAAATGTTGTATTGCTGTTAATGGCGCACAGATATGTAATAGCTTAAATAAAAAATTAAGAAACTCCAACTCTCTGTCTGTGTTTAATAAGGCATATCGGCACTGATTCTGCAGAATGTGTTAAGTAGAAAACAGTGGCGTACAGTGCAATGAACATTTCGTACAAAATGTCTTTATTATATTAATTGATGCTATTTATCCTGTTTTTCTTTTCATTTTGTACAATTCCAATTTTTACATGAATTTTTATTCACCATATTTTAACTGCATTAAAAAATGATTCAGTAAACTATTCAGTTGTTTAGCATATCTACATTATGCTCTATGTACAGTTGTGTTAACAATCACGACCCTTGGAAAGATCAAATGTATATTTTATAAGGTTATCATGAATAAATAATTATATTATATATATATATATATATATACTGTTTATTTAAATATATTTGCATGAGTAAGACTTGGGCCTCCAGTCATGTTTGTATCGTGTTACTGTCTCACATTGACTAGCACTGTGCTGCTGCCAACAACGTGGGTCAATCCTTGTGCTCGTTTGGCTCATTTATCCATTATGAGCATACCCAGGTACTAGTATCAAAATGACAAATAATGAAATAAGTAAAATATCTTAATTTGGCTTAAATATATGTATATTATTATATCAAGAATGTCCAGTGGCAAAGTACAAAATGTGTTTCTAATTCATTTTTTTGCTTGGTGGATCTAATATAATATGAATTCAAAGAACATGTGTTTTTATTTCCATTAATAGTATTCAGCAAATGTTTATGTTTTGCGTTAGTTAAACATATTTTAAATAAGTAAATGTAAATGTTTCTGTTTGGTGTTCAGATTGCGGCTGTGCCCGGGTTGATGCGGTATATGGTCTAGCAAGAACTAATGACTCGAGCCACATCAAAGGTAAGGTTTACTATATTGGTTGCTTAATTAAAGAATAGAAAGTTAATTTAAAAAACGACAGAAAGAACGAAAGACAATGTCAATGCATTGTTGTCATGCTGTCAGACAGTAAGAAGGGCATCTCAAAGATCATTGTCAGCTGAAGCAGATAATGACGTACCACATGACGGGGTAGAGAGAGGGGGGGGGGGGAATAGGGAGTGGGGTGGAGTGACACAGGTGGAATGGGACTTAAAGATACTGCAGTCCTGAATACATTTTATTTCCCTTTAAAATTATCACCATCTTTGCCTTTTTTCATACCATGGATACCCATCTTTCTGTGTACCACTTAGCAAGTGTCTTCAAGATGATATCTTCTGCTTTTAACATTGGAGACAATAATGCAGTGTGTATAAGTATGTATATATATATATATATATATATATATATATATATATATGTATATATATGCATGCTGTATATATATATATATATATATATATATATATGCTATATATATATATGTATATGCATGCTATATATATACATGTATATATGTGTGTGTGTATGTATATATTATAGACCATGGTTGTTTGTGTTTCAGTTTCTCGCATCATTAACTGCCATGGGCCACGTTTTCATCCATACACAAGTCCTATGAAAAGCTGCAGCCAACAGCGCAGTAATAACGCACATGATATACATGAGAGGCTGGCCAACATGGAGACACACCTGAAGATCCTGCCTGATACTGTCACAGAAGGTCAGCACAGTTACCCAGCTGTTTTCTGTGTCAATGAAGTGTGTGCTTAGTTATACAGCTGACAGTCTTGAATGAAGTGAAGTTACAGTACAGTTATTAACTACCAAGTGGGTAGACAATAATCTTCCATGACAGTGAAGTGTATGTGTGTCACTCTCACAAAAAGGTTTTGTGAGATGACAATTTGAATCCCCCCCCCCCTCATGTCACATTTCTGTAGTTTTTATCAAAAACTACAGAAATGTGACATGAGGGGTAACAATTCAAATTGTGTTTATTTAAAAGACAATTGTGCCGACTGAAAGCTTAAGCATCTGCTGGCTTTATATATACACACATATGCGTACATATATATATATACATACATATATATAAATCAGTAGTTAGCCTAGATGTTGTGTAATCAGGATATGTTTAATCAAAGTATATTAGTGTATAAAATGTTGAAATTGCCCACCGCTAGCTTGGCACGGGAATTTTTTTCAGCTTTCTAGGTAGGAACAGTCGTTGTTGCGCTTTCTTGTAAACATAATCAAACATGATCACAGAATGACAAGCAAATGTACCTGAAGCTCTTCACTACTTCTACTTCTTGATTATCTATGAATATTGGTTTTGATGAATTGAATGATTATATATGGAACTGGAGTTGAAAAGAAATTGAATTGGAATTGAAAAAAATGAATTGGAATTAGAATTGGAAAAAAAATGAATTGGAATTAGAATTGAAAAAAAAATTGAATTGGACGAAATTGAATTGGAATTGAATAAAAGGAATTGCACTGAATTAGAATTGAAAGAATGAAATTGACCCCAACCCTGGCTTTGGGGTACCGAAATGATGCAAATTGCCATCTGTACCAGAATAATTTTATGATAATGCTATTTACCTCCAAAAGATATTTATTGTATTACAATATTAAGAACATTAATTGTGGACATTCGTATATATTTCTGGAGTTTCACTGATTGCTCATGATTGAGAACAAACTAGACTGCTGTGTTTAATTATCTTTAGGTCAAGTACCACTACACATCTACAAGAGACTACAAGTTTTGGAAGAACGCATCCTGGAAATGGAGAGTTTCTCACCAGAGTACATGCCGTTCCTACTGGTAGGTAGTATGCTACTCTAGGAGCACAAGAAGTATCTTATGACACATGTTTGAAGATGACGATACTATTGGCATATATATAACCTTTGCCAAACAAACTTGTGCATCAACACTATGCTACGTCGAGACAAACTGATCCTCTGTATTAGATGCTTTATCAAGTGTCTTTTAAACTTGTGCGTCAGCACTATGCTACGTCGGGACAAACTGATCCTCTGTATTAGATGCTTATCAAGTGTCTTTTAAACTTGTATGTCAGCACTATGCTACGTCGGGACAAACTGATCCTCTGTTTTAGATGCTTATCAAGTGTCTTTTAAACTTGTATGTCAGCACTATGCTACATCGGGACAAACTGATCCTCTGTATTAGATGCTTTATCAAGTGTCTTTTAAACTTGTACGTCAGCACTATGCTACATCGGGACAAACTGATCCTCTGTATTAGATGCTTATCAAGTGTCTTTTAAACTTGTATGTCAGCACTATGCTACGTCGGGACAAACTGATCCTCTGTATTAGATGCTTATCAAGTGTCTTTTAAACTTGTATGTCAGCACTATGCTACGTCGCGACAAACTGATCCTCTGTATTAGTCTATTAGATGCTTATCAAGTGTCTTTAAACTTGTACGTCAGCACTATGCTACGTCGGGACAAACTGATCCTCTGTATTAGATGCTTTATCAAGTGTCTTTTAAACTTGTACGTCAGCACTATGCTACGTCGGGACAAACTGATCCTCTGTATTAGATGTTTTATCAAGTGTCTTTTAAAGTATTTCATTGATAAGATTGCTCATGTTTTGTCATCAGTAAACTTGATTACAATGTTACTGGTCAATGGCTTTTGCTGCAATATTTTATGTATACAGCTTCTATTGCAGTGTGCACTATAATTCGGGTGTCCAAATAAATTGTGTAATCTTGACCCTTTTAAAACAATTCTACTAATACATTGTACATGTATCGATCAACTGATTTATTCTATTACTACTGTTAATGTACAAATATTTTAATACTTTCTCTCTGGTGACAGGGGTAGAGTAAACTGATAATTGTAATTATGTCACCGACACTGGTGCATCCTTTGGAGAAGTGACAGCAGACTTGACTTGTTCATATCATTATTTATTGTTATTACTGTTTATTATTCAGCAATACTTTTTTATTCTAGCCAAATTCAGAGAGAAAACAAGCAGGCCTTGTGACAGTTGCCGACAGCTGGGGACAGAAGGGTGCAGCTGCAGACAGCTGGGGACAGGTGGGGACAGAAGGGGACAGCAATTACAAATATCAGGTGATACTTTACCTTCTAATAGTTCTATGCACAAATAATTATACGTTTGAATAGTAAAACATGTTCAGCATTTTAGTGATTTTGCCTTTTTGGAAAATAATGGCCTGTTTCACAGAGTTCCGTCTCCTGGGATGACTTTTGAAATTCTGTATTCAATGCCTTCTTTATCTCTAGATGCACCATACAACAAGGACATGTCCATAACATCCCATCAGCTAGATGCACCATACAACAAGGACATGTCCATAACATCCCATCAGCTAGATGCACCATACAACTAGGACATGTCCATAACATCCCATCAGCTAGATGCACCATACAACAAGGACATGTCCATAACATCCCATCAGCTAGATGCACCATACAACTAGGACATGTCCATAACATCCCATCAGCTAGATGCACCATACAACAAGGACATGTCCATAACATCCCATCAGCTAGATGCACCATACAACAAGGACATGTCCATAACATCCCATCAGCTAGATGCACCATACAACTAGGACATGTCCATAACATCCCATCAGCTAGATGCACCATACAACTAGGACATGTCCATAACATCCCATCAGCTAGATGCACCATACAACTAGGACATGTCCATAACATCCCATCAGCTAGATGCACCATACAAGCATGTTTAGCATAAAACACATTCATCAGTAGATAGATAAAAATATTCTAAACAATGTCAGCCAACCCTGACAAAATTCACACCAACGATGGAATTTCATAAATATTGCTTCATCTCTGTCTCATCTCTGCCTAAACATGATTAATTACAAGATTCTTGCTGAGCTCACACCCATATGAAGTGTCCTGTATCAAGACATCATCATGTCCCATCACTATTTCACACCCATATGAAGTGTCCTGTATCAAGACATCATCATGTCCCATCACTATTTCACACCCATATGAAGTGTCCTGTATCAAGACATCATCATGTCCCATCACTATTTCACACCCATATGAAGTGTCCTGTATCAAGACATCATCATGTCCCATCACTATTTCACACCCATATGAAGTGTCCTGTATCAAGACATCATCATGTCCCATCACTATTTCACTGCTACTTTTGTCTTGCAACTCTATGCATAACTTGGGTGTTATTTTGCACAAGCTGATACATAATGTGCTTACGTGAATCACTGAGCTTGCTGTCATGTGGGGTGATTAATTATGCGGCCTGATTACTATTCATGCCTGTGCAGTGAACCACACAATGGCTGTTGACTTTAAACACAGTGAAGATGTTGAATACAATCAGTCTAGCAAACTGAATTAATTATTCATGACCATGCTTTATTTATACAGATAGTATACCCCAAATTAGAAACTCAATGCAAATTTTAGATATCTTGTCAGGGTTATAAATAACTAATAAAACTATGTTGTAATGAAATGTAGGCATATAATTACATTAAATAAATACGTTAACATGATTACTTTAAATGTTTATTTTTGCATAGACATCTGAGGGTATTTTCATTGTACACAAGAAATTTGTAGTTTTCTAGTCTTTGTAAGGGCACCACCAAAAAGCAAAATATGACTCTGGTTTATTTACTGGTGACAAACATGTAAAATTAATATTCTGAACACCTGTATAATGAAATATCATACACTTTTTGATATGAACTGCATTCCGGTCACTTGGTTGGCTGAGTAGATTGGAAATAGATCACTCCATATTGACCAATGACCAGTCCTGTCGTTGAAATAGATCCCTCCATATTGACTAATGACCAGTCCTGTCGTTGAAATAGATCACTCCATATTGACCAATGACCAGTCCTGTCGTTGAAATAGATCACTCCATATTGACCAATGACCAGTCCTGTCGTTGAAATAGATCACTCCATATTGACCAATGACCAGTCCTGTCGTTGAAATAGATAACTCCATATTGACTAATGACCAGTCCTGTCGTTGAAATAGATCACTCCATATTGACTAATGACCAGTCCTGTCGTTGAAATAGATCACTCCATATTGACTAATGACCAGTCCTGTCGTTGAAATAGATCACTCCATATTGACTAATGACCAGTCCTGTCGTTGAAATAGATCACTCCATATTGACTAATGACCAGTCCTGTCGTTGAAATAGATCACTCCATATTGACTAATGACCAGTCCTGGCGTTGAAATAGATCACTCCATATTGACTAATGACCAGTCCTGTCGTTGAAATAGATCAATCCATATTGACTAATGACCAGTCCTGTCGTTGAAATAGATCACTCCATATTGACCAATGACCAGTCCTGTCGTTGAAATAGATCACTCCATATTGACCAATGACCAGTCCTGTCGTTGAAATAGATCACTCCATATTGACTAATGACCAGTCCTGTCGTTGAAATAGATCACTCCATATTGACTAATGACCAGTCCTGTCATTGAAATAGATCACTCCATATTGACTAATGACCAGTCCTGTCGTTGAAATAGATCAATCCATATTGACCAATGACCAGTCCTGTCGTTGAAATAGATCACTCCATATTGACTAATGACCAGTCCTGTCGTTGAAATAGATCACTCCATATTGACTAATGACCAGTCCTGTCGTTGAAATAGATCACTCCATATTGACCAATGACCAGTCCTGTCGTTGAAATAGATCACTCCATATTGACTAATGACCAGTCCTGTCGTTGAAATAGATCACTCCATATTGACTAATGACCAGTCCTGTCGTTGAAATAGATCACTCCATATTGACTAATGACCAGTCCTGTCGTTGAAATAGATCACTCCATATTGACTAATGACCAGTCCTGTCGTTGAAATAGATCACTCCATATTGACTAATGACCAGTCCTGTCGTTGAAATAGATCACTCCATATTGACTAATGACCAGTCCTGTCGTTGAAATAGATCACTCCATATTGACCAATGACCAGTCCTGTCGTTGAAATAGATCACTCCATATTGACCAATGACCAGTCCTGTCGTTGAAATAGATCACTCCATATTGACTAATGACCAGTCCTGTCGTTGAAATAGATCACTCCATATTGACTAATGACCAGTCCTGTCGTTGCTTTCACACAATTTGGCTGTGTTTCTGGTTATCTCATATGGATAACCAGAGAGAATACCAATTAGGTGATTACTGTGAAGTAATTTTGGTGATTCAGTGACTATGAATCACCAAAATACATTTCATTCATTATTACCAACTCATGGCCCAAAGGACTTCAGGGCCAGTTGGCCCATTTTTAATGGTGCCTATTTTTTCAAAAAATATTTTTATTTTGTTTTTATACTCCATGTTGTAATGCCACTGATTCACAAAAAAACAATAAAAAAGTTGAAAGGATTTTGGGACCTTTTTTCTAGCAATTTGATGTTAATAAACCAAAGATTGGCTTAACCGAAATGGCATGCGCACTCAATCCGTGACCTGACTGTGAGGAAACAAGAGTTTATGGTTTCCCTGCATCTAATCATTCATATTTAGCCTTTTTGTTTCCAGACACAATGATAAATTTTCAAATTAGATATACTATACCTACATCTTAAAAGCACATATCCTCAACCTGAACTCAGTGGCTCAGCAAAACCAAAGGATTAAGTAGTCCCATAGACGTAGGCACAGCGAATGTTGTAAATTCATACATTAGATATTTATTCAAGATATTAATTGAAAACTGTGTTATTTATATGGGTAGTAGTGTTTTTATTTGTAAAAGTACAAAAATGAACATCAATGCTTTCACCCAGCGAATGTATTTGTGATTTCTTCTAAGGTCGGTCAAGTGTGTTATTAATTTTTAACCATGTTGATCAATGACTTGTAGTGTTATAATAAAGTTTGTTATAATAATGTTGCAATAGATAACAACTGCTTAATATTTGTTATACGTGTTGTTAGTATTTTATATTTCTGCTTAATTTCAGAATATGTGTCTTCCTGAAATAGACAAACAAATTCAGAGCCTGAGAGAAAAACTTCAGAAGAAGAAAACATGACAGCTTATGCAACAAACCCAAAATTATGGGTAGAATGGGTTCATGTGTATATGTGTATATGTTTGTGTTGATTGCTTATGAAATGGAACAATTGTACTGTGTCAAAGAACTGGCTCATTGCACATTATTTAAAGTAAAAAGACAGAGTTTGTGATATTTATTGATATATTATTCATAGTTATATGGTTATGAAAGCCAGTTGATCGTTAACAGTATTTTGTCTGTACACTTCTTGTCAAAAGTGTCTTTTAAAGTATTTCATCGATAAGATTGCTCATGTCATGTCAAAGACAGTTATAGAACAGAACACTCTACACTTGTTGTAGTAAGTACATGTCAAAGATAGTCATAGAACAGAACACTCTACACTTGTTGTAGTAAGTACATGTCAAAGACAGTCATAGAACAGAACACTCTACACTTGTTGTAGTAAGTACATGTCAAAGACAGTCATAGAACAGAACACTCTACACTTGTTGTAGTAAGTACATGTCAAAGACAGTCATAGAACAGAACACTCTACACTTGTTGTAGTAAGTACATGTCAAAGACAGTCATAGAACAGAACACTCTACACTTGTTGTAGTAAGTACATGTCAAAGACAGTCATAGAACAGAACACTCTACACTTGTTGTAGTAAGTACATGTCAAAGACAGTCATAGAACAGAACACTCTACACTTGTTGTAGTAAGTACATGTCAAAGACAGTCATAGAACAGAACACTCTACACTTGTTGTAGTAAGTACATGTCAAAGACAGTCATAGAACAGAACACTCTACACTTGTTGTAGTAAGTACATGTCAAAGACAGTCATAGAACAGAACACTCTACACTTGTTGTAGTAAGTACATGTCAAAGACAGTCATAGAACAGAACACTCTACACTTGTACGCTCAATCACAAAAACTTAGAGGAATACAATCATACACACACACGCACGCATACACACCTGCACTTTGCTGTAAATGTGTTACTACATTAAACAATAATTTTCTATCTTGTCATTCTACATGCAGTGCAACTGTATGGGTCTACTTCAATACTGAATAATACCTCAATAAACCAATTTTGACATGGCAGAGTCGCATCTGGGTTCAAATATTGTAAAATGTATGCATACTGCACACACTGCCCCACTGTAATGTTAACAAATAACATACTTAGTACATCATTGTGTTATCTGTATCTGTTTGTTTGCACTATGTATCCAGTACCTTAATAAATGTATTTTGAGTCAGTACTCTCATATTAGTTTCCCTAGAATGCTTAAGGAGATCGTGTAATTTCCACACTGGAATTCCTATTGCTGCAATTGTTACCATGTTAAATGTAATACATTTGGTATCTTATAATAATTATCTGCATATGTTGTATGGCCCAACATCAATAGCACATAATTAAACCAATTTTGGTTTGGTAGATTATAACTTTATCTCCGCACAGATTGAGATAATGTGAAACGTACATGTTGACGCACAATAATGCTAAGATCATGTAATAACATTTGCATATCATCCTTCTGTCTGTTTTATTGCACTGCATATCTGGTACCTCCACAAACCAGTTATGAGTCGGTAGACTCGTATAGACGTATAACAAATTCTGCAGGCAGGAACCTGATACAGCGTGTAAGGAAATTGTATAATTTACTTCTTACTTTGCTGGATTGTTGCAATGTTTCTCTGCCTTTTTATACCTTTCTACCACTTTCTCTTCCCACACCTTGCTCTCCAGCTCTCTCCCTCTCTCTCTCGCTCTCTCTCTCGCTCTCTCTCGTACACAACCAACAAATATATACAAATAACTATTTCAATGGTTACAAATCAATGTTTACTAAATAGTAGTATCATGAGATGTTGTGCTTTCTGGTGCTATGGTGGATGACGTCCTCTGGTAATGGAGCACAGACATCCTGGCTTCGTACATGCCGCCAGATGACTGGCAGTTGGCAAGGTACTGTCAACTGTACTTTCACTGGCCAACTGTAAAACAAACCAAACAGAGTCTTGCATTATTACCTTATTGAAGACAATTAAAAGGACATGTCCATAATATCCCATCCAGCTAGATGCACCATACAACAAGGACATATCCATAATATCCCATCCAGCTAGATGCACCATACAACTAGGACATGTCCATAACATCCCATCAGCTAGATGCACCATACAACAAGGACATGTCTATAACATCCCATCAGCTAGATGCACCATACAACTAGGACATGTCCATAACATCCCATCAGCTAGATGCACCATACAACAAGGACATGTCCATAACATCCCATCAGCTAGATGCACCATACAACAAGGACATGTCCATAACATCCCATCAGCTAGATGCACCATACAACAAGGACATGTCCATAACATCCCATCAGCTAGATGCACCATACAACAAGGACATGTCCATAACATCCCATCAGCTAGATGCACCATACAACAAGGACATGTCCATAACATCCCATCAGCTAGATGCACCATACAACAAGGACATGTCCATAACATCCCATCAGCTAGATGCACCATACAACAAGGACATGTCCATAACATCCCATCAGCTAGATGCACCATACAACTAGGACATGTCCATAACATCCCATCAGCTAGATGCACCATACAACTAGGACATGTCCATAACATCCCATCAGCTAGATGCACCATACAACTAGGACATGTCCATAACATCCCATCAGCTAGATGCACCATACAACTAGGACATGTCCATAACATCCCATCAGCTAGATGCACCATACAACTAGGACATGTCCATAACATCCCATCAGCTAGATGCACCATACAACAAGGACATGTCCATAACATCCCATCAGCTAGATGCACCATACAACAAGGACATGTCCATAACATCCCATCAGCTAGATGCACCATACAACTAGGACATGTCCATAACATCCCATCAGCTAGATGCACCATACAACTAGGACATGTCCATAACATCCCATCAGCTAGATGCACCATACAACAAGGACATGTCCATAACATCCCATCAGCTAGATGCACCATACAACTAGGACATGTCCATAACATCCCATCAGCTAGATGCACCATACAACAAGGACATGTCCATAACATCCCATCAGCTAGATGCACCATACAACTAGGACATGTCCATGAACATGACCTCACTTTTCATTAGAATTTCAATGAGTGAAGCTTTGTTGAGAACAACAGAGATGTCAACACTAAACCTATGATATGAGATATAAAGCGCCACTACGATAAATCAGAAATCATCAAGTGTCCCTGTCACATATCTACTTACTTTCATCACCTTTTGTCGTTTTCCAATGCCAAGTCTGGAAGATAAATAACATTTATTACAATTTCCTTCTAACAAACACTTAGTTATAACAGTACCTCATCTATTTGCCTACCACAGTTGCTCTTCACTGTTTACAGTGTGTTAGTGCACTGATGGTTTACAGTGTGTTAGTGCACTGATGGTTTACAGTGTGTTAGTGCACTGATGGTTTACAGTGTGTTAGTGCACTGATGGTTTACAGTGTGTTAGTGCACTGATGGTTTACAGTGTGTTAGTGCACTGATGGTTGATAATAAATGTCATAACTGTGATTAATAACCTGTAGAAGAAAACAGTTGCATATTTATTTACTCCCTCTGCACCTATTTACTAATTTATAATGTTCTACTGCCACACACTGCTAGTTGTATTAATGTTGGACAAGAAACCGCGAGACTGTTCTGTGTGTGGCATAGCATCAACTGGGGAGAGACTATGTTCTATGTGTGGCATAGCATAAACTGGGGAGAGACTATGTTCTGTGTGTGGCATAGCATCAACTGGGGAGAGACTATGTTCTATGTGTGTGGCATAGCATCAACTGGGGAGAGACTATGTTCTATGTGTGGCATAGCATAAACTGGGGAGAGACTATGTTCTGTGTGTGGCATAGCATCAACTGGGGAGAGACTATGTTCTATGTGTGGCATAGCATAAACTGGGGAGAGACTATGTTCTATGTGTGTGGCATAGCATCAACTGGGGAGAGACTATGTTCTGTGTGTGGCATAGCATCAACTGGGGAGAGACTATGTTCTGTGTGTGGCATAGCATCAACTGGGGACAGACTATGTTCTGTATGTGGCATAGCATAAACTGGGGAGAGACTATGTTCTGTGTGTGGCATAGCATCAACTGGGGAGAGACTATGTTCTATGTGTGTGGCATAGCATAAACTGGGGACAGACTATGTTCTATGTGTGTGGCATAGCATAAACTGGGGAGAGACTATGTTCTGTGTGTGGCATAGCATCAACTGGGGAGAGACTATGTTCTGTGTGTGGCATAGCATCAACTGGGGACAGACTATGTTCTGTATGTGGCATAGCATAAACTGGGGAGAGACTATGTTCTGTGTGTGTGGCATAGCATAAACTGGGGACAGACTATGTTCTATGTGTGTGGCATAGCATAAACTGGGGAGAGACTATGTTCTATGTGTGTGGCATAGCATAAACTGGGGAGAGACTATGTTCTATGTGTGTGGCATAGCATAAACTGGGGAGAGACTATGTTCTATGTGTGTGGCATAGCATCAACTGGGGACAGACTATGTTCTAGGTGTGTGGCATAGCATAAACTGGGGACAGACTATGTTCTATGTGTGGCATAGCATAAACTGGGGACAGACTATGTTCTATGTGTGTGGCATAGCATAAACTGGGGAGAGACTATGTTCTATGTGTGTGGCATAGCATCAACTGGGGACAGACTATGTTCTAGGTGTGTGGCATAGCATAAACTGGGGACAGACTATGTTCTAGGTGTGTGGCATAGCATAAACTGGGGACAGACTATGTTCTATGTGTAGCATAGCATAAACTGGGGACAGACTATGTTCTAGGTGTGTGGCATAGCATAAACTGGGGACAGACTATGTTCTATGTGTAGCATAGCATAAACTGGGGACAGACTATGTTCTAGGTGTGTGGCATAGCATAAACTGGGGAGAGACTATGTTCTGTGTGTGGCATAGCATAAACTGGGGAGAGACTATGTTCTATGTGTGGCATAGCATAAACTGGGGAGAGACTATGTTCTGTGTGTGGCATAGCATAAACTGGGGAGAGACTATGTTCTATGTGTGGCATAGCATAAACTTGGGAGAGACTATGTTCTGTGTGTGGCATAGCATAAACTGGGGAGAGACTATGTTCTAGGTGTGTGGCATAGCATAAACTGGGGAGAGACTATGTTCTGTGTGTGGTGTACTAGTAGTATCAATTGGGGAGAGAGTATGATATTTGTGTGGTGTACTGGTAGTATCAACTGTGGAGAGAATATGTTCTTTGTGTGGTGTACTGGTAGTATCAATTGGGGAGAGAGTATGATATTTGTGTGGTGTACTGGTAGTATCAACAGTGGAGAGAATATGTTCTTTGTGTGGGGTACCGGTAGTATCAACTGTGGAGAGAGTACGTTCTGTGTGTGGTGTACTGGTAGTATCAACTAGGGAGAGAGTATGTTCTTTGTGTGGTGTACTGGTAGTATCAACTGGGGAGAGAGTATGTTCTTTGTGTGGTGTACCGGTAGTATCAACTGGGGAGAGTGTATGTTCTTTGTGTGGTGTACTGGTAGTATCAACTAGGGAGAGAGTATGTTCTTTGTGTGGTGTACTGGTAGTATCAACTAGGGAGAGAGTATGTTCTTTGTGTGGTGTACTGGTAGTATCAACTAGGGAGAGAGTATGTTCTTTGCGTAGTGTAGTGTAGTGTAGTGTAGTGTAGTGTAGTGTAGTGTAGTGTAGTGTAGTGTAGTGTAGTGTAGTGTAGTGTAGTGTAGTGTAGTGTAGTGTGTAGTGTAGTGTAGTGGTAGTATCAATTGTGGAGAGAGTATGTTCTTTGTGTGGTGTACTGGTAGTATCAATTGGGGAGAGAGTATGTTCTTTGTGTGGTGTACTGGTAGTATCAATTGGGGGGAGAGTATGTTCTTTGTGTGGTGTACTGGTAGTATCAATTGGGGAGAGAGTATGTTCTTTGTGTGGTGTACTAGTAGTATTAATTGGGGAGAGTATGTTCTTTGGGTGGTGTACTGGTGTCTGGTAGTATTAACTGTGGAGAGAGTATGTTTTTTGTGTGGTATACTAGTAGTATCAACTGTGGAGAGAGTATGTTCTGTGTGTAGTGTACTGGTAGTATCAACTGTGGAGAGAGTATGTTCTGTGTGTAGTGTACCAGTAGTATCAACTGTGGAGAGAGTATGTTCTGTGTGTAGTGTACTAGTAGTATCAACTAGGGAGAGAGTATGTTCTGTGTGTAGTGTACTGGTAGTATCAACTGTGGAGAGAGTATGTTCTGTGTGTAGTGTACCGGTAGTATCAACTGTGGAGAGAGTATGTTCTGTGTGTAGTGTACCGGTAGTATCAACTGTGGAGAGAGTATGATCTTTGTGTGGTGTACTAGTAGTATCAACTGTGGAGAGAGTATGTTCTGTGTGTAGTGTACCGGTAGTATCAACTGTGGGGAGAGTATGTTCTGTGTAGTGTGGATCACCTGGGGAGACCTTGGTTGAGTCCATCAAGCATCATACAAGCCTTGCATATCTCCTGACTACAGATGTATCCACAGCGATTGCAGTTGCCTAAAATACAGAAACACACAACTCAAGGTCTCAGAGTAAGTTCATCAATTTGCTGAAGTAAACATAGACATACATATATTATAAAAATGAAATGTTACTTAGTGACAGTAAACATTTAAAGACCTGCTGTTTGTGTCAGCATTGGAGATGCCTGACTGGTGAGAAGTGGGAGGTGTAATGAGCTTCTACTACTTGTATGTTATAGGTAGCTATCTGTCTTATTATTGTACAACATACGGTATTAGAAATGTACGAAGAATGCAGAGATCAAATGTTCGGTGACGTATTACGCATGCCCGAAGAACACCCTACACAATCGGTCCTGCAGTTTGCCATTTTCATGTCATGCTGAGTTGACAGACACCCCAGCTACCTGCTAGACCAAATATGCCTGGACCTCAGAGAAACATGCACCAGACTGAGGCCGTGCAGAGACATCCAGACTCTATGACCACATGATGTGGAGGACATGTTTGCAGGATTGAATGCGATGTTACCATGTCCCCACTCCCCAGACCAGCCATGTCATAGTAACAGTTGGTTACAATCACTGTGCAGCATTAACTACATTAACTTAAATCACCCTGAGGACATCCCATTCACAGTTAAAAACCATGCTACCACCTACCAACCTGCCACCTCCCACCAAATGGTAAGCCACCTCCCTCCAACTGTCAGCACCAAACAGCCACCTCCCACCAACTGTCAGGACCAAACAGCCACCTCCCTCCAACTGTCAGGACCAAACAGCCACCTCCCTCCAACTGTCAGGACCAAACAGCCACCTCCCACCAACTGTCAGGACCAAACAGCCACCTCCCTCCAACTGTCAGGACCAAACAGCCACCTCCCTCCAACTGTCAGGACCAAACAGCCACCTCCCACCAAATGGTAAGCCACCTCCCACCAACTGTCAGGACCAAACAGCCACCTCCCACCAACTGTCAGGACCAAACAGCCACCTCCCTCCAACTGTCAGGATCAAGCAGCCACCTCCCTCCAACTGTCAGGACCAAACAGCCACCTCCCTCCAACTGTCAGGACCAAACAGCCACCTCCCTCCAACTGTCAGGACCAAACAGCCACCTCCCTCCAACTGTCAGGACCAAACAGCCACCTCCCTCCAACTGTCAGGACCAAACAGCCACCTCCCTCCAACTGTCAGGGACCAAACAGCCACCTCCCTCCAACTGTCAGGACCAAACAGCCACCTCCCTCCAACTGTCAGGACCAAACAGCCACCTCCCTCCAACTGTCAGGACCAAACAGCCACCTCCCTCCAACTGTCAGGACCAAACAGCCACCTCCCTCCAACTGTCAGGACCAAACAGCCACCTCCCTCCAACTGTCAGGACCAAACAGCCACCTCCCTCCAACTGTCAGGACCAAACAGCCACCTCTCTCCAACTGTTATAACCAAACAGCCACCTCCCTCCAACTGTTATAACCAAACAGCCACCTCCCACCAACTGTTATACCCAAACAGCCACCTCCTTCCAACTGTCAGGACCAAACAGCCACCTCCTTCCAACTGTCAGGACAAAACAGCCACCTCCCTCCAACTGTCAGGACCAAACAGCCACCTCCCACCAACTGTCAGGACCAAACAGCCACCTCCCTCCCAACTCTCAGGACCAAACAGCCACCTCCCTCCAACTGCCAAGACCAAACAGCCACCTCCCTCCCAACTCTCAGGACCAAACAGCCACCCCCCACCAACTGTCAGGACCAAACAGCCACCTCCCACCAACTGTCAGGACCAAACAGCCACCTCCCACCAAATGTCAGCACCAAACAGCCACCTCCCACCAACTGTCAGCACCAAACAGCCACCTCCCACCAACTGTCAGGACCAAAAAGCCACCTCCCTCCAACTGTCAGGACCAAACAGCCACCTCCCTCCAACTGTCAGGACCAAACAGCCACCTCCCTCCAAATGTTAGCACCAAACAGCCACCTCCCACCATCTGTTATAACCAAACAGCCACCTCCCACCAACTGTCAGGACCAAACAGCCACCTCCCTGTAACTGTCAGGACCAAACAGCCACCTCCCTCCAACTGTCAGGACCAAACAGCCACCTCCCTCCAACTGTTATAACCTAACAGCCACCTCCCTCCAACTGTTATAACCAAACAGCCACCTCCCACCAACTGTTATACCCAAACAGCCACCTCCTTCCAACTGTCAGGACAAAACAGCCACCTCCCTCCAACTGTCAGGACCAAACAGCCACCTCCCTCCAAATGTCAGCACCAAACAGCCACCTCCCACCAACTGTCAGCACCAAACAGCCACCTCCCTCCAAATGTCAGGACCAAACAGCCACCTCCCTCCAACCGAGAGGACCAAACAGCCACCTCCCTCCAACTGTCAGGACCAAACAGCCACCTCCCTCCAACTGTCAGGACCAAACAGCCACCTCCCACTAACTGTCAGGACCAAACAGCCACCTCCCTCCAACTGTCAGGACCAAATAGCCACCTCCCTCCAAATGTCAGCACCAAACAGCCACCTCCCTCCAACTGACAGGCCCAAACAGCCACCTCCCTCCAACTGACAGGCCCAAACAGCCACCTCCCACCAACTGTCAGGACCAAACAGCCACCTCCCTCCAAATGTCAGCACCAAACAGCCACCTCCCACCAACTGTCAGGACCAAACAGCCACCTCCCTCCAAATGTCAGGACCAAACAGCCACCTCCCTCCAACTGATAGGACCAAACAGCCACCTCCCTCCAACTGTCAGGACCAAACAGCCACCTCCCTCCAACTGTCAGGACCAAACAGCCACCTCCCACCAACTGTCAGGACCAAACAGCCACCTCCCTCCAACTGCCAGGACCAAACAGCCACCTCCCACCAACTGTCAGGACCAAACAGCCACCTCCCTCCAACTGTCAGCACCAAACAGCCACCTCCCACCAACTGTCAGGACCAAAAAGCCACCTCCCTCCAACTGTCAGGACCAAACAGCCACCTCCCTCCAACTGTCAGGACCAAACAGCCACCTCCCTCCAAATGTTAGCACCAAACAGCCACCTCCCACCAACTGTTATAACCAAACAGCCACCTCCCACCAACTGTCAGGACCAAACAGCCACCTCCCTCCAACTGTCAGGACCAAACAGCCACCTCCCTCCAACTGTCAGGACCAAACAGCCACCTCCCTCCAACTGTCAGGACCAAACAGCCACCTCCCTCCAACTGTTATAACCAAACAGCCACCTCCCTCCAACTGTCAGGACCAAACAGCCACCTCCCTCCAACTGTCAGGACCAAACAGCCACCTCCCTCCAACTGTTATAACCAAACAGCCACCTCCCACCAACTGTCAGGACCAAACAGCCACCTCCCTCCAACTGTTATAACCAAACAGCCACCTCCTTCCAACTGTCAGGACAAAACAGCCACCTCCCTCCAACTGTCAGGACCAAACAGCCACCTCCCACCAACTGTCAGGACCAAACAGCCACCTCCCACCAACTGTCAGGACCAAACAGCCACCTCCCACCAACTGTTATACCCAAACAGCCACCTCCTTCCAACTGTCAGGACAAAACAGCCACCTCCCTCCAACTGTCAGGACCAAACAGCCACCTCCCACCAACTGTCAGGACCAAACAGCCACCTCCCTCCAACTGTCAGGACCAAATAGCCACCTCCCACCAACTGTTATACCCAAACAGCCACCTCCTTCCAACTGTCAGGACAAAACAGCCACCTCCCTCCAACTGTCAGGACCAAACAGCCACCTCCCACCAACTGTCAGGACAAAACAGCCACCTCCCACCAACTGTCAGGACCAAACAGCCACCTCCCACCAACTGTCAGGACCAAACAGCCACCTCCCACCAACTGTCAGGACCAAACAGCCACCTCCCACCAACTGTTATACCCAAACAGCCACCTCCCTCCAACTGTCAGGACAAAACAGCCACCTCCCTCCAACTGTCAGGACCAAACAGCCACCTCCCACCAACTGTCAGGACCAAACAGCCACCTCCCTCCAACTGTCAGGACCAAACAGCCACCTCCCACCAACTGTTATACCCAAACAGCCACCTCCCACCAACTGTCAGGACCAAACAGCCACCTCCCACCAACTGTCAGGACCAAACAGCCACCTCCCTCCAACTGTCAGGTCCAAGTTCCACAATCTCTGTGGATAACTTCCCGTCTGAGTCAGTAAACAATAAATAATCACAGAATCTCCATTGAAGCTGTGTGTTGATCCTACATAATGATTACACATATAGTTTTGTTATACACAATAAATACACAGTGTGCACTTGTAAAGAACACATTTCTTAAACTCAGTAAAATTATATTAATTAAAGCAAGATTCCTTATTTCACAACTAATAAATTTAGACTCGCATTGACATGTCAACCGCCCTTGAAGGCCTTCATTGGGACCTGACTCTTCAGTGCTCACCAGATGGCGTGGCAAACAGGTTGTCTAACACATGACTTATTTCATTCAAGTGAAGATACAGTTGTAATGACTACCACTGGTGGCAGCTGAAGCATTGCAGTTTTCGAATAAGGAATCCAACCTGAGGGACATTTTCACGAATCACTTAAAATAGTTACCTTGCACTGGCATCCTGACACTGTCTTTCACCGACAAACTTTCCCCAGAATGAATAATATCTGAAATACAAAATTATTTTCTTTAACATATTCATTTTTTCCATCAGTAACTTATACAAATATTCAATCAATGCTTTTCGAAATATCATTTATAGACAATCTTTGTATATGAATTCTTCTGTCTTTTGCTATTTTATGTCATATTTTTTACCATTTACATTATTGTCAATCAATGAGAAATCTGTACTGGGAACAAACAGCAGCAACACATGTAGCAAATTAGATGGGTAAATATCAAGAAATAAAATAACAGACACACACGCATGCACGTGCGCACACACACACACACACACAAATAACTATCATTTATTTATGGGTGATGTTCCACTAGTTCCACCGCCTGGTGATTACATTGTAACATGATCACAGCTGTGTAATAAGACTTGGAACATCATTGCTCCATTACGTGGTGAATGGATTGTGTGGATAATTTACTACAATTTATTTAAAGTTCTATATACTGGGGGTATACGTTTCTAACTGCAGCAGTTATGCACATGGCACACTGTATGGCCCACTGCTGCTTCATTACTGTTAACGGGAATGTGGTTTTGCATTTGTTTCATTTAGCACTTACCTATTATTGAGGTTGGCCGAACCTTCTCTGCATCTTTAATAAAGGCACGTGCATAGCCCCTGGAATCATAGAAATATAACTACATTAAGAGAAACCCGGGACCCACGAGTGACATTTCGTGTTTTCAGATATAAATAAAACATGGGCCAAATGGCCCTGACATCCTTTGGACTATATAATAAGTTGGTAATTATTAATTAAATGTGTTTTGGTGTACCTTAGTCACTGCCTAGTCACTTCACTGTAACCACCTAATTGGCATTTTTGTTATACATAGATATGTTATAATATATATATATATATACACATGTATATATATATATATATATATATATATAATATATATATATATGTGTGGGTGTGTGGGTGTGTGTGTGTTTGTGTGTCCTCTAAGAGGGTCATGAAATTTGTAAGGCTATGTCAATTACCAAATATATAACATATATATATATATACACACACACAAATTTGTAAAAACAAAAAGGCACTTTTTGCCTTGGCAACAAACAAGGACACAACCAAAATGTGTTTTCATTGTATAAATGCTAGAAAGAAGGTCGAGGTAGTAAACAATATTCACTAACTGTGCCATCCAAAATAAGCAACTTTGTCCTTGCTTCAGCAGTTATCAGTTTAAATCTATGTAAATGCTTAGTAGAACTAACCGCAGATCATGTAAGGTAAATGAATGCACTAGTAAGAGCTGTAAATTTACCTGTAGGCTTGTGGAGCATAGATGCATTCTGTAGAGAAGTACTCCAACTTCTTATAATATGCATACCTAAAACAAATCAACACTGTAACATCATAACCTGGCATTTTCCACATTATTGCTACTTCCCAGAGGTGGCGTCATTACAATACAAATGTAATTCATTATGAGTATGATTATTATGAAGATGCATGAGTACGATTACGGGTACAATTACTGAGAAAACAAATGTAATCAATAACGATTACTTTATCATGTAATCGTGATTACCTTCATGATTACTTAAAGGAATTTATATCAACAGAGAGCCATGCCAAGCTGAACACAACAGAGTATGAGCACCTGTGTTAAACAACAGAGAGCCAGGCTCCAACAGACAAGGTGTGTGAATGCCTCCAACAGACAAGGTGTGTGAATGCCTCCAACAGACAAGGTGTGTGAATGCCTCCAACACACAAGGTGTGTGTGAATGCGTCCAACAGACAAGGTGTGTGAATGCCTCCAACAGACAAGGTGTGTGAATGCCTCCAACACACAAGGTGTGTGTGAATGCGTCCAACAGACAAGGTGTGTGAATGCCTCCAACAGACAAGGTGTGTGAATGCGTCCAACAGACAAGGTGTGTGAATGCGTCCAACAGACAAGGTGTGTGAATGCCTCATACAGACAAGGTGTGTGAATGCGTCCAACAGACAAGTTGTGTGAATACATACAACAGACAAGGTGTGTGAATGCGTCCAACAGACAAGGTGTGTGAATGCCTCCAACAGACAAGGTGTGTGAATGCCTCCAACAGACAAGGTGTGTGAATGCGTCCAACAGACAAGGTGTGTGAATGCGTCCAACAGACAAGGTGTGTGTGAATGCCTCCAACACACAAGGTGTGTGTGAATGCGTCCAACAGACAAGGTGTGTAAATGCGTCCAACAGACAAGGTGTGTGAATGCGTCCAACAGACAAGGTGTGTGAATGCGTCCAACAGACAAGGTGTGTGAATGCCTCCAACAGACAAGGTGTGTGAATGCCTCCAACAGACAAGGTGTGTGAATGCATCCAAGAGACAAGGTGTGTGAATGCCTCCAACAGACAAGGTGTGTGAATGCGTCCAACAGACAAGGTGTGTGAATGCGTCCAACAGACAAGGTGTGTGAATGCGTCCAACAGACAAGGTGTGTGAATGCCTCCAACAGACAAGGTATGTGAATGCCTCCAGCAGACAAGGTGTGTGAATGCCTCCAACAGACAAGGTGTGTGAATGCCTCCAACAGACAAGGTGTGTGAATGCCTCCAACAGACAAGGTATGTGAATGCGTCCAACAGACAAGGTGTGTGAATGCGTCCAACAGACAAGGTGTGTGAATGCATCCAACAGACAAGGTGTGTGAATGCATCCAACAGACAAGGTGTGTGAATGCCTCCAACAGACAAGGTGTGTGAATGCATCCAACAGACAAGATATGTGACTACGTCCAACAGACAAGGTGTGTGACTACGTCCAACAGACAAGGTGTGTGAATGCATCCAACAGACAAGGTGTGTGAATGCATACAACAGACAAGGTGTGTGAATGCCTCCAACAGACAAGGTGTGTGAATGCGTCCAACAGACAAGGTGTGTGACTACGTCCAACAGACAAGGTGTGTGAATGCATCCAACAGACAAGGTGTGTGAATGCCTCCAACAGACAAGGTGTGTGAATGCATCCAACAGACAAGGTGTGTGAATGCGTCCAAAAGATAAGGTGTGCGAATGCGCCCAACAGACAAGGTGTGTGAATGCGCCCAACAGACAAGGTGTGTGAATGCGTCCAACAGACAAGGTGTGTGAATGCGTCCAAAAGACAAGGTGTGTGAATGCGCCCAAAAGACAAGGTGTGTGAATGCGCCCAACAGACAAGGTGTGTGAATGCATTCAACAGACAAGGTGTGTGAATGCGTCCAACAGACAAGGTGTGTGAATGCCTCCAACAGACAAGGTGTGTGAATGCGTCCAACAGACAAGGTGTGTGAATGCATCCAACAGACAAGGTGTGTGTGAATGCCTCCAACACACAAGGTGTGTGTGAATGCGTCCAACAGACAAGGTGTGTAAATGCGTCCAGCAGACAAGGTGTGTGAATGCGTCCAACAGACAAGGTGTGTGAATGCGTCCAACAGACAAGGTGTGTGAATGCCTCCAACAGACAAGGTGTGTGAATGCCTCCAACAGACAAGGTGTGTGAATGCATCAAGAGACAAGGTGTGTGAATGCCTCCAACAGACAAGGTGTGTGAATGCGTCCAACAGACAAGGTGTGTGAATGCGTCCAACAGACAAGGTGTGTGAATGCCTCCAACAGACAAGGTGTGTGAATGCCTCCAACAGACAAGGTATGTGAATGCCTCCAACAGACAAGGTGTGTGAATGCGTCCAACAGACAAGGTGTGTGAATGCATCCAACAGACAAGGTGTGTGAATGCATCCAACAGACAAGGTGTGTGAATGCCTCCAACAGACAAGGTGTGTGAATGCATCCAACAGACAAGATATGTGACTACGTCCAACAGACATGGTGTGTGAATGCATCCAACAGACAAGGTGTGTGAATGCCTCCGACAGACAAGGTGTGTGACTACGTCCAACAGACAAGGTGTGTGACTACATCCAACAGACAAGGTGTGTGAATGCATCCAACAGACAAGGTGTGTGAATGCATACAACAGACAAGGTGTGTGAATGCCTCCAACAGACAAGGTGTGTGAATGCCTCCAACAGACAAGGTGTGTGAATGCCTCCAACAGACAAGGTGTGTGAATGTGTCCAACAGACAAGGTGTGTGAATGCCGCCAACAGACAAGGTGTGTGAATGCATCCAACAGACAAGGTGTGTGAATGCGTCCAACAGACAAGGTGTGTGAATGCGTCCAACAGACAATGTGTGTAAATGCATCCAACAGACAAGGTGTGTGAATGCATCCAACAGACAAGGTGTGTGAATGCGTCCAACAGACAATGTGTGTAAATGCATCCAACAGACAAGGTGTGTGAATGCATCCAACAGACAAGGTGTGTGAATGCGTCCAACAGACAAGGTGTGTGAATGCATCCAACAGACAAGGTGTGTGAATGCCTCCAACAGACAAGGTGTGTGAACGCCTCCAACAGACAAGGTGTGTGAATGCATCCAACAGACAAGGTGTGTGAATGCCTCCAACAGACAAGGTGTGTGAATGCATCCAACAGACAAGGTGTGTGAATGCATCCAACAGACAAGGTGTGTGAATGCCTCCAACAGACAAGGTGTGTGAATGCCTCCAACAGACAAGGTGTGTGAATGCCTCCAACAGACAAGGTGTGTGAATGCCTCCAACAGACAAGGTGTGTGAATGCCTCCAACAGACAAGGTGTGTGAATGCATCCAACAGACAAGGTGTGTGAATGCATCCAACAGACAAGGTGTGTGAATGCATCCAACAGACAAGGTGTGTGAATGCATCCAACAGACAAGGTGTGTGAATGCCTCCAACAGACAAGGTGTGTGAATGCCTCCAACAGACAAGGTGTGTGAATGCCTCCAACAGACAAGGTGTGTGAATGCATCCAACAGACAAGGTGTGTGAATGCCTCCAACAGACAAGGTGTGTGAATGCCTCCAACAGACAAGGTGTGTGAATGCCTCCAACAGACAAGGTGTGTGAATGCCTCCAACAGACAAGGTGTGTGAATGCCTCCAACAGACAAGGTGTGTGAATGCATCCAACAGACAAGGTGTGTGAATGCCTCCAACAGACAAGGTGTGTGAATGCCTCCAACAGACAAGGTGTGTGAATGTGTCCAACATACACTTTGGATGATATACAGAAGTATTTTTTTAAACATCTGGTTCAATACGGATTAACTTTAAGTTTGGTGTGACTGCATGACTGGTTTAATACGGATTAACTTTAAGTTTGGTGTGACTGCATGACTCTGGTTTTGTACTTTGCCCCATTGAGCAGTTATTTAATTAAATATGGGAACTTTACTTACATAACAATTTCCTTCTCATATGTGTACTTGAAGGGCTTGCACCTGGGGAGGGCTCCTTCTGTCCCCTGAAAATATAAACTCATCAAGTTTGCTAAAACCTTTTTATGATATTACAACCCACACATAATTTTGATAACCAGAATTTGCAAAGTAGACATTTTACATGTGTAAGATGTTTTTGAGATACAATTCTGACACAAACTTGACATAACTACTGTACTCACAGTAATGATTGCAGTACACCTTCGAAGTCGGCCAATGTCTCCTCGAAGAACTGAGAAAAAAGTTGTTAAGTTGTACTTTCTATAAAACTATAAACCAAAGTTGTCATCAGTGATAACCATGAATAAACACAAAGGTGAAGTAAAACATAAATTTCCAACATACACATTTGCATTGTGTTTAACTTTAAACACCCTCTACCCTCATGGCACCCATAAAAACATTTCTTAATTAGAAACTCCTTATCTTTCATATTAAAACTATCACCTGCTATTCACATTCACTATACAGCCATTATAATGCTAAACTACCTGCCCTCACATGCAGCACCTGTACACCTCCTGGTCAATTATGATCACAGTGGGAGAAACTTAGTGATGTACTTAAATAACTACTAACCAAAACCAACCATACAAACTTTTTGTTTATTACCAAACATCGATGTTGTGAGATAATTAGCTAAAAATCAGTTAAATGTTACTTTCACCTACCGTTCATAATCACAGTTTCGGCAATGTCATCAGCATTATGACCTTGAAAAAAGATAACACACATATCTGAAATTAGCCAAGAAATGAGCTGACACAGAGCCCCAGATACATTTTTTAACTGGCCCAGCCAAATTTGAACAGTCCTAAATGTTTCCACACTGTATGTTCCATTTTGGTAACTATAACGATAAACACATGGAGTTGTATACACATTAAGCAAACGTAAAACAGTACTCATTTCTGTACCAGTACATACCAGTTAAACAAAACAGTACACATTTAAATGTTATACATTATGTAATTGTTTTGTTTTTAAATACAGTAAAAAATAAAGTTCAAAAATGTCACAATGCTTTCCCAAATATTGATTTGAATATAGGGGAATATCCCCAATTCCTGAATGTGTTGGGCTTCAGTGTGTTGCAGGCATCACTCGGCACGCGTGTCACAATATGTCGTGCATCGTCTGCCATCTGCTGTTAGTTCTCAGATCTCAGAAATCGTTGAAGATCTATTTGTTTCAAATTTTGCATAGATGCTTCTTGGGGCACTGTCACTCTGGGGGCACTGTCACTCTGGGGGCACTGTCACTCTCGGGGCACTGTCACTCTCGGGGCACTGTCACTCTCGGGGCACTGTCACTCTCGGGGCACTGTCACTCTCGGGGCACTGTCACTCTCGGAGCACTGTCACTCTCGGGGCACTGTCACTCTCGGGGCACTGTCACTCTCGGGGCACTGTCACTCTCGGGGCACTGTCACTCTGGGGGCACTGTCACTCTCGGGGCACTGTCACTCTCGGGGCACTGTCACTCTCGGGGCACTGTCACTCTCGGGGCACTGTCACTCTCGGGGCACTGTCACTCTGGGGGCACTGTCACTCTCGGGGCACTGTCACTCTCGGGGCACTGTCACTCTCGGGGCACTGTCACTCTCGGGGCACTGTCACTCTGGGGGCACTGTCACTCTCGGGGCACTGTCACTCTCGGGGCACTGTCACTCTCGGGGCACTGTCACTCTTCGGGCACTGTCACTCTTCAGGCACTGTCACTCTTCGGGCACTGTCACTCTTCGGGCACTGTCACTCCCAGCGGTCCTATAGGGCCTCAAAACTTGTACATTTTCTGATTTTTTTCAAAAACTGTTTTGTAGCTATAATTTATATAGGACAGGCAGAATGGACCCACCTTTTTGTATATGCATGTGTCTGTTAGTGGTAGAATGTGTTTTTAGGGGTTTATATTCATAGTGGTTTATACCTCAATAGCAACAGATAATGTATGACAGTGGTGTGTTAACTAGCAAACCAGTGGAACAATGACAACATATTTAAGAATTAAGCGATACAGAAACATTGAAAGAAAATGCAATTATAAATTTACAAATAACATTCCCTATACTTTACAAGTGCACTGTTACAATACATACCTATGATAAATAGTTTACAATTAGCTAGAGTTTAACCACTTAAAGGTGTGTTACTTGATACATAATAACTAACATAGCAAACTTGAAATAGACAAACATTCTGCCTCTCTGTGAATAATAAACCATGTTGCTTTCCTTGTTTCTATTAATCATGTTGACATTTCTGTGTTCCGTGATTTGAATACCAGGTAGCAAATTGTTTTGTAGTGGCTGAGAAAAACTAAAAATAGTACTTGGGCCACCTAAGATGTAGTGCTAGTGGAATGGGTTTGTTATTTTTGGGCAAAGAACAAATGATTCAACACACTTTCTGCTATGTATTGCCTAAAGGAAGAAACAAGTGAACCCCCTTAAATTAAATCCAACAATGACAGGGTGCTATTACCTGTGACCACCTTGTTACAGTGCAGCATCATGGCTCCACGGTCGAGGGCTTGGCGGCGGAACACACCACAGAACGTACCTGTGTAACATGATCAACAGGACGCAAGGATACTGTAATATTTGTAACGTTATTGTTATCTATTCTATTTAAAGTTTTCAACATTTATATCTTCCTTATTTTGCATTTAGAAACCAAGATTGATATTCATAAACTGATCAATTATATTTCTAAACTGTATTTAAATAAACCATATTTATATGGTCAGTATGATAGACTGGTAGATATATAACTTTTTGATATGGATCTGTAATTCTTAATTAGTCGGTCCATTACATGTCTCCCCTATCAACGAACATTTGCTGTTTTAAGGCATTTCTTTGTAATGGCTAGGGGTACAATGGGGCTAACACCACCATGGCCACCAAACAAACTACAGTACACCATTATATTAAATAGTATTTCTTAATTTTACTGAGAGCAATATAAAAATTATTTCAACCGAAACCTGAACAAACTCTTAAAAACTATGAGATGTTGTAAATCTCTGCAGTCTATAATATATTTAATTAAATTAGTACAAACAACAAGAAGAGTTACTTTGCATGAAATATGGGTGTAGTGCTATCTGAAGGGTGTACATTGTTGCTAGTATGAACAATTCTACGAATACTGGGGAATGATTCACATATATAATGACATCATTTATGTTGTCTGCAACATGCATAGTGGATTTGTATTGCTGGTGTTTGTATAATACTTACAATTGTTTTTCTGACCAATCTCCTGTACAATGGCATCCATAGTCCAGCCATACAATTCCTAGAATAAGACAAGACATATGTTTCATAATCATATCAGACACAAAGGTCCTATAATTAGACTTAAGATAAAGGTCCTAAAATGAGATCAGATATAAAGGTCCTAAAGTGCAATAAGAGCAATAAGAGCATCCTACGATGGGACCAGACATGAAGGTCATGCAGTGACATCAGATAAAAAAAGTCCTGCAATGAGACCAAACAAAAAGGTTCTACAGTAAGCCAAAATATAAAAGTGCTAGAATGATGATACCAGACATACAGGTTGAGAAACAAGACCCCAGACACAGGTTGTACAATGAGACGGGTCATACAGGTCCTGTGATGAGACCAGGCATAAATGTCCTGCAATTAGACAAAATATATCAAGGTGCTGTGAGACCAGAACACACACTAGCACATTAACACTGGTCCGTGTATGGTCCGTCAACAGTTTGCATCCAGTGAGCAGTTAATCCACTTAGACCATCTCTCTGTGTGTTCTAATGTGCCAGTGGATACACATACAAAGCACTTATGATACGCATTCTGCACACTTGCAGCAGTCTGCTCATGTTATTTCCACTGTCCACGTGATATAATCCCACTTGGTCATCACATCTTGCCATAAATCATTGACACAATGTCTATCTGTCCCTTTGTCCATGTGTCTCTCAGTATCTGTCTGCCACTCTCAGGGAACATATTTCCGTCCGTCCGTCCGTCCGCCCGTCCGTCCGCCCGCCCGCCCGCCCGTCCGTCCGTCCGTCCGTCCGTCCGTCCGTCCGTCCGTCCGTCCGTCCGTCCGTCCGTCCGTCCATCTACCTGGTATGAAAGGATCTTCAGCGGCAGCTTGTAGGTGTCCTTGTTCCTTTTCACAGTCTGAAAGAATATAATGATGTGTAATTTCATGATTTAAGCAATTTCTAAAGAAGAATTCTTTTTAAAATATGGACAGATTTTTGTCACTTTGAAACTTCATATATTTTAACGTAAAACTCTTTCCAAGTTATCTGTGAAATCTGAAGTTTGTTAATTGTGAGCTCATGTCACTAAGTCCAAGCAAACAAAGTCATTGTATCTTTGTTTCTAAAAACTGTGTTGGGAATTAATAATGATGTTACTTTGGTCCAGATGTGCAGTAACCTTGGATCTGATGATGTGTTTGATGAGTTTACAGCACTTGCTATGTTATCCTTTCTGGTTATAGTATTGCATGCTTCGAGATTCTGGGCCTGGATTATCTTCTCAGTTACCATTTGCTGGGGAACAGCATGCATGACACACGTGACATCTTTATCAAGTGCTTCCTTGGCATTTATGGAACTGTGAGAGTTTAGCATCCCAAACATGATTTTTTTATAGAGTGGCATCCATCTTTGCAGGTTTGTGATGCTATTTACAGTATATAAGTAACATTTAATGTAGAATAGATAAAGCAACTACAGAGCAATGTAATTATATTGTATCATTGTTATCATGCCTCTTAACATGTTTCCACAAAACAATATTGAAAATACATGTAATTCTGTGCCATTCATGAAGAATAAAATGTCTAGACGTAATAGTACTACATAAATAGAAATGCATCTACATCAATAGAAATGAGCATTGAAGCAGTTATACAACTGATACTACTGTTAGTTGCACTACCTCCAATGAGTCGTCCCTGTAGCCTGTGATTCCTTCATCAATAGAGAGCAGGATCAATTCAACTCCATAGTCATGTCTCTCATTCAACAGCTTCATGGTGTAGGCAAGCACTGTTGAATCTAAAACAATTGCACCAACACTTGTTGAAGTATCCATAATCTAGGATGTGCAGCTATTTTTTTACTGTTCAGAACGTAAAACTTAATGCACATATACAGAGTCAGAACTTGGCTAAAACTGATGTCATAATCATGAGAACTGTTCATATAAATACTGCAGGAAATCACATTGTGCATGTGTGTACATCAGAATGGTTTCTTGACATACCAGTGGCTTTTCATATTTTGGTGGGTCTCACCTGAGACATGTCATTACAATAGTTGCTTGATCTCACCTGAGACATGTCATTACAACAGTTGCTTGATCTCACCTGAGACATGTCATTACAATAGTTGCTTGATCTCACCTGAGGCATGTCATTACAACAGTTGCTTGATCTCACCTGAGACATGTCATTACAACAGTTGCTTGATCTCACCTGAGACATGTCATTACAATAGTTGCTTGATCTCACCTGAGACATGTCATTACAATAGTTGCTTGATCTCACCTGAGACATGTCATTACAACAGTTGCTTGATCTCACCTGAGACATGTCATTACAATAGTTGCTTGATCTCACCTGAGACATGTCATTACAACAGTTGCTTGATCTCACCTGAGACATGTCATTACAATAGTTGCTTGATCTCACCTGAGACATGTCATTACAATAGTTGCTTGATCTCACCTGAGACATGTCATTACTGTAGTATAGGAGCTGATGGCACATGGCACACAGTGGATGGTGCATGGCAGACACACACAAAACAATGTCAGTTATTTCACAAATCTACAACGTTTTACAACATAATAATCAGATCAGTGCCAATATAAAATAGGTAGTTCCTACCTTTTCCACCAGATGCCCCTAATGCAATTCGATCATCTCTCTTGAAGAGTTTTGCATCAATGATAGTTTTGTGAATTTCTTCTTCAAATGCATAGAAGAAGCATTCTTTACACAGTGTGTCACCCTGAAGATAAATTAACTGACATACAGTTACAAACATAGAATAGGATAATGGATCAATCAAATATGTCCTTATTTATTCACCATTCATTGAATTTAGTATATATAATATTTGATACTATATTTCGTAGAAAACAATATGTACACCACACCTATTATAAACAACAGTGCGAGTATGACCAAGCATTGGGACGGAGGTGTCTAGGCAAGCATTATGCAACAACCAGAAACAGGAATACAGTGCAAACAACAATGATAATTTCCAAGTCAAATTTAATTGCAAACCTCTTCATTTTTTTAAACAACATGTATACTAGATGATCCAATAGCATTTAAATTACACTAATTGTATGCAATATTGTAATTTTTCATCAGTGATGTTGGACATGCAATGAAAATCGTGTTTAACTTCAAGTGACTGCCACAACAAAAGTAACATGGCTAACAGTGAACTGTTTATGCTTAATTGTTCAGAATAAAACATTTAGTTTTGGACCTGCTAAAACTCATTTGTGGGACTTTGGCCCATAAACAAAGAAAATATTTAATAGCTAAGATTAAGATATTCTTATAGATCTACATATATTGTTTAGTTTGACAGAGGTAATTGGAACCATCTGTGGCACCATCAACATAATAACATGTTTGTACCAAAACAACTGTTAATAGCAGATCCAACAGCTGGCAAAATGACAAACTTGGCAATTTTTTTATCTTAGACAAAACATCAGGTACAGTATATAAAACTATTTTTTTATTTAGGCAAATAGTGCAATTTGTTTCTGCCAAAAATATAGACTAGGTCTTACTGAGCAAAAAAATGTATCAAACTTTTTCACCCAGACCCTCATTTCCATGGTTCATGTAACAAAGAAGTGTGACAGACGTGACTTTTCAAGGAAGGAATTGATTTTTTTACTCATTGCTCAAACTGGCTCAAGGGTTAATATAAACTGAGGGCATTAAGCAACTCATTACAACCAACTGCAGTGTGTATTAGTCAGTGTTACCAGTGACATATACAATAATAAATTATAGACCTAACTGAAAATGTAACCTGGGTCCATATTTCCCATAGAATTATATGGACCCAGCACTGGCAGGTCCCTATTCTATTGTGACCAGGTGAGGGTCCATATCTTAGGTCTCACCGAATATGGGCCCCCATAGAAAACATTATAGTGGTTTAATATATATATATATATATATATATATATATATACATATACATATATATACACACACATATATATATATATATATATATATATATATATATATACATATATATATATATATATATATATATATATATATATATATATATATATATATAATTAAAATAAATATAACTAAGAGTTATATTCATTCATTCATCATAATTCATGCATTCAGTCATCAGGAATTTATCAACAACATAACATGAAATCTAGGTCCATGTCTATGACACATAAGAAAATGTACCCCCTTGAAAATGGACACTGGTTCCATAATTCATGGGGTACATTTTCTATATGCATCTTAGACTATGAACCCCATAAAAATGGGCCTAGATTTCATACTGTGTTGTTGTAAGTTCTTGATGAATGATTGACGATGGTAAATGAATGCATGAATATAACTCTTACAGCTACAACTACAATAGAACATGGACCCCCGGGTCCATGTTCTTTGGGGGTCCATATTCTATCTGACACCTGTAGTTAAGTCCGCTCTCTGAAGAAAATTGAAAGCAGCTTTGTTAATTAAGTTGTATGAGCAGAGACAGATCAACTGGTTGATGGCATACGCTACAGCCAGCTGCACTAACCAGTCTACCATGTCCAGTGACAGACCATTAGGACAAGAGAAACTCATTGAGGGTGACCACAGGTCATGCCACAATCACTCTAATACTAGTCATTATGAGAGTGATTTGCAATAAAACATTGGTGCACACAAGTGAAGCCTGCAGCCATGTGTCTGGTGTCTGCAGCGTCCTACTGTGTCTGGTCCGGGGCACTCACTAATGCACACTTTAACAGCCTGACTACACCTCAACACAACCATTGCAACTGGTTACAATGCAAATTGCCCAAGTCCCTCCAAATACTCAATATCTGTTTCAATTCCACTTTGGACATTACATCCGTCACTACAAGTTCTCACAGACAGTCACACCATGCTAATCACATACTGACAACAGCAGCATAATGCTAATAGTTCTAAGCACACCATGTTACAACAATCTCTGGCAGACTGTACATGATGAACAGATCACGTTACAATCTCTGGCCAGGCTGTACACGATGAACAGACCACGTTACAATCTCTGGCCAGGCTGTACATGATGAACAGACCACGTTACAATCTCTGGCCAGGCTGTACACGATGAACAGATCACGTTACAATCTCTGGCCAGGCTGTACACAATTAACAGACCACGTTACAATCTCTGGCCAGGCTGTACATGATGAACTGACCACGTTACAATCTCTGGCCAGGCTGTACATGATGAACTGACCACGTTACAATATCTGGCCAGGCTGTACATGATGAACAGACCACGTTATAATCTCTGGCCAGGCTGTACACGATGAACAGACCACGTTATAATCTCTGGCAAGCTGTACATGATGAACAGACCATGTTACAATCTCTGGCAGGCTGTACATGATGAACAAATCACGTTACAATCTCTGGCCAGGCTGTACATGATGAACAGACCACGTTATAATCTCTGGCAAGCTTTACATGATGAACATACCATGTTACAATCTCTGGCCAGGCTGTACATGATGAACAGACCATGTTACAATCTCTGGCAGGCTGTACATGATGAACAGATCATGTTACAATCTCTGGCAGGCTGTACACGATGAACATACCATGTTACAATCTCTGGTCAGGCTGTACACGATGAACAGACCATGTTACAATCTCTGGCAGGCTGTACATGATAAACAGGAGAATAGCAATCAAAATGACATGTATAAATTTAATGCAATCATTTACTTCTGCCTAGTGTCTTCGCCAGATGTGTGCGTTTCACTTACAAACCACAGGTAATGCATGCTAATTGATGTTTATATATACAATTAAGTGTCACCAACTGTCATGAGCAGATCAGACACGAACAACATCCATATTTTATTGTTTAATTACCACTGTGCAGGGCACAAAGCAGAAGCTAAATTTTCATTTGTTGAATTTAAACCAAACGATTTGAGTCAATATTTAATGTTTCAATGGCCTTTGATGATTGCCGCTAAAGTGACAGGACCACTACGGTCACTCGGTTATCATTCACTCAACCACTTTCAATGCATCAATCACCAGCCCCATCTGACAGGCACCTGTCAATCTTTTTGTGTTGTTGGTTCAGCCCACACAAGTGCCCACAATGGTGATGATATGATCAGGCACATGGTGTAAGTGAATCACTTTATTGTTGGTGCTGTAAATAATAATGTCAATAAGATACCACAAATATTACTGACACCTTTCCTGCAGGAAGAGGTCAAATTACACTGGATATGTTGCAGATTTGATCTAAATAGAAATATTAAATGACTGTAGCTGAGAACTTTCTGTCAGAATCGTGGTGGTCGGTGACTTGATTCCTTTTCGACGAAACATAATGATGTTTATCTAATGTTTTGTATTTCAGACTAAAAGTCTCACTGTACCCAACTGTACCCATTGATCCTGGTTGGAAAAATGCAACTAAAATGTCTCAGTCAAATGCAAACACTAATTATGAAGTTATAAACAAAATTATATAATTATGCAGTCATAATTTGTTAGTCTAGTTATAATAATGTAGCAGATGAGGACAACTATCTATAGTATGTAACCACATCAATATATCCCCTTAAAAATAATGATAAAGTTACTATGTTTCATCAGCATTTATCTATTTCTGTATAGAAAAATTATTCTGCAACCACTTTAAAAAAATAAAAAAATTCTACAGTAGCTTTAACTATCCAATTGTGATTAAAACAAACTTTCAACTTTTGTCAATATGTACTATGACTGGAACCTGGTTTTTTGTTGCTGCACCAACTCTTTAAAATACACTCCCTCTTCGGTTCGGATCATATTCATAATAATTATTATATAAATCATATTTATAAATCAACTTACATAAATACTGAGTTTGCTTTCAATCAAATGAATTACTTCTATTCTCGAAGAAAGCAGCTGGTCATAGAAAGAAGTGAGCGTACATGAATTTCAATGCCTATGAGGAAAACACAAAATCTCAAAAATATTTGCAAAGTGATAAAACAATCAATCAAACTTCTTTTTGTTGTACAACTTTTTAAGGACAATAAAGTGATTGATTGATTGGTTGGTTGATTGGTTGATTGATTGATTGATTGATTGATTGATTGATTGATTGATTGATTGATTGATTGATTGATTGATTGATTGATTGATTGATTGATTGATTAAACTTATCTCTACAATCTTATATTAAGAACAACATTGAAATTATACTAACGTGAAACAATCCCGTTTATATAAACACTAACACAATACAGTAAATCCTGTCTTGGGTGACTGCCCCTTCTGCAGAGCAAAACCAGTCTCTCCAGACAGCTGGTCACTCATAACAGGTTGTATCACACATCATGTAGGTAGAATTATGAATATGTACATGGTTTAGTAACTACTAAATTACTAACACAATTTATAACAAATTATCAAATACAAATATATGAAATGTTAATTTATATACATCTAATTGTTACTTGCAAATTGTAAAACATGTCATGACTGTTGTACACATATTCACCAAATAAATTACATTAGAAAACTATTTTGTTGTTTTAATGAAATTAAGTACAGAGCTGTATGTATTATTTAATGCTGAGGTAAGGCCTGCTTGAATGATGACATGTCACATTTAGCATCATTTCCGGTTGCAGCTCACAGGTGAAAACAACGACCGCGTGAACAATCTGTGTGGTCAGTGTTCACTGGTCGCTGGTCGCTGGTCGCTGGTCGCTGGTCGCTGGTCGCTGGTCGCTGGTCGCTGGTCGCTGGTCGCTGGTCGCTGGTCGCTGGTCACTGGTCGTGTTTGTCAGGTAGTTGTTCAACGCAGGTACATTTTAATCAGAAACAATCCGTGCCTAGGAAAATGGTTGTTCAAGATGAGAGGTCACCCATGACAGAGGTCGCACAAAGCCTGGTTTTACTCTAAATGTTTGGAAAATATTAAATGTCTGGACAATAATTGGCCCATATAAAGGCAATCTAGTAATGATAATAGGGATCCCTGTGGAACAGCCTGCAGAGAACAGCCTGCAGAGAGTGTCAGCCCCTGATTCCTGCAGTCTAGCCCATTGTCCTGTTCAGCCAGAACATCTGTAGGACAGGGAAGCATGGGCAGACACTAACAAGATTAGCACACACCAGTGGGGAAGAATGCATCAAGTGGAAGAAGGGCACATGGCCACACAATGGGGCATTGTTCCCTGTCCTCTCAGGCAAGTTGATCACTAGACAGATGGAGGGGGTGAGGGCTAGCCCTGGGCACAACCCAGGGGGTCTAGGGGTAGCAAGACTCATTAATTTCTACTTAGGTTTCTGATTGTGCTTAACATATTTGACCACTACTAAGTAGGCCAGTTGAATTGGCTTCAATGTTGTACCTTGGATCATAGCTAGACTCAAAGTAGCAAGGTCATGGTTTGAAGTCATTAAACTAACTCAAACATGGAGATCTGTTAATATATATCCTGCAACAACCGACCACAATTCACTGTAGAAATTACTGCAATTCTTTCAGTTATGGTCAAAACATGAACGATATACACACAAGGGTGGAGCCAGACCACCCTTGGGTAATCTGAGCAGTATGAGAACCAATGACAGAAATGCAGGAGACAAACAAATCTAATCTCACAAGCAGTGTGGTTACTGGTTACAGTGAGTGAGAGGAGATAGCTGTCTACAGTGAAATCATATCACCTTACACAGTCTGACCACCAGCACTCTCAGTCTGACCACCAGCACTCTCAGTCTGACCACCAGCACTCTCAGTTTGACCACCAGCACTCTCCGTTTGACCACCAGCACTCTCAGTTTGACCACCAGCACTCTCAGTTTGACCACCAGCACTCTCAGTTTGACCACCAGCACTCTCAGTTTGACCACCAGCACTCTCAGTCTGACCACCAGCACTCTCAGTCTGACCACCAGCACTCTCAGTCTGACCACCAGCACTCTCAGTTTGACCACCAGCACTCTCAGTTTGACCACCAGCACTCTCAGTCTGACCACCAGCACTCTCAGTCTGACCACCATCACTCTCAGTTTGACCACCAGCACTCTCAGTCTGACCACCAGCACTCAGTCTGACCACCAGCACTCAGTCTGACCACCAGCACATTGAAGCCAATTCAACAAGGCAGTTTGCCTGTCAACAACACAACATCACAAAGGAAGCACATTTTTAAATGTACACAAGATCACATTAAATTGTATTAAAACATAAAATATATAAACATTTGGCCAATACCACATAGCATCTACATAATGCATTGGTTAATATTGGAATTCAGATTCTACTACACTCCAAGACCATATAATAAATTTACCGGACTGACATTAGGCATATTTATGTCTTGGTTTTTCAATCTATATATTTCTGGATGTCTAACAACTGCCAAGAAATTGCATACTTAATTCATTCAAAAAATTACATTTTGTATCTTTGTCCCAATACACTTGAAGTTATATTATCTATTACCAGTCAACTAAATCCATCATTGCTCTCAAAGTCAGCAAAAGATTAGAAGACTGAACAATCCCAGCTGCCAACATAACATTCAACCACTGTTTGTAGTGTTCATTCACATGATTTCTGTACGATCAATGCTAATATTTGGCCCCTGCTTCCAGAAGACTCACTGAAGCCCTCTACATCTTAGTATTCCATTATTACCGATGCTTTATGAAGTTGTTTAACATATGCTGGTACAGGTGTATAGCACCAACCAGCGTGTGGTGAACCCCTTGGCTTGCTAACATAATGCCATGCATGGCATATTTGGCAAGCGACCTTACATTAACCAAATGTGTTTATTCCACCTGGACTGAAGTCTATAAGACTTCAATTGTTGATACAGTCATCGACATGGTTGTAATAATCAATCTGTCAGACTAATTATAATTTATTACATTGATATAGAAAACGTTATACTATAGTTGCATGTCCCAAGTTTGTGCATCTCAAAAGTCAAAACCTTGTAACAATGCAATTTTGTTTTAAACATATGTTTACAGGGAATTATTACTGCAAGTTGGAGCATACACAGCAGTAATATGAATGGATAGTTTAGAACAGAAGGCAACAATTATTATGTAAACGTACTCCTCACTGCACGCAGTGGGGGTGAACACTATTTGCAGTTGATTGATTATGGTTCTTTTGAATACTTTTAATAATGCTAGATGATTAGATTAGACAAACAAAATGCTCCAGAGATCTGTTGCATTACGTTGTAACACTTGTTGCCTTCTGCGATGGAGTGGTGACTGGCAAAGTCAATTGCTATAATTTTATAAGTCACTCCCAGTCCCAAGGTTTTCAGAGTTGATCAGCCAGAAGTACAGTAGCGCAGTACAACGACCCCGGGATTGCAAGGATGATAAATTGTAAAGGGTTTTACAATTTTCTACATCTTGCATATCAAGAGTCCGTTTAGTTGGAAAGGTATTCCTTTCACAAGGACCAGTCATGCACAATCTGCCTGCTGTTTAAATCAACCATCTCACATAGCAGGAAGCCTTTAGCCACTTTCCTTTCTGCTCAACTCACTGTTCTACCTTGTGTGGTTGTTATCCTTTGTGCCTCACCCTCACTCACTTGGTGGGCACATTGGGCCTCCTGCTGCACACTGGCTACATGTATTGCACACTGGGTGTGAGTGTGGGGCTGACAGTGACAGTGACAGAGCATGTCCTGTTGGTCAGCTACAGGCTGATGCCATATGATATTGACAACCATCACCATAATGACTGTATCTATTCAGACACATAAAGTAATTAAATGTTTCACTGTCCAGAAACATACAATGTCCATTAAAACATTAAGGCAACTTTTATTCCATAACTTCCAATATCTGAAATGATTTTATTTAACTAATCTATTTTACTGATGGTAGAGTATCATGGTCATGGTGGCATAGTAGTAGACTAGGAGACCATAAACTACCAAAACACCCACCCATCAATTCATACGCACTCTTTAATGACAGTTCTGCTGTTTTGATTTATTGCTGTAACGTACAGAGAAGACGGCCAAACTCTTGCTTACGTGACCCTATAGTCTGCAGCAACCATTGCGTGTTATTTCAGCTTGATAAATTTGGAAAACCTTCAAGATGGCATCAGTATCTAATTTCGACTTGACAAGAAGAGCATCTGGTGGTTATTGACAGTGCATTCTTGTGATGGCATTCCATGAATAGACATTCATCTAACGACATCTAAGCTGGTGTTTGGTTTCACACAAATGCCACAAGGCATCTACGACATAACAGTGGGAAATTCTCCACCAGTCGGATATAGATTAATACTTA
>OZ024861.1:19170212-19175212 GCA_964017155.1 Oasisia sp. SBJ-2009
TGCAGTAGTCTATTGGCAGGCAGGTTTACTAGACTGTCCTTATCTGTACTACAGTAGCTCTCCACTGTAGGCCAATTTTCTCAATGCCTGCCCACTTTTGACCATGCGTAAAAACATTCTGTCTTGACTCCTGAGTCAATTTATGTCAGGCAATGCTTTACCTTTTGTTGGCAATTTTTATATGTATTTCATTGTATCTGCAAATATTTTTCAAATACAAACCAAATACAACTACATTGCTTTTTTGGGATTTTCAATTCAAATACAAATACTGTGTGGGAAAGTCTGGGTGTGCATCTGTTAATTTCTCAAAGGTGGGCAGAATGTGGTCACTGGTCAGCCATTATATCAGCTTCTAAATACAGTAGATAACTAATCTGCAGTGTGACGCCACTGAAGTTTGCATATGTACAGTGCCTCCAAGTGAATGATCCAAGACATATTTCTTTTTAAATCAACATTTTTACTGCGTAATGCTTTCGGTATAATTTACATATTCTTCAAATTGCTTTAATGTTAAATAAATGTAAATTGCTTTAATATTAAATAAATGTAATAGAGTGGATTTACCGCATGTAAAAGCTGCACTGGCCATGTGCACCCAAAATGGCAAATCAGTGTCCGACACACGATATCGATGTCGATGTATGTGGTCCTGATTAGAACTGTATAGAACCACGAGTCGATAACAGATGCAATTATTCAAATTGTCAACCGTCTGATTTATCAATAGAAGCAAAGATTATTAATTAAAACATGTGTGCCTGAATATGAATTTATATGACAATGACTTATTCTTGTTATGGAAGTTGACTGATACAAGAACAAGATGTATAATTGATACCAGTCACACAATGTCAACTTTGTCTCTAGTCAAATTTGTTTGCATAATTCCATCGAATTTGTTGTAATTGTTTGTCTTGATAGATGCAATAAAATATGCAACAGCACTGTATGCTGTTTCGTTGTTGTCGCTCAGAAACTTTACGTGTTTAATCCAACGTGAACGAATCCGCCATTTATTTGATGCACATGACGGCCTTTTGTTAATACAATAAAATATAAAATAAAAGCCCTCTTTGTGGTAAGCATTTTCATTTACCATATATATATACTTACGAAACTCTCACCAGTAACGGTTCGGTTGCCCTACCCACAATTATTATTTTAGAATAGCATTAGTCTGGGCGCCATCTTTGCTAATAATTTTAGCATCTACCCTGTTGCGTTTTTGCATCACTTCTTAAATAAAGTTTCATGAAAGGGGGTGGGCGACTGGGCATCTATTAGGTAGTGCACGTCCATTAGGGACAATACGGTACACTAAATTTCTGTATTCAAATACAAATGCAAATACATATTTGAACCCAACCCTGTTCTAGACTGTTGTGCTTTCCACACTGTAGGTAATTTCCAGGTCCAGACAGTTTTGCAAAGCATATGTGCACAGCCACTCTCATCTAGATTAAACACCACCCAATCATACTCTTATTTATGTGGAATAATAAATTCATCATATTTATTATTCCAAAGAATAGCTACAACTTCCTTCTTATGACCAATTGTTATACCCAGAGAGTCATCATTGTGGGAGTTAACTACAGCATTGTACCCCTTTATCATAGTTTTTAGCTCATCTTCCTGTTGTTTAGTTAGCCAAGTTTCCTGGAGGCAAACAATATCATAATCAGTGACTAGCTGTTCTACCTCTATACGTTCATAAAATCCATTTGACCCTAATTTCAGTCCACGACAGTTGCAGCTTACAAGCTTTACTAAATGTTTATTGAATGTCTTTATTCTTTGTCCCCATTCGAGTCATCATCCATGCAGTCTTGTGACTTGTCTGTCTGGTGTTCGTGCGTTGCACCTTCTCTGATATATATATATATATATATATATATATATATATATATATATATACATACACTTATATATAATATATATATGACATATAATATATATAATAATATAAATATTATATACATACTACATACATAGAAATTACATACATATATAAAATTATAAATGGGTCCCGGTCCCCCCACTCTTAAAACCGGATCGACGCCCCTGGCTGTAAATGTAATAATATATTTGCCTACGTTGGATACTTCACACTAATTGTAATCATAACACTAGTAAATCAGCATTCCCAGGTATATTTATGTTTTACAAATCGCCGTCGGAATCCGTCACTGTCACTAAGTCTGAATCTGTACGTATCTGTATTCAGCTTCAGATCTACGAGTAGTCGGAGTACATCATTAGACATTACGTGGTGGCAACAGTCAAATATGTTTAGCTTTTAACTCGTCAACATTTAACGGATGGTCATAGAACATTACTTACCGTTTTCGGCCGCTTTAATGTGGCATGCTTATCACAAATCGAACATTTGGTGGGCATTGCGACAGGCTGATTCACCGATCGTTACCTAGTGAGCGATAATAAAGGTGAATGCTGCATGCACGCATCCGGGGGCGTAGCCTCGGTTACCAGGGGCGCTGTGGTTTCTGGCACTCGGTCGGACCGTGATCCAACAGCGGTCTCAGACTTAGGCTTGTGACAGCTTAGCCAGGCAGTCAGACGTATATGTAGATCTTATATAAACATAATTTAACGTGAACAAGTGTCTTAAATTGGAACAACATAAATATTCCCAGCCGAAATACCAAAGCAAAAGCGCACCTCCCATGGATTACACGTGAAATAATAAGAATGCAAAGAAACCTCCAACAAATTGCCACAAAAAAGCAAAACAAACTGGACGTAACAGTGACTGAGAATAGTTTAGATAACTCCAAAGACATGCAAGCAAAGCTGCAGCCAAATTCTACTCAGACTACCTAAATAACCACATTGGAGAAAGTCTAAAAAAAACACAATTCTGGTCATTCATCAAAGGATCCAACAAATGAGAATGCATTGGCAGCCAGGCTACGCTGCAAACAAATAGCAAAAATTATCGCCACAAGGCAAATACCCGTAATAATCAATTCAGCTACGTGTTTTCCCACAGAAATCTACCCATTCCCTCAACTAGCTCCATCCATCTACTTCCTCGAAATTGGGATATCGTCGAGTATAGTTAAGAAATTGAAAAAACGTAAATCAAAATAAAGCTACAGGCCCAGACGAACTACCTGCTATAGGGTCCTCAAAGAGACTCCAGTGGATATAGCCCCAATTATCATACAAATTGTTCAACACTCTGAATTCCAGATGACTGGCTCCAGGCACTAATAAAATATGCAGATTATGCACCCATACACAAAAAGACCCTCAAATCAAGTCATGCCAATTACAAACCCATTTCATTAACATGTATCCACTGTAAAGTTATGGAGCACATTATTTTTAGCAACATGTGGAAACACACAAAACTCTCCTATATGGAATCCACGCACCACTACCCAAAATAAACATCTTGAAAAAGTACGTACAGCACTGTCGAAAACGACCATCGACGCCAAACACTGAAACAGTCATAACATACATACCTAATAGTAATAGCCATCCTTGGATGGCCCACTCTTGACGCAGGATTATCAAACAAGCCATGACAATCTAAAAAATATTAAATAACATAGTCAACACTATTAAAACCATCAAAAAACCGCGGCCATTACATAACTACCATGTGCTGCAACAACCGCCGAGCAATTCGCATCTGGAATATGATCCTACAACAAATAGAAAACCCCATAGCTTTTCAAGCAGCAATGATGAACCTCCCTTCCACGACACCCAATCACCTAAATTGCTTGTAAAACAAACAAACAAACAAACAAACAAACAAACAAACAAACAAACAAACAAACATACTACCTAACGCATGCGCACAAGAAGCACTACAAACTCCTGCATTAGCCCAAGTTTAGGCTCCGATGAGGTCGAGTTGCCGACGATTTTGCGCGAGTTTGTTTTGTGAATTTGATTGGTTTCAGTAATGCAAATGATTTTATTTTGTAACATATTGAACTAGTGGGTGTATATCTATATAAGATGTGTGAGGACCAGTTTGGCGATTGTATCCTATCGTTTTTATAGTTACATCAAAAAGCAAAGGTCGTCAAAATACCCCTTTAAGAGTCAAGGAGGCGCTCATTATTTATATTAACATGCAGTGCAGTGTAGTGCAGTGCAGTGCATGTTAATATAAATAATGAGCGGTGCAGTGCAGTGCAGTGCAGTGCAGTGCAGTGCAGTGCAGTGCAGTGCAGTGCAGTGCAGTGCAGTGCAGTGCAGTGCAGTGCAGTGCAGTGCAGTGCAGTGCAGTGCAGTGCAGTGCAGTGCAGTGCAGTGCAGTGCAGTGCAGTGCAGTGCAGTGCAATGCAATGCAATGCAATGCAATGCAATGCAATGCAATGCAATGCAATGCAATGCAATGCAATGCAATGCAATGCAATGCAATGCAATGCAATGCAATGCAACGCAATTAATGATATTCACGAAAACGGCTAAGTCCACATGTAATATGTACGTTTTTACATTATCGGTCAAAAGTTATTACATTATTGGGCAGGAGTACGTTGTTACACTATAAGTTAAAAGTTATTACATTATCGGGTCGCAAGTTTATGACATTATTGGGTGGTTGTCTGACATTACCTGGCACTTATTACATTATCGGGTGTTTTATTACATTATTTAGCACTTATTGTATTAACAGGCGATTATTACATTATCAGTTGTAATACGTGGGTGTCGTAGCGGACTGGTCTGCTCTCGTACCCGTCGTTTCAGCAGTATAACAAGGACGAGTTTACAATTGTTTATACGACTAATGTTGCCCACTTATAAACACTTCAAGTAGGCTACAGCTGATATACGAAACATAGCAACTGATTTCAGGTAGTTGTAGTAACAAACAGGTAAACGAAGGGTTTTTAATGCGAGTGATATGTTATCATTCCTACGGAGGTATAGTTGAAGATGTATTGCTGATCTGCTGCTGTGATGCCCCGACAGTGAACTGTTGCTGAAGCTCGGGCTCAGCC
>OZ024861.1:19180212-19200212 GCA_964017155.1 Oasisia sp. SBJ-2009
ACCAGCACCGACTACTGCAAATATTTAGAATAACATTACGGCTTTAATATTTACCCAAAGTAAACTAGTTATGCACCATTAAAAAGCCCAATATATTACCTTTTCAATGGTATATATGTTCGTTATAATGTTTTCCTGAGAAATAAGTTATACAACGTTAACTACGTGCACCCTAAATTTCAGTGAAATCTGCGATTATTAATTTTATAAACATGTAAAAATGACGATGTTCCACGATGTGGATCTAAGTGATTTTTTTTATGGGAACTGGACTACTAACAATTGTTTCCACCCAACAATGCGATAATGCCAGGCCGACATTAATGTTAATCATCATAACTCAACATATTACTAAGGAGAACAAATCTTCATTTTGTCTTGCTTAGATTTAGTTGGCACTTTCTTTTAATGATGCGTGTCTGCATACTTTCTATAATCACCCAAGTACACGTATCAACCCATCTGTGCCATGGCAGTTCCCCCGTCTCTGGGAGCGATTCGCCCAAGTCCAACATTGGGCGCAAAACTCGCTGTGGGACAAGAGGAAGACCGAAAAGACGACAGCAGTGCCACTGTCGACGACAGAGTGGATCCCGAACATCGATAGACGCGGGGTGAGTTCTAGGCATAATATATGGAAAGCATATTGTTACTGTTGTTGTTGTTGTTGTTGTTGTTGTTGTTGTTGTGGCGGTGGCGGTGGCGGTGGCGGTGCCGGTGGCGGTGGCGGTGGCGGTGGCGGTGGCGGTGGCGGTGGCGGTGGCGGTGGCGGTGGCGGTGGCGGTGGCGGTGGCGGTGGCCGTCGCCGTCGCCGTCGCCGTCGCCGATGCCGTCGCTGTCGCCAATACCCGATTCACTGTAGGCCTTATCATTGATAAATGTGGTTATGAGTATAGCGTTGTAAATCTTACACAAGCTATTAAACAGGACTTGAAGTGCGTTTTTAGCCAATCGCGTGTTTTGTGAGCGAAACGGTGTCGGGCCCATAACGTTCATCTCCGGTTAAATTGTAACACTGTTACAACATGCCCCCACGGTCTTTGTTTTCCTGAGTGACCTTTAAAATTATCTATAAATAAAAAAATCGAGGATAACATCAACCCTAATGTTTTTCCACATCATACGCGTGATTGATCCAGTATAGATGATCAATAATTGCAGATGTACAATTCAATAGGACTTATCAATGTTTAGTTGATTTACTATAAATAGTAATTTGATGGGCACCTTGTTCAACTTCACTTCATATACTTATATACACCATTCTACATGCAGGGCATACATCATTTTGTATGATTTTGAAAGGGTGGCGCAGTTTTAACATTCATCGTTTGATGGTAAACATGTTCGACTTTCATTTTCACCCAATACACTATTCAATAGTGCCCTGGTGTAGCCAGCATTTACAGGGAGACAACATACTTTCTAATTTCTAAAGGTATATCTTAGCTGACAGATCCATGTCATATCTCGTTGTGGGGGAGGTTAAATTATTCTTTGACAGTTTGTAAATTCTTCGTAGAAATGGAGAAGATGCAGAGACATTATAACTTTATGATGTTCGCAGCTTTCTACCAGACGTGCACGGTTTGACTGCGCACTTATTTGATTTCGAATTTACGCTTGGTATTTCCACGACACGACTCATTGGGATACGTGACGCGGGCTTTTAAATGGTTTAAAATTTTGGTGTGTGAATGGGGCATTTAAACTCCCAACGAAAACCACTTTTGGGTGTTTGTTTTATTTGTGTCACCTATATAATAATGTCTATAACGCGATGACATGACTGCCTATTTTGTTTATTCATAATAACTGTTCAATCCGATCACGTTTTTACATATATGTGAATGTTTGCCTTTCCCCTACTCCTGAATGAAGCTGCTGTCTCAGCAGCACCTTGACGGCCTACTGTTCATAAGTAGGTCGTGTCTTCCAGGACATGCCATGCGCAGATGGGTGCCACATAACGTCCGAGCGACGGAAGGACGAACTGATGCTGTTTCTTGGAGAGATCTTTCGTGACGTCAACTATAACTAAGCAAGTGCCCGCGGCGCCTTCGTTACAGCAATCAATGACTTAGTTTAACGTGTGCCGGACGGTTCCATTGAGTACAGTCGTTGGGCTGCCTGGAACTGCGACACACGTCGGAGTGAAACGTGTTCCCCTGTGATAGTTGAAGCTTCACCAACTTTAAAACACCCACACTACCAAAGACTAGATTTTCGACAGTAGCATGTCTGCAAAGAGTTATTCTATTTATGTTGTGTATAACTATAACATATCATTATCCGAAAATGATAAACTGGTGTAAAATAAGGCCATTACTCGACTAGGGAGGAGGGAGATATCCTTGCAACTTGTATCTGACAGATAAATGTTTGCATTGTTGGCCACCAGTCTTCTTCCCATTGTGTTTCGAGTCAAGTTTGATTGTGCCACCAATACATAGTCATCGGTGTGTGCGTTTGTTGCATGTATTTCAACACATTTTTTTATAAAACAAATTCAGATACTTGTGTGCTCATGTAGAAATATGGTATTTAATTGTTGTGTGAATACTATTTTGAATTTGAATTAATTTAAGAACAAGCTATTGTTGATGAATATGCATATGTACATATTATATTGTATCTGTATGTTTTTGTTTTCCCTTCATATTATAAAATGTGCCAATACTGTAGTAACTTATTAAATGAAATACTGTTGTTGCTAGGCAGTCATAATACAATACAATTGACGTGTATGATGAAATAAATATTTATTGTGATATTGCAGCTATATATATATATATATATATATATATATATATATATATATATATATATATATATATATATATATATATATATATATATATATATATATATATATATATATATATATATATTATATTTGTATAAATATTATGTAAATATTATTCGAACGAACGAACGAACGAACGAACAAACGAACGAACGAACGAACGAACGAACGAACGAACGAACGAACGAACGAACGAACGAACGAACGAACGAACGAACGAACGAACGAACGAACGAACGAACGAACGAACGAACGAACGAACGAACGAACGAACGAACGAACGAACGAACGAACGAACGAACGAACGAACGAACGAACGAACGAACGAACGAACGAACGAACGAACGAACGAACGAACGAACGAACGAACGAACGAACGAACGAACGAACGAACGAACGAACGAACGAACGAACGAACGAACGAACGAACGAACGAACGAACGAACGAACGAACGAACGAACGAACGAACGAACGAACGAACGAACGAACGAACGAACGAACGAACGAACGAACGAACGAACGAACGAACGAACGAACGAACGAACGAACGAACGAACGAACGAACGAACGAACGAACGAACGAACGAACGAACGAACGAACGAACGAACGGACAGTTGACAGTTAACCATTACAATGTCATACCAAGCCTATTGATACTTAAGTCTAAGTTAAGTGTCACACTTCATGCAGTTTTGAACTTACTAAACACAAGGCTTGACGGAGATATCCTATACTAAACACATCATGCAACATGTGTAGAAATTGCTTACTCTTCTACCATGCAGTAGCATGGTAGAAGAGTAACCAAATTTGAAGAAAATAAAAACTGTTGGTATTTTAAACCAGTATTTTAAACCAGGTTATAATAACGTTGCCAACAAAAGCAGTCGGAACATGTGGACGAAACATGCAAAGAACGTTGGTGCTGCTATGCGTGTATGAATCCTTCGTCGTGCCCGTGTTGACGTACAACACGGGCACTGGGGGGTTAACCAAGACAGTCTTGGTCCTGGATCGCCAATATGCATAGACCTACCACCGGCACCATCTGATCTACAATAGATAATCGGCATCCACTGGCCACACCGTATAGCAAACAAACCGCTATGCCACCATTGCCGATGCAATCTCATTAGCGAAATCGTTCAATCCGCAACATGGCGTTTGTTTGAGCGTGTGCTGCGTTTGCCGCGCTTATGCACCCCAACGCGCAATTGACAACTATTTCGTCGACACAGGTGTCACAGCATTCAGAGGCCGACCACGTTCGACACTACCGACGGCGCTAAGCCAGATATGCGACACATCGACCGTCCGCTACGCCGACGGCGTTGACGCTGGAGCATTCGACCGCGAATGTGGCGACAGTTGTATAGGAAGTTAGGAACCTCTCGATAGGATGAAAGCACGGTGAGAATTCGTCGACGACTACTAGATTAACAACTGTGAATACATTTTAGCACATTTTATGTTATTTTATTAACTGTTTAGTAAATAAATAATGAGGCAAAATCATTTTTAATTTGTTGTATTCTTAAATGTCCAATATACGTTCAAAACTTTGTTAAATCTATAGCTAATAGATTTAACAAAGTTTTGAACGTATATTGGACATTTAAGAATAAAAAAAATAAAAAATGATTTTGCCTCATTATTTATTTACTTACTTATTTTACTCACCATAGCAGTGGAGATATGGAATAGCACAAGCTAAACAGACGTAATTTAGTTAATCACGTCTGCAACGCAAAAGTGTTAATAATATATGTATATATATATATATATATATATATATATATATATATATATATTTATATATATATATATATATATATATATATATAATACACACACTCACACACACGCAAAAAGGCAAGTTCTTATATAGCGCAGTATCCAGTCCTCAGGACCGTTCAAAGCGCTTTACACTTTACTTCCCTGACAGACCCGTTCACTCAGACACCATCTCGGCTTCTCTGGGAAGCATCCAGCCATATGCTACAATTAATGCGCGAAGGCTGCTCGTACACATATCCACCACTGTCTATAGTCAGGTACTCATTTAAACAACTGAGTTAACTGGAGCAATGTAGAGTGAAAAAACTTGCCCAAGGTTTTAACACCGCAGCACAGGATTCGAACCCGGGTTAGAGTCTGAAACTGTACCCCTAGGCCACTGCGCTCTACAAACGCACCCACGTACACACACACACACACACACACACACACACACACACACACACACACACACACACACACACACACACACACACACACACACACACACACACACACACACACACCCATACACACACACACACATATATATATATATATATATATATATTATATATATGTATATATATATATATATGTATATATATTATATATATGTATGTATATATATATATATATATATATATATATATATATATATATGTATATATATATATAATTACATATTTAGTTTTTGCCTTACATGCAATGCAGTCTTCACCCAAAAAAATTATCATTCAGCAGCGTATCAATATTTTTAATCAGAATCACCTTTTTCATCAATGATTTGTAAACAAGGTGTCAAATACATTGTTTTGATGAAATACTTTTCATATCTATAAGATAATTATCACTCCATGCGCGAACTGTAAGAACTGGTGTTCTACCTCGTCGTGTTTAAATTAATAAATGTGCGATGAAATGCAGCAGCCAAAGCGTTCATAATCTAAATACCACCGGCGGGTCATTAATGTTCCCGTAGTGATTAGTCTCAACAGTAACTTGCAATTTCATCCGATGAATTGAAATATTACAGATGTTTACAACCTCTGTCAGGGGTAAGCGAACATAAGTTGAACACAGGCCACCAGTGTTCAACGGGGGAGGTAATAATCCTAGACCTTGAAGAAAACTGGCACAGGAGAAAAACCAAAGAGGCCATCAACATACACAGGGGGAGCCGTCACTAAACAGAAACATTGGCCAGGAACGTCCACAGGTCATGCTCGTGATGTAAGTCATGTAACACGACAGTGACATTCAGCCGGCTGAAGAAGGCTGTCAGAGACAGCCGAGAAAATACGAGAAAAAAAGTTTCTTGAAAGGTAACTCATTTACTAAATAACATGAACCAAGAAACCGTATCACTACGTTCGAAGAATTAAGCTGAATTAACTTTAATTCTAGTAGTCATTCTTGAGTCTGGTATCTATGTCCGCACACCGAAGACTATATACGTCAGTGCATGGACAATAATTGGACATAATGGTATAATTCATTCGTGTAGTATCAATGATGGGAACATTCATATAACGAGAGGATTTGTCCAACGGGTTTTTTTCCGGAGAAGTTTTTTTCCCGAATTCGTACAGACTTAGGACAAAGAGCACATATATCTCTGGATTCCGACCACCCCTAAATCGCTGCTACAATAAGCTACCATTTCGCCGTCGTTTTCATTTGCCTCAACTGAGACTCAGTAACTCTCAACATTCATTCATCCCATCCTATATCTGTCTTCTGAACGAATGATCTGCCTCTCGTTTTGCTTCCCAAATGCTTGTCTGATCCCCTGTGAATCCCGAATAACCCTCTTCCGGATAAACACCCTCAAACAAAAAAACCTCATATAGGATTTTCCCCATCATAAATACTATATATATATATATATATATATATATATATATATATATATATATATATATATATATATATATATATATATATATATATATATATATATATATATATATATATATATATATATATATATATATATATATATATATATATATATATATATATCCATGTACGCATGTCATTAATAGTTGTTATTTCCTGTTCGTGTAACAGTTTCGTCATCCACTAAAAGATTTATTTCACGAATTGTCAACGAAACCAAACGATGTACTCGATGCTGATGTTAACGAATGCGAAGGCAACCGTTCACTTTTCATCCGCATTCACATTCGAATGGGATCCATAAACATTCACATTCGAATGTGATCACAGTATTAGCATTCGATTACATTTACCCATTCGCATTTGTTAACAATATATGCCTGACTCGTTGGATATCAATTTTTACAAATAATCGCTCATTTCACTGTTTAAAAAAGTGAACATAAACATTATAGCTATTTAAAAGTTATTGAAAGCAGGTAAATAGTTTTATAATTAGCACCGACGATGTGTATAATATGTGTAGACCCTATCGCAATTCGCAACATCAGTTTAATGAAAAGCTCTATCAACTGAATACAAAGTGTTACCTATCCGGAACGATCTGAGAAACTATTGCTGTGTCCTATTAGAAATATAAACAAATAATGTACAGCTGAGTATGTTTACGGACGTTTTGTGAGTAACAGTCTTTAGAATAAAACGCATATCAGAGTTGATCGGAAGCTTTTATATGTAACTGCCATTCGGAAGAAGGCGAGACTTCAGAAATGCACACATCAATATATTAGAAGACATAAGGCCATTGGAATTGAATTGCAACTCTTCAGGCTTGCCAAAAGCAAAGTTAAATCCTACGTAATTGATATTATGAATACTTAATGTAATACAATTACGGGGAAAGTTAAAAGAAAAAGTTTTGATTAAACAGTTTTGAACATCAAAACAGAATGTATAAAAGAAGCTACATATGCCAAGAGAATGATACCCTACACACTAAATACCTTTTAAAACACTTGTATTTGTTGTGAGTGTTATTCTCTGTGCGGTTTTCTTTATTTTGTAGAAATAAAATTTTGTGTGAACAGAAAAACCCGCAGGTTTTCCCGGAAGATCTTGTCTCGACCAAACCAGCAATATTCAAATGTGTACTTCAACCATATCCAGCTTTCGATAAAAGGTAATTACATGGTATAACATTACCGGTTCCGTCGTCACTTGATATCCGAAAGGAAAATAAAACAATATACTTCCGGCTGCGAGAAGCTGGCGTGTCGCCACATGCGAACGGTTGATGTTTATCAATTCGTCAACCACGTTGCAATCTACCCAGTACCCAGTAGCGCAGAGTCGTGGATGAACCAATCGGCCGATTCGCCGACAGAAATCTACTCGGCACGCAGCAGGGTTGTCTATAAAACAACAATAGGCATTTTGATATAATCACAACAATATTTCAACCGCAAATAATGAATCGTAGATCTGCGACGAATGTATGGGCAAGATAAGAACCAGATGTTGGCATTAAGAGAAAGGCTCGCTGTTGTCTAGATAGTGTAAAGAACGAAGGACATGGTCGTGTGGTGCCTGACGGCCCCTCAACAGCAGCATCGACCCGATAACACGTCGCCTGTGTAATCAATCACATGTTTTTTGATACACTGACCAGATTGTCGAAGCTGTGTGTTTGAACGTCGATTAGTTTGTTGTAAGGAACTCCCCCCCCCCCCCCTATATTATTTTGCTAACATGAATGTTTGCTTGGTCAAAACATCTTTTGTGTGTAATCATGTATCGTTGTACAATAGCCAAACACCACTTTTAACCAGAGTAATATTGTTAGCTCTATACGGATGATAGGCTTACCAAACTGACGAACGTTAAACTGTACTTTGTCCTACAATCACATATGTTGTAATAGAATTATTCGATTAGTCAAGTTAATGTTTGTCGATTTAATGTTTCAAATAAAAAGACTCATAAATATGTTTACAAAATATGTTGTGTCCATGAAATATACTACTGGCTGAAATTGTGAAATTCACTTATTTGTTTTCTGAAAGACATAAATATAATTTTTTTCGCTTGCGGAAACAGTTTCTGGAGTACACAGTACAAATAGGATGTACAATTTCATCTGACATATTTATGGAATCTTACACATTTATAAAAAAAAACATTTACGATTTTTAACAGGTAAGGAAATCAATTAGGACATTTTCCAGATGTGCTTAAACTGAACATATCTTTATCATCGAAAACATTCGTTATCCTTTGATCATAACTGCCACGTCGCTTACACAGTTAATTACAGTTGTGCTTAAATGTAATGCCTACGGCTATGTGCCGGCTAAACGCTGCTCATCATAGAAAAACACCAATGTGACTACATTGCACAAATGAGCAAACAACAATGTCACTACATTATACAAATTAGTAAACACGAAGTTAATGCTGGTAATTCTGAATATTCCCTCAACGTGGTAACGTCTGATGAACAATCCTAATTCCCGGGGGCTAACATAACGAAGTGTCAGCGGTGGTAGACAGCACTTCACTTCAACACGGTTGTTTCCACACAACATGTTTTATACACATTTGATAACGTATTCATGTGTTGCGAACAAACAGATATATGGGTTGGAATGAATAACTATTGTTTTTAAACACACGTTAGCTTGCACTGATTGCAGCAACAGTGTATCAAGATATGTTGGCTTGGAGTAGTGCCTAAGAGCCTACTAATATCTTGCGCATTAAAAGCATAAACATCAGCAACACGATACTATTATCGCATTATGTTTTTATTTGCCATCTAGCAAATATATTCGACGCAAAACTGCATTTGTTTGACAAGACGGACACGGCATGCAGGTCGTCCATTTGCATTAGCCGTAGGGTGGTTCTCTAACTCGATCCCACACATAAAACGAAGCGAAACGCGTCGCCCGCTAATATAATTAAGACAGCCTTTTGTGTAGGCCGCGAGCCATTGCGACAACTGGCACCACCCACCACGGCTTCGCCGAATTAACCACGCCCCAAGTAGCCATCAGCTCTGATTGGTCGAACTGACATTAGAAGTCAGCGAATCACTGGCGTCGCTGATCGCTTGTTTGTGTGTGCTACAGAGAAAGGAGCAGAATGACGCATGTCAGGGTTTCTTGCGCGTGTATAAATGGCGTGACAAGCTAGGCGTGCGGGTATAAATACCTCGGCATCAAGGTGGTCTCACGTCATAATCCTGAAAAGTTCTTGCATATATACGAAACGCAAAATATATTTTGCCATAGACATCCGGATATTGCAGTGAAGACTATAGGTAAGGTGTTTGGTTTCACTGACCGTGACTGTCACTTCCTTTTGTCCGTTGTTAAGTTTCTCTAAAGCGAAGTTTAGTACGTAGAAAGCACAATATAGCGTATTTGACTACTGTAATATACCATAATTTTATTACTAAAACATGTCAATTACGCAACCAGAAAATGATGTATAATTGTAACTAGGTAAGGTGTCATGAACTTCACAAAACCGTTGACCTAATAGCCCAGCACCAGATTGAAAATGTGTTTATATGTGGGAATACGACTGCAAGAAACACAAGCAGTCATCATTTGGGGAATCTGTAACAGCAGGTCTGACAAGCCACGTATCACGTAAACGTTTCGCCTCCCACCGCAGTCGGTCGAGTACAGATTGCCATTTCCACGAGGAAATGGCAATACGTTAATGTGCCGTTAGTTAAGTTCCAGGCAACAGTGAAGGACCTCCCGACATAAAATATCTGGAACAACACTAGAAGTTGTTAAACATTTTCCGTACTTAGGGAGTCATCTATCCCAGAATGCCACCATTGAAACAGAAATTCAATACCGTATATGCTGTGCTAACACATCCTTCAGGAAACTGCACAACCGAGTCTTCGATAACCACAACCTCAAGAAAGAGACTAAGGTGATGGTCTAGCCGTTTGTATTACCACTTTACTAAGCGGGAGCGTGGCATGGGTTACATATCGATGTCACATGAAGACCATGGAGAAATTGCCAACGTTGCCGCAGAAAGTTTCTTTGAATCCGATGGGAAGATCGCACCACCAATGCCAGTATCCTCGTGAAGGCCAATACATCTAGTATTGAAGCAACGACAATTCAGAACCACCTCCGCTGGACTGGCCATTGTGTTAGAATGTCGGACAGCCGCTTCCCCCGCCAAGTACTGTTTGTACAACTAATACATGCCATGAGAACACGTGGTGGCCAGAGAAAACGATTCAAAGACACTGCTAAAGATTACATGAAGAAACACCAAATTAACATTAATACCTATGGCTGCAGACCGTCCACTTTGGTGCTGTAGCATATACCAGGCAACGACCAAATTTGAGACAAACCGTCTACTTCACGAGGCGGAAAACAGAAGAGGAGACAGGATATGGACACGTGTCCACACCTTTACGTGTCCCTTCCAACTGGCACTTCCTGCCCGCACTGTAACAAGATCTCTAGATCAGGAATTGGGCTTTGAGTCACTTCAGCACACATGGCCGACCTTTGGAAGACGTCATCCTCGTTTCTAGGGACCGCTGTCGTTGTTTGTTTGTTAGACCGCAGACCCATTGTGAAACAGGCTAAAAGACAAGACAAGACAAGACAAGACAAGAAGAATAACCAGTACGAGGGTAGAACAACAAACACGCACATCGCCACACTGCTATATTTAGTTTGTATAATAATATTATTATCATGCATAGTAATATTACACAGCAAGAAAAACAAATAAACGTGTGCATCTCTGTCTCCACCCCACCCCCTGACCTCTCTCTTCCTCTCTCCATCCACCCTTATTTCTCTCTTCCTCTCTCTCTCCCCTCTCTCTCCCTTTCTCTTGGTCTCCCTCACTCCCTCTCTCCCTCCCCCTTGCCTCTCTCTCTCTCTCTCTTTCTCTCTTTCTCTATCTTTCTCCCACTCTCTCTATCTCTCTCCACTCTCTCTTTCTCGCGCTTCGTAATATATTTACATTGTTGTATTGCGCAATTTGTTTGGATGTAAGTAGGTCAGTGTCACAGTGTCCCGTTTCTTTCTGTAGACGATGAATGCGAGTGAATGCCGTTCGTCCGAGTTCATCGACGTGACGGGACTGAACGACGTCGGCTCCGACAGCGACGAGGCGAGCTGTGGCAGTGATACTTCGTCGTTGGTCGGTGGGCATCCAGGTAGTGACATCAGTGCACATCGGAAGTCGTCTAAGCATCCAAAGCTAGACATCGAAGAGAAAACGTATACGGAAGACGAGCTGCAGGATCTGCGCCTGAAGATCAATTGCCGAGAGCGCAAGAGAATGCATGACCTCAACTCGGCGTTGGACGGGCTGCGTGAGGTGATGCCGTACGCCAATGGACCGTCGGTGCGGAAGCTGTCGAAGATCGCCACGTTGTTACTTGCCAAGAATTACATTCTCATGCTAACGAACTCGCTTGAAGAGATGAAAAAACTCGTCGGCGATGTATATCGGACTCGATCCATCCCGTCGTTGCCAACCACACCAGCTGGCTGCGGCCGTCTAGCGGCGCCTGTCACACCGATGGTGTCGCCACTTGCACGAGAAATCACATCAACTACGTCGGCGACGGAAGTGACGCATAGTGCTAGTCCATCAACCGTAGTTCACGCGCCAACAGCATCGCGCGAGGCGCAGGCTCATTTGTTGCTGGAGCGCTGGCGCACCCCGTGCACGTGCCCACAGTGTCACGTGGCCGAACCTGCGACACTTTCCCTGTCTTACGGTGGGTTCCCGTTCATGCCCAACTACGCGGCCCCCACTTTAATGAGTGGGCATTCGCTAAAACCTCAACACCCGTGACCGAAGCGTTACTGGCGTCTATGCAAATTGGTAACTAGAACACCACGTCAACACTGCTTATTCGTTGATGAATTCGATTCCATATTTATTTTGTGCCGCGTGTCAGCTTACGTAATCTCCGAACACTTCCAATTCCGATTCCGAACACAGAATGATGTGAATACAGTCAGTTGGTGTCGGTGAAGCGTGCCACAAACGTATGGACTACTACGGCTCCGTGTATCACAGTTGTACTTCTCGGTGTATCACAACTATGCTGTCTGGTGTATCACAATTGTACTGTTCGTTGTGTCACAGCTGTGCTGCTCAGTGTATCACAACTATACTGTTTGGTGTATCACAACTATACTGTTCGGTGTATCACAACTATACTGTTCGGTGTATCACAACTATGCTGTCTGGTGTATCACAACTATACTGTTTGATGTAGCACAGCTGTACTGCTCTGTGTATCACAGCTGCACTGCTGGTCTGTGTATCATACCTGTTGCAAAAAATGCAAGGAAGCTGGTGTCTTCATTAATCGTCAGTTGGATGCGAATGATTAGCTTCATTATGAAGCATGCTCCGGTCAGGTCGCAGCACCACAAAATACAATATGGTTCTATCAACTCGTAAAGTCTTGAGTGACAGAATGTCGCGTACACGTTCAAGACGTAGCGCTATGTTTTGTTTGTGTTCTGCGAGTCAACAGTGCGAGTCAACAATGCGAGTGCATTCATCCACGGACGGAGGAGAAAGGCGGATGGAATCGCCGACGGCGTGTCTGTTGAAGTGAGTGACAAGACGGCATGCACTATAAACACAAGACTGCAAAACATTCGTCTTTCACGCTGGCGGTGATAGGCAGATGGCTATCGGCGTTCTGCAACAAATAAAACTTAGCTCAACCGTCTGCCATAATATGGCTAATTACAATAGCAGAACTAAAGACATATTTTCTACTTCGCATGCCGATTAACCAAATAGGTGTATATTGGGTATGTGTGCGTGTCTTAGCGTTCTCGTGGTTATAATTGATAAGCAACTTATTAAAAAACGATATATATATATATATATATATATTATATTATATGCAATAATCATAGTTTGGCGATGTCGTCGCTAAATAGTATATTTTATTAATAAAATACTTATTCATCCGCGGGTGAAACCGTTGATAGAATAGAAATGTTAACTCTTGGCGAGGTGTCACTCTGCTCATAATATTTAGTCCCCTGTGTCTCCACAACGGCTTTCTTTCCTGTGCTGTTCAATTCTTTGTGCTGTCGTGGTATGTCTGTTTTTACCAAGTGCACACATGAAATAAGTGTGTGACGCATGCATGAGTGCACCTCTCTCTCTCTCTCTCTCTCTCTCTCTCTCTCTCTCTCTCTCTCTCTCTCTCTCTCTCTCTCTCTCTCTCTCTCTCTCTCTCTCTCTCTCTCTCTCTCTCTCTCTCTCTCTCTCTCTCTCTCTCTCTCTCTCTCTCTCTCTCTCTCTCTCTCTCTCTCTCTCTCTCTCTCTCTCTCTCTCTCTCTCTCTCTATGGTGTAGGTATACGACATTTATCAAGTCCATTTTATGTGATACACGCCAAACCGAAATTCATGCAAAACATTATATAAAACAATACAGTTCCAATATAACGTGAACCTTTCACGGGTGATCGGTTGTGCTGAGCTACTTCTGAACATTGTGCCGACAGTTGAAGTACGCGTCCCTTATTCGTGCTCTTGTAGTAGGGGCGTGACATGATGTAAGAAGACGTCGCCGCCATCAAAGTAAGCGTTTCTCTGATACACCTGGCATGCGTTGTTGTGGTGCGTTCTGTCAGCATGAAGCCATGAAAGCGACGCCATGCACGGGTCATCGGCAGCGTTGCATGCTCTCTCTCTCTCGGGTCGTGTCGGTTTCCATGGGCCGGTGCCTCGAGGGTGTACTAAATCGCGCTAGACACAGTCTTTGTGCTTTTTAAGTGGCTGCATCAAGCAAGGTGTTTACCGCACTGTTGTTGCTACTATTGCTGCTACTATTGCTGCTGCTGCGGCTGCTGCTGCTGCTGCTGCAGCCGCCGCTACTGCTGCTGCTGCTGCTGCTGCTGCTGCTGCTGCTGCTGCTGCTGCTGCTACATCATGCTACATCACCTTGATTATAGCTCATTGTCCTTCATATATTGGCCACTCTCTTTTCCATAAATCGAGGAAGAGTTTTGCGAAGTGCGCCTCCTGCATTGAGTCGATACGACCACACTGGCGTCACCACCCAACGTAAACATCACACAGCTCCCGTGTTTGAGTGACAGTTGTCATCATGTTTCAGGATCATTAGACACAAAGACTCTAAGTCACGCAGGGGCTTTCTGTAATAAACCAGCCGAGCTACCAGGCGTTTTACTGCGCTAGAACATTTTAGAAATTGCGATCCCGAATTTTGAAAAGATCTATATCTACGAAACCAGATCGCATAGATCGCACACAAAATGTTATCCTCAAACATAACAAGTGACATTATAAAACAATTAAACGTGTTACCCGTGTTTCCATGCAGACCCCACCAACCCCAGTCGAATTTCGAAATAACCGGATCGAGATCTACATACACCCCGACTGGCCTATTAGTCTGTGCGTGCGTGTGTGCGCGCGCGCGTGCGTGTCTGTGTGTGTGTGCTTGCGTGCGTGCGTGTCTGTGTGTCTGTGCGTGCGTGCGTGCGTGCGTGTCTGTGTGTGTGTGTGTGTGTGTGTGTGTGTGTGTGTGCGTGCGTGTTTGTGTGCGTGCGTGTTTGTGTGTGTGTGTGTGTGTGTGTGTGTGTGTGTGTTTGTTTGTGTGTGTGTGTGTGTGTGTGTGTGTGTGTGTGTGTGTGTGTGCGTGGCTGTGTGTGTGTGTGCGTGTGTCCGTGCGTGCGTGTGTGTGTGTGTGTGTGTGTGTGTGTGTGTGTGTGTGTGCGTGTGTGCGTATGTGCGTGTGTGTGTTTGTTTGTGTGTGTGTGTGTGTGTTTGTATGCATGTGTGTTTGTGTGTGTGTGTGTGTGTGTGTGCGGCGCGCGCGTGTGTGTGTATGTATGTGTGCGCGTGTATGTGTGTGTGTGCCTGTGTGCGTGTGTGCGTGTGTGTGTGTGTGTGTGTGTGTGTGTGTGTGTTTGTTTGTGTGTGTGTGTGTTTGTACATGTGTGTGTTTGTATGCATGTGTGTGTGTGTGTTTGTATGCATGTGCGTGTGCGCGCGCGCGTGCGTGCGTGCATGCGTGCGTGCGTGCGTGAGAGAGAAGGGGATCAGCGAGACGGGGACAAATGCACTAAGTATGTCGTTTGTTTATGTGACTATACTATGTATAATAATTATAGAAAATTAATAGAGCAATGTAGCGATGTGTGTGTTTTGCTGTTTAATATAATACTGATTATAATTATATTTTTCGTTTTAGTTACCCTTAATAAAACAAATCGAACACAAAATATACTAAGCGATTCGAGGTAAATTTTCCTGTAACTTAAAGTGTTCTAAAGAGATGTAATGTAATTAGTGTTCGTCAATGACACAGGACAAGCTGTAAAAATCAAGTTTGACTTCATATAACTATCATAGTAAATGAAGCATATATTACATTGATCCTTACATGGAAAATATGCATCATTGTTGTGAACAATGGGAATATAATTTGACTGTTCAGAATCAAATGTTTATTTTTCGTTTTATAAAATATTTAAGTATATTTAAATGTTATTGCAAAGATAGATTCTTTTTACTATTAACATCACGACACAAACATGGGGCCATTTGCTACAGAAATCGACCCACTGGCAGGTCACTGAGTGACCGATCAACGGTTCTCCACCAAGGCGCAAATAATTACCATTGTCCGAGTTGGTGGAAGAATATAATATTATCCGAGCGAGTGGCAGGACTGCATTGTCCGAGGCCATTCGTTTTGGCGCAACTAGGATCACGTGGTAACTGAAATGAGCAAGCGAGCTGTGCCGCTCAACGGGGACTCGATGTGAGCTCTTGTCGAACATATCTGCCCAAGCGGAAAGCAGCGGGGGGAGGTAATGGGGCGTCGCTGGCGTCCGGTTGACGCTGTCAGGCGTCTGTCGGACGAATGCGCACTCGATATCTTGTTCCAACGTTGCGTCCTAATAATGCGATATCCGGTCTCTGGCGTGTTATTAGGCGCAATTAAACATGGACATCGGAGTGAATGGTGGAAGCACCTCCCGGCAGGTCGACTCTACCCAGACGCAACGAGGCACATTCTACAGTACTGGAAACAATACAAAATTGTGAAAATTGCTTGATGGTCTTACTTCAAGTAATTTAATTTCTGGCTCTATTTCTTGTTCATTTTGTGAAACAAATAAATGTAATTAAAAAATATGGTATTTTGTAGGCTATTTGAAAAAGTTCTATATTACAGCCATAACATTCATAAGCACAACCAGCATATCTGAAGTCGTTTCAATCAATAAACTCGTAAAAATCTATGTTTTTATTGAACACTGTCCTGCATTACTGCACGCCTAAGATTGTGTGCTAACTTCATTCTCGCAAGCCAGGGCTGTATGCAAACTAGCACTGGCTGATCCACTACGCGAAGCGGAGTCGAGGCGGCAATTAGCATCACCAGTTGCGACTGAATCAGTCGTGAGTGCAGCGCAAACACCTACCCGAATTTGAAGACGGAAAAAAAAACTTGGCATCCCCGTACGATGGCCCGTTCGCCCAACGACGAGCAGCTGAACGGATTTGGGTTTTCGAACATTTGCTTCTTCCCTAACATTGCATGTAACACGGGCATATGAACAACATCGCCGTTTTCGGCACAAGATCGGACACACATATTGCTTGCTTAGAATGACGCAGACTCCCGAAAGTGTTAGTCGTCCTCAACACGCATACAAAATTATGTTTAACATCAACAATATACCCGACACGGATGTCTTGGCACTACCATAACGTGAACAAGCTTAACCGGTAATTATATAATTAAAAATCGAAACGTATATACCTTACACAATCATCCAGACGCGCAACTATTTTCAGTATAAAATGTGTTTATTGCTGTCAACCGTAACAAGATCGTTTATGTCTTCTTCGTCTCTCGAACAACGAAAGTAGTTTGGTACTCATGCCATTTTTAACAACGTCAACATACAAGATTCACAGTCGTTCACCTCTCGTCATCTGATAGCGACCACACCAAGCTGTGTGGCCGGTCGTTTAATCAATCGACAACGCTTACTGATAACAACAACCTAATAGGGGGAAATGTCGCCCTTTCGCCGCACAATAATATACCATAATTATTTGTGTGCTTGTCTGACTATGTTAGACATTATATTTGTATCTTAATTACAATACAATACAATACAATTACTTAGATATTCTTTATAATTTCAATATAATATCATACGTATATAGGCCCCCTATACCAATTTTCTTATATATATATATATATATATATATATATATATATATATATATATATATTACATTACTTTTTACAATGTTTATATCCTCATACAAACGGGCCGGTCCCTGAGATACGGCGCTTTAGTATTGCTGGTTGTAAAACATAACCTACTAATAATAAATAACAGAATCCTACAGTGCTCCCACCTCGCGGCGCTGTCCAAATTAGAGCATGCAACAGTCGTATATATGGAGTCTTAGCTTTATTCAGAGGTAAGCGCTCATGCATGTATGCTCATGCATGCACGCATTCACGCAACATTCACGCACGCACGCACACACGCACGCACGCACGCACGCACGCACGCACGCACGCACGCACTCGCACACACACACACACACACACACACACACACACACACAAACACGCACGCACTCGCACATACACACACACACACACACACTCACGCACGCGCGCGCGCGCACGCACGCACGCACGCACGCACACACGAATGGACGTACGCATGCACGCCCCATATATGCATACGTAAGCATATACGTAAGTACACTCATCGCGCACATGCATACACAATCGCACTAACATAAGAAAACATGCAAAGACACATACGCCCGCGTGCGCGCAAGACGGTATTAGCGACGCGTGGGTGGTCAGAAGACACAGACACCGTTCCTCATGTTCCCACTTTCGTTTATGCTGAAAGTTAAAAGTAATAGTAATAAGACAACAGTAGCGTAGCTAAGAGTTTGCATTGGAGTGGGCAACAATTATTTTGAATACTTTATTAGAGCGCAGAGGCTCAGGGTTAGAGCTTCGGGTTCTCGACTAAGAGGACCCGGGTTCGAATCCTGTGCTGTGGTGTTAACACATTGGGCTACGGTTTTCACGCTACATTGCTCCAGTTCACTCAGCTGTATAAATGAGTAGCTGGCTATAGACATTAGTGGATATGTGTACGAGCAGCCTTCGCGCATTAATTGTAGCATATGGCTGGATGCTTCCCAAAGAAGCCGAGATGGTGTCTGATTGAATAGGTCTGTCAGGGAAGTAAAGTGTAAAGCGCTCTGAGCATTCCCGAGGATTGGATACTGCGCAATATAACAACTTACCTTTACAATTTTACTTTATAGCCATTAGCCATCACGTACATTGAGAATGATGACCTGTTCGTTGCTGTCACGTATTGGGCTGCAGCAAAAGACAGAAGTGGAGAATTCCCAACTGAATCCTATTTGAATGAGGACTACATACTTTGAGAAAGGGTCGGATTGGGAAAGAAAGTATTACACAAACATCCTTATACCCTCTGTGGTTTGTGACTCTGTGAATCAGGCAGCCAGTTATTGGTCCTCCGTTCCCCATCATCCACTTTTTCCGGGATTGGGGGGCATGCCCCCAGCCCTCCTCTGGCTATGCCACTAGACAATCCATCAAAACCAGAAAAACGTCGGAAAATGACATGTTACGGTAAGGGCACAATATGATAGTTAACTGTGGGCCCCTGTCGGGTTCCGGTGGTAGGACAGACTGCCACCTGTATGTGTATTCGTTAGGTTAATACTTGATGTAGTGTTCCATGTATTATACAAAGTCTGTTTTTGTACAAACCAATTATGAGACAAAAGTCTGTACTTTAATTAAATAAGTTCACATTTCGCTACAAACAAAATCATTTAGCTAGTCATACACGGGGACAGGCAAAAGTTGTCATTGGATCAAGGAACCGCCAAATATGGTGGAAAAACAATTTCAAACAAACAGGTTTTAGATTTTTACGAGAGGTATCTATAGTGTCAGAATATTTAATTGTAATTCGGAGTTGATTCCAAATTGCTGGCAGAGCCACGGAGAAAGCACGCTTGCCAATATTGAGCTTAGTTTTAGGAACAAAACGTTGTATGGAAACGGATGATCTAAGGGTCCTAGAGATATCAGAGAAATGTAGCAGATTAATTAAGTATGTCGGTTGTTGAGTATAAAGAGTGCGGTATGTAACAGTAGCCAATTTAAATTTAATTGGGTATACAACTGGAAGCCAATGTAACGGCTTAAATAGCGTTAGTGATGGTGAGAAACGAACATGAAAATATCGTAATTGTATAATTATAATTAATGATTAATATTTTTAAATGTAAATTATATTATTATTATTACAATTAAAACACTTGTGATTTGTCTTGATAAATGAAACTTAGATATATACATAGTCGTTATAATAATTATACAATTAACATATGTTCATTATCG
>OZ024861.1:19205212-19235212 GCA_964017155.1 Oasisia sp. SBJ-2009
ATCCCCAGGACTGCTCAAAGCGCTTTACAGTTTACTTCCGTGGCAGACTTGTTCATCTCAACTTCTCTGGGAAGAATCCAGCCATATGCTGCAATTAATGCGCGTATACCACTGTTTGTATCCATTTATATATCAAATTTATATATCAATATCAAACATATTTGATACCGCCGGCCGACGTCGTGCGGGCATCGGGTCAACGCACGACGCCCGGCCGATGCCACGATTTTTGGAAATCACACAACCGATGCCCGGCCGTTGCCCCACGACGTCCCACGATGACCGGCCGATGCAAAATCGGCCGGCCGACCTGCCGGCTTAGTGAGTTCCCGGCTTAAAGATACAGGTGAATAATGTCGAAATGAGGGTGATTACCACCACACCAGCGGTCTGATTTTTCGGGTGTTTGACAGTAATCAATTTGTGTCATTGTAGTTATTTATGACGCACTCGATAACTACCCTGCAAACAATGTGTTGCTATACGATGTAATTTATTAGTGTTTATATTACTCTTTGAAATTAGAATTTTACTCTGAGAAACGCTTCAGGAGTATTAAAACCCAAACAACTTTATGTCGCAGTGCTTGCTTATTGCTTGCTTATATTATTTTATTTATCCATTTACTGACATGTTTGTTTACATGTATATACCATATAATACCATATCAGTTAGTATTTTATTTCGCTAGATAATTTATTTTTTATTTTTGTGCCATTATACGTTCTTTACTTTGTTTAGTGTTATGTGACCATGCCAGACTGACTAGCAGGAGTTGACGTCTGTCGCCTGGCCACTTAGATGGCGTTTACATTAATAAACCCTCAAAAGCAGGTATTATAAAAAATATTATTATTTTGATATTGTTGTCAGAAGTACAACATACACTCTCACAGTCTGGTATGATCACATTCATTAAATATAACCATACTGAAATCACGTCTTTGTGTCTATAACACAAAAACAACATATTAATTATGCAAGTATATACACTAACAAATTACATTGTAAAGTAATACACTTTTTAAATTAAATGTTTAATTAATAAATAATATAATCACACTATAATAAAGTATTTCGTTATTAATTATACTATAATTAGTATACAATGTAATATATTAATGGACGCATAGCAGTAATTAACAAGCCTGAATTAGCGGCATATCAGTTGGTAGTTGCTAGGCTAATCTACAACGAACTAAAACAACATTATTGAATTAATACTAGTTACCTTTGTTTACTTCGTTTCCAATACAATGCGTTCAAATGTGTTGAAATATAACACCTCTCACACCAGTCTTATATCTAACCCAACCGGTCGGTGACATTAACTGGGAAACAATACAGTGTGTGTGTGTGTGTGTGTGTGTGTGTGTGTGTGTGTGTGTGTGTGTGTGTGTGTGTGTGTGTGTGTGTGTGTGTGTGTGTGTGTGTGCGCGCGCGCGTGCGCATGTATGAGTGTCTTAACGTAAATGTGCACGCCAGCGTACGCGTGAACAATGGTTTCATGAAACCGGCCGTTTAGTACACTGTACGACTGTACACTGTACGACGCACACAGTTCAGTACACTGTACGACTGTACACTGTACGTCTCATACAGTTCAGACCACAGTACGTCGCACACAGTTTTGTACATAGATTAACTCACACAGTTCAGTACATTGTAAGACTAACACAGTTCAGTACACAGTACGTCGCACATAGATTAGTACATTTCAGTATACAGTACGACACACACAGTTCAGTACACTGTAAGACTAACACAGTTCAGTACACAGTACGTCGCACATAGATTAGTACATTTCAGTATACAGTACGACACACACAGTTCAGTACACTGTAAGACTAACACAGTTCAGTACACAGTACGTCGCACATAGATTAGTACATTTCAGTATACAGTACGACACACACAGTTCAGTTCATACATGGTACGACACATACAGTTCAGTACATGGTACGACGCACACAGATACATACAGACGTGACATCAGCACATTGCAGGCACCTGCGTCCAATATATGTTATTTTAAAATTATAAATAAGAATGCCCCTTTGAAGAATAATTGCTTTCAAATAGGTTTCGTTTGTTGGCGAAACACGAGCATTATAATTACAGTGTATAATTATAATTTGCGGTTTTTAGATTTAAGAATCATAAGAGTGCCGTCCCGCGACGTGTGCATTTATAGGACAGTTTTACGACATAAATTGCTTATGTCTGGCGGAAACACACACTTTATGCTATATGCGATAGAGGTTCTTAACCCCAATTAATGTCACACCCGCATGCGTAAGAATGAGGACTGGTGTGAGAGGTGTCATATTTCAATTTCCATGTGACTTTTGTCACAAGCGGCGCCTCAACTGTAACATAAACAATAATGGGGGGGGGGGGGGGGGCGGGGGCGAACAACTATCATTTAACTTGAACTATAATTTGTAAACGCATTGGTAAGGATGTTCATGTTCTTCCTATATGCTGTAGACCCGTAGGCGATGCAACAATCTAAAAGGCATTTCAAAGACGACGCATCCAACGAAGCGGGTTCGTTTATAATATGGGTTCTCTCCCAACAACTTTCCCCGGGGCGCATTTCGCACTAGCGGAAAACCGTTTAATGAGATCATTATCACTTTGTGGTGTAATTAATACCATCGCCCAGGTTCCATTTACAGCGATCTAAGAGATAACAAGACCAACAAGACCACAGCATCCAATTTAAGACTGATATCCAATTGTTCTGCTTAACTATTGCCCGACAGCCAATGCGACACATATTCATTATTGACATTTATTGTCGTCACTCCTAATTGAAGCTGCTGGCAGTGACGTTAACATGGGTCGCGTTGAATGCATCCGGCGAATTAAACGGATTGGTTGTCAGTTGGTGGGGTGTGATCAAGGTCGGGAACGGACACAATCGTGAAGCGATACAAAATCAACAACTAGCGCTTAAGGAAGCTGACAATAGTAGTCTGTCTACCTGCCTACAGCCCACACCCCCACTTTTTTTAAACGCAGGTTTTAACATTCATCTTTGTTGGCATGTTTTCACATTTCCGTACATTTTACAGATTATTTAGTTCTGCGTTGCTATCTTCGAATCTCTGGCGATATATTGCCATCTTCTTTGTATCTTGCCCTAACGCATTAAAAATGGTTTACATTTTCAACTTGCTCCCCGTTGATTTCAATTTCTATTTTTTCGATGCATCTATACGTGTTCTTGATATTTGTCTTCTACACATTGACTAGCAAGCCCTTTTTTCAAAGTGTTCCTCTATTCTGTTATAGTGGATAGGAGAGTGCTATCGTCCACATATCGTAAGATCCGGAAGCCGCTATTTTGGTCACTACGTTAAGGTCAGAATGATTCCGACTTTTCTGATTGGTCCGTCTATAATCAAAGTGTGTTGCTATTGGTTCGTTCATTTTACCCACAACGCATCAAGACATCCGGTTATGCGACTGACACTATGATCCAATCCGACTACCAAGGTCAAGATCCTTCCGACTGTTTGTCATTGGTCCAGGTGATCCGTCCACATCCAGAATCCTAGGAATCCTAGGGAAATCCCCAGGGGAATCCTAGGGACTACTTGGGGAATCCCCGGGGAATACCCGGAGAAACATAGTGGAATCCCCGGGGAATCATAGGGGAATCCAAGGGGAATCTTCGGGGAATCATCGTGGAATCATCGTCGAATCTTAGGGGAATCCCCGTGGAATCCCCTAGTATTCCCCTGGGATTCCCATAGGACTCCCCTAGGATTCCCCGGGGATTCCCCGGGGATTCCCCGGGGATTCCCCGGGAATTTCCCTGTGATTCGGCTAGGATTCCCCGGGGAGTCAACAAGGATGCCCAGAGGATTCACCGGGATTCCTCCTTGGATTCCCTGGAGATTCACCTAGGATTCTCCGGGTATTACCCTAGGATCCACCGGGGATTCCCCTGGGTTTCCGCGGGGATTCCCCGGGGATTACCTGGGAAATCCTCGGAGAATCCTAGTGGAATCCTATGGGAATCCCCGTGGAATACTAGGGGAATCCCCGGGGAATCCTAGGGGAATCCTACGGGAAACCTAGGGGAATCCCCGGGGATTCCTAGGCGAATTCCAGAGGAATCCTTGGTGAATCCACGGGGAACCCTAGGGGAATCCACGGGGAATCCTAGGGGAACCTAGGGTAATCCCCGGGGAATCCTAGGGGACACCTAAGAGAATCCCCTAGAAATCCCCGGGGAATCCCCGGGGAATCCCACGGTAATCCTAGGTAAATCCTAGGGGAATGCCCGGGGTATCCTAGGGGAATACCCGGTGAATCAAAGGGGAATCCCCGGGGAATCCTTGGGGAATCCCCGGGGAATCCTAGGGTTATCCTAGGGGAATCCCCGGGGAATCGTAGGGGAATCCCCGGGGAATCTTTGGGGAATCCAAAGGGAATCCCCGAGGAATCCCCGGTGAATCCCAGCGGAATCCTTGGGGAATCCCCGGGGAATCGTAGGGGAATCCTAAGGGAAGCCCCGGGGAATCTTAGGGGTTTCGCCGGGGAATCCTAGGGGAAACCTTAGAGAATCCCGGAGGAATCCCCAGTGAATCCAAGGGGAATCCTAGGTGAATCACAAGGGAATCCTAGGGGAATCCCCGGGGAATCCTTGAGGAATCCTAGGGGAATCGCCGGGAATCCTAGGGGAAACCTATGGGAATCCCCTAGGAATCCCCAGTGAATCCAAGGGTAATCCTACGGGTATCCCCGGGGAATCCTAGGGGAATCCCCGGGGAATCCTACTGGGAATCCCCGGGAAATCCAATGGAAATCCCCTGGGATTCCTAGGGAATCCCCGAGAAATCAAACGGGAATCCCCGGGGAATCCCCGGGGAATCCCGGCGAATCCTAGGGGAAACCCCGTGGAATCCTTGGGGAATCCTACGGTAATCCTAGGGGAACCTAAGGGATTCCTCGAGGAATCCCCAGTGAATCCAAAGGGAGATCTAGGGGAATCCCCGAGGAACCCTAGGGGAATCCCCGGGGAATCCTTGGGGAAATCTAAGGGAATCCCCGTGGAATCCCCGGTGAATCCGAGGAGAATTCCCGGGGAATACTTGGGGAATCACCGAGGAATTCAAAGGGAATCCTTGGGGAATCCAAAGGGAATCGTAGGGGATTCCCCGGGGAATCCTAGGGCAATCCCCGGGGACCCAAGGGGAATCGCCAGGGAATCCTAGCGGAAAACTAAGGGAATCCCCGAGGAATTCCCCGAGGAATACCCAGTGAATCCAAAGGGAGACCTCCGGGGAAACCCAGGGAATCCTAGGGGAAACCCCGGGGAATCCTTGGGGAATCCCCGGGGAATCCTTGGGGAATCCCCGGGGAATCCCCGGTGAATACCCGGGGAATAACCGGGGAATCCCAGGGGAATGCTACGGGAATCCTACGGGAATCCCCGGGGAATCCTACGGGAATCCCGAGGAATCCCCGGGGTGTCCTTGGGGAATCCTAAGGGAATCCCCAAGGGATCCCCGGTGAATCCGAGGGGGATCCTTGGGGAATCCTAGGGGAATCCCCGGGGAATCCTAGGGGAATCTCCAGGAAATCCTACGGGAATCGTAGTGGAATCCCAGGGGAATACTAGGGGAAACCTAGGGGAATCCACGGGGAATCGTACGGGAATCCTAGTGTAATCCCCGTGGTATCCTAAAAGAATCCTCGGGGAATCCTTGGGGAATCCCCGGGGAATCCTAGGGGAAACCTAAGGGAATCCCCGAGGAATCCCCGGGAAATCCTGGGGGAATTCCCGGGGAATCCTAGGGGAATCCTAGGGGAATCCACGGGGAATCCTATGGGAACCCTGGGAAATCCTACGGGAATCCCCGGGGAATCCTTGGGGAATCCTGAGGGAATCTCCGAGGAATCCCAGGTGAATCCAAGGGGAATCCCAGGGGAAACCCCGGGCAATACTACAGGAATCCCCGGGCAATCCTACGGGAATCTTAGGTAAATCCTAGGGGATTCACCGTGGTATCGTAATAGAATCCTCGGGGAATTCTTGGTGAATTCCCGGAGAATTCCCGGGGAATCCCCAGGGAATCCCCAGGGAAACCCAGGGGAATCCTTGGGGAATCCTAAGGGAATCCCCGAGGAATCCCCGGTGTATTAGAGGGGAATCCCCGGGAATCGTAAGGGAATCCTAGGGGAATCCCCGGGAAATCCTAGTGGAATCCCTGGGAAATCCTACAGGAATCCTAGGGGAATCCCAGGGGAATACTAGGGGAAACCGAGGGGAATCCATGGGGAATCCTACGGACGGGAATCCCCGGGGAATCCTAGAGGAATCCCCGGGGAATCCTTCGGGAAACCCCGGGGAATCCTTGGGGAATCCTATGGGAATACCCGAGGAATCCCCGGTTAATCCAAGGGGAATACTTGGGGATTCCCCGGGGAATCCCCGGGAAATCCTACGGGAATCGCCGGGGAATCATATGGGAAATCTAAGGGAATCCTCGATGAATCCCCAGTGAATCCATGGGGAATTCTAGGAGAAACCCCGGCGAATTCTTGGGGACTCCCCGGGGAATCTTACTGGAAACCTAAGGCAATCCCCGAGGAATCTAAGGGGAATCCTTGGGGAAACCTACAGGAATCCCCGAGGAATCCCCGAGGAATCCCCGGTGAATCCCAGCGGAATCCTTGGGGAATACCCGGGGAATCGTAGGGGAATCCTAAGGGAAACCCCGGGGAATCCTAGGGGTTTCGCCGGGGAATCCTAGGGGAAACCTTAGGGAATCCCGGAGGAATCCCCAGTGAATCCTAGGTGAATCACAAGGGAATCCTAGGGGAATCCCCGGGGAATCCTTGAGGAATCCTAGGGGAATCGCGGGTAATCCTAGTGGAAACCTATGGGAATCCCTTAGTAATCCCCAGTGAATCCAAGGGTAATCCTACGGGTATCCCCGGGGAATCCTACGGGAATCCTACGGGAATCCCCGGGGAATCCTACTGGGAATCCCCTGGAAATCCAATGGAAATCCCCTCGGATTCCTAGGGAATCCCCGCCAAATCAAACGGGAATCCCCGGGGAATCCCCGGGGAATCCCGGGAAATCCTAGGGGAATCCCCGGGGATTCCCCGGGGAATCCCCGGGGAATCCTAGGGTAATCCACGGAGAATCCTACGGGAATCCCCGGGGAATCCTAGGGGAATCCTTAGGGAATCCCCGGGGAATCCTAGGGGTATCCTACGGAAATCCACGGGGAATCCACGGGGAATCCTAAAGGAATCCCCGGGGAATCCTACGGGAAACCCCGGGGAATCCTTGGGGAATTCTAAGGGAATCCCCGAGGAATCCCCGGTGAATCCAAGGGGAATCCTTGGGGATTCCCCGGGGAATCCCCGGGAAATCCTAGGGGAATCCAAGGGGAATCATAGGGGAAATCTAAGGGAATCCCCGATGAATCCCCAGTGAATCCATGGGGAATCCTAGGGGAAACCCCGGGGAATTCTTGGGTATCCACGAGGAAACCTAGGTGTATCCTAGGGGAATCCCCGGGGAATCCTTGGGGAATCCTAAGGGAATCCCCGAGGAATCCCCGATGAAACCAAGGGAATCCTTGGGGAATCCCCGGGGAATCGCAGGGGAATCCCCCGAGGAATCCAAGGGGAATCCTTGGGGAATCAACGGGGAATCCTACGGGGATCCCCGGTGAATCCTAGAGGAATAACCGGGAAATCCTACGGGAATCCTAGGGTAATCCCGGTGGTATCCTAATAGAATCCTCGGGGAATCCTTGGGGAATTCCCGGGGAATCCTAGAGGATCCCCTGGGAATCTTACGGTAATCCTAGCAGAAACCTAAGGAATTCCCGGAGGAATCCCCGGGGAATCCTAGGGGAATCCCCGGGGAATCCTAGCGGTATCCTAGGGGAATCCTTGGTGAATCCTAGGGAAATCCCAGGGGAATCCTAGGGGAAACCTAAGGGAATCCCCGAAGAATCCCCGGGGAAACTTACGGGAATCCCCGGGGAATCCTATGGGAATCCTAGGGTAATCCACGGAGAATCCTACGGGAATCCCCGGGGAATCCTAGGGGATTCCTTGGAGAATCCCCGGGGAATCCTAGGGGTATCCACGGGGAATCCCAGAGGAATCCCCGGGGAATCCTACGGGAAACCCCGGTGAATCCTTGGGGAATCCAAAGGGAATCCCCGAGGAATCCCCGGTGAATCCAAGGGGAATCCTTGGGGATTCCCCGGTGAATCCAAGGGAAATCCTAGGTGAATCGCCGGGGAATCATAGGGTAAATCTAAGGAAATCCCCGATGAATCCCCAGTGAATCCCCGGGGAATCCTAGGGGAATCCCCGGGGAAATCCCGTGGAATCCTTGGGGAAACCTAAGGCAATCCCCGAGGAATCGAAGCGGAATCCTTGGGGAAACCCCGGGGAATCCAAGGGGAAACCTAGGGGTATCCTAGGGGAGTCGCCGGGGAATCCTAGGGGATTACCCGGGGAATCCTTGGGGAATCCTACGGGAATCCCCAGGGAAACCCAGGGGAATCCTTGGGGAATCCTAAGGGAATCCCCGAGGAATCCCCGGTGTATTAGAGGGGAATCCCCGGGAATCGTAAGGGAATCCTAGGGGAATCCCCGGGAAATCCCCGGTGAATCCAAGGGGAATCCTTGGGGATTCCCCGGGGAATCCCCGGGAAATCCTAGGGGAATCCAAGGGGAATCATAGGGGAAATCTAAGGGAATCCCCGATGAATCCCCAGTGAATCCATGGGGAATCCTAGGGGAAACCCCGGGGAATTCTTGGGTATCCACGAGGAAACCTAGGTGTATCCTAGGGGAATCCCCGGGGAATCCTTGGGGAATCCTAAGGGAATCCCCGAGGAATCCCCGATGAAACCAAGGGAATCCTTGGGGAATCCCCGGGGAATCGCAGGGGAATCCCCCGAGGAATCCAAGGGGAATCCTTGGGGAATCAACGGGGAATCCTACGGGGATCCCCGGTGAATCCTAGAGGAATAACCGGGAAATCCTACGGGAATCCTAGGGTAATCCCGGTGGTATCCTAATAGAATCCTCGGGGAATCCTTGGGGAATTCCCGGGGAATCCTAGAGGATCCCCTGGGAATCTTACGGTAATCCTAGCAGAAACCTAAGGAATTCCCGGAGGAATCCCCGGGGAATCCTAGGGGAATCCCCGGGGAATCCTAGCGGTATCCTAGGGGAATCCTTGGTGAATCCTAGGGAAATCCCAGGGGAATCCTAGGGGAAACCTAAGGGAATCCCCGAAGAATCCCCGGGGAAACTTACGGGAATCCCCGGGGAATCCTATGGGAATCCTAGGGTAATCCACGGAGAATCCTACGGGAATCCCCGGGGAATCCTAGGGGATTCCTTGGAGAATCCCCGGGGAATCCTAGGGGTATCCACGGGGAATCCCAGAGGAATCCCCGGGGAATCCTACGGGAAACCCCGGTGAATCCTTGGGGAATCCAAAGGGAATCCCCGAGGAATCCCCGGTGAATCCAAGGGGAATCCTTGGGGATTCCCCGGTGAATCCAAGGGAAATCCTAGGTGAATCGCCGGGGAATCATAGGGTAAATCTAAGGAAATCCCCGATGAATCCCCAGTGAATCCCCGGGGAATCCTAGGGGAATCCCCGGGGAAATCCCGTGGAATCCTTGGGGAAACCTAAGGCAATCCCCGAGGAATCGAAGCGGAATCCTTGGGGAAACCCCGGGGAATCCAAGGGGAAACCTAGGGGTATCCTAGGGGAGTCGCCGGGGAATCCTAGGGGATTACCCGGGGAATCCTTGGGGAATCCTACGGGAATCCCCGGTGAATCCTAGAGGAATCACCGGGGAATCCTACGGGAATCCTAGGATAATCCCGGTGGTATCCTAATAGAATCCTCGGGGAACCCTTGGCGAATTCCCGGGGAATCCTAGTCGAATCCCCTGGGAATCCTACGGTAATCCTAGGGGAAACCTAAGGAATTCCCGGAGGAATCCCCGGGTAATCCTAGGGGAGTCCCCGGGGAATCCTAGCGGTATCCTAGGGGAATCCCTGTTGAATCCTAAGGGGATCCCCGGGGAATCCTAGGGGAGACCAACAGGAATCCCCGAGGAATCCCCGGGGAATCCTAGGGGAATCCCAGGGGAATCCTAGGGGAATCCACGGGGAATCTAGGGGGAATCCCCGTGGAATCCTTGGGGAAACCTAAGGCAATCCCCGAGGAAACCTAGGGGAGTCCCTGTTGAATCCTAAGGGGATCCCCGGGGAATCCTAGGGGAAACCTACAGAAATCCCCGAGGAATCCCCGGTAAATCCAAGGGAAATCCTTAAGGAATCCCCGGGGAATGCCCTGGAAATCCTAGGGGAATCGCCGGGGAATCCTAGGGGAATCCTAGGGGAAACCCCGGGGAATTCTAGAGGAATCCCCGGGGGATCCTACGGGAACCCTAGGGAAATCCTAGGGGATTCCCCGTGGTATCCTAATAGAATCCTCGTGGAATCCTTGGTGAAATCCCGGGAAATCCTAGGGGAATCCCCGGGGAATCCTACGGGAATCCCCGGGGAATCCTACGGGAATCCCCGGGGAATCCTACGGGAATCCTAGGGTAATCCCCGTCGTATCCTTATAGAATCCTCGGGGAATCCTTGGGAAATTCCCGGGGAATCCTAGGGGAATCCCCGGGGAATCCTACGGTAATCCTAGGGGAAACCTAAGGAATTCGCCGAGGAATCCCCGGGGAATCCTAGGGGAATCCCCGGGGAATCCTAGCGGTGTCCTAGGGGAATCCCTGGTGAATCCTAGGGGAATCCCCGGCGAATCCTAGGGGAAACCCCGGGGAATCCTTGGATAATCCCCGGGGAATCCCCGTGGTATCCTAGGGGAATCCTGGGGAATCCCCGGGGAATCCCCAGGGAGTCCCCGGGGAATCCTAAGTGAATCCTTGGGGTATCCTAGGGGAATCCTAGGGGAATCCCGGGGAATCCTAGAGGAATCCCCGGGGAATCCTACGGGAATCCCAGGGGAATCCTAGGGGAATCCATGGGGAATCCTAAGGGAATCCCCGAGGAATCCTAGAGGAAACCTAGGGTAATCCCCGGGGAATCCCCGGTGAATCCCCGGTGAATCCAAGAAGAATTTTTGGGGAATCCCAGGGGAATCCTAGGGGAATTCCCGAGGAATCCTAGGGGAATCCTAGGGGAATTTCTGAGGAATCCTATGGGAATCGCCGTTGTATCCTAGGGGAGTCCCCGGGAATCCTAGAGGAATCCCCGGGGTATCCCATAGGATTTCCCAGCGGAATACTACGGGAAACCTAAGGGAATCCCTTAGGAATCCCCGGTGAATCCAAGGAGAATCCTAGGGGAATCCCCGGTTAATCCTAGGGGAATCCCCGAGGAATGCTAGGGGAATACCCGGTATATCCTTGGGGAATCCCCATGGAATCCTTGGGGAATCCCATGGGAATTCCCGGGGAAAACTAGGGGAATCATTCACATACCCAAGATATGACATCCCCTGGTCTGTGACACAGACCCAATATATGACATTCCCTGGTCAGTCACATACCCAATATATGACATCCCCTGTTCAACCACATACTTTGTATGTGACTCCCCTGGTCAGTCACATACTCGGTTTATGACTCCCCCTGGTCAGTCACATACTCGGTATATGACTCCCCCTGGTCAGTCACATACCCAATATATGACATCCCCTGGTCAGTGACACAGACCCAATATATGACATCCCCTGGTCAGTGACACAGACCCAATATATGACATCCCATGGTCAGTGACACAGACCCGATATATGACATCCCCTGGTCAGTGACACAGACCCAATATATGACATCCCCTGGTCAGTGACACAGACCCAATATATGACATCCCATGGTCAGTCACATACCCAATATATGACATCCCCTGGTCAGTCACATACCCAATATATGACATCCCCTGTTCAGTGTCAAAGACCCAAAATATTAAACCATATATGAGACCCTCTTGTCAATGACATTCCAAATAGTTGATTTAATTCATTACTCTATAGTCTGCCTATTTAGTAGAAGAGGGTATATTTTATATTATGTGTTATATATATTGTGCCTTAGAAATTATGTCATGGATTAAACAGATGGAATATATTTTTAGTTAATTTGTTTTCAAATTTGAACAACTGTATCAATCCGAGTAACAAAATAATAATAATAATGACTTCTTTTGCGCCAATATCGTCGAAGATCAAGCTCAGTACTGTGTGATGTGGATGTCTCCTGTACAAAGTACAACAACTAAATAACTAAGTAAGTAAGTAACTGTGTAAATAAGTAACTAAACATCTAAGAAACTAAGAAAATAAGCAACTAAACAACGAAGTAACTAAGTAAGTAAGTGTCTAAAATTAATTGCTTTGATGTTTCAGTGGCACCAGCTATGGAACAGTAATAACACCACAGATGCCACCCTTGACACAGTCACCGACCCAGTACATGACGCCCCCTGGTCAGTCACCAACCGAGTACATGAATCCCCTGGTCAGTCATCAACCCAATCCAGTACATGACGCCCCCTGGTCAGTCACCAACCCTGTACATGACGCCCCCTGGTCAGTCACCAACCCAGTACATAAAGCCCCCAGGTCAGTCACCAACCCAGTACATGAAGCACCCTGATCAGTCACCAACCCAGTACATAACGCCCCCTGATCAATCACCAACCCAGTACATGATGCCCCCTGGTCAGTCACCAACCCAGAACATGAAGCCCCCTGGTCAGTCACCAACCCAGTACATGAAGCCCCCTGGTCAGTCACCGATCCTGTACATGACGACCCCTGGTCAGTCACCAAGCCAGTACATGAAGTCCCCTGGTCAGTCACCAACCCAGTACATGACGACCCCTGGTCAGTCACCAAGCCAGTACATGAAGTCCCCTGGTCAGTCACCAAGCCAGTACATGAAGTCCCCTGGTCAGTCACCAACCCAGTACATGACGCACCCTGGTCAGTCACCAACCCAGTACATGACGACCCCTGGTCAGTCACCAAGCCAGTACATGAAGTCCCCTGGTCAGTCACCAACCCAGTACATGACGCACCCTGGTCAGTCACCAACCCAGTACATGATGCCCCCTGGTCAGTCACCAACCCAGTATATGACGCCCCCTGGTCAGTCACCAAGCCAGTACATGACGCCCCCTGGTCAGTCACCAAGCCAGTACATGACGCACCCTGGTCAGTCACCAACCCAGTACATGACGCCCCCTGGTCAGTCACCAAGCCAGTACATGACGCCCCCTGGTCAGTCACCAAGCCAGTACATGACGCCCCCTGGTCAGTCACCAACCCAGTACATGACGCACCCTGGTCAGTCACCAACCCAGTACATGACGCACCCAGGTCAGTCACCAACCCAGTACATGACGCACCCTGGTCAGTCACCAACCCAGTACATGACGCACCCTGGTCAGTCACCAACCCAGTACATGACGCACCCTGGTCAGTCACCAACCCAGTACATGACGCACCCAGGTCAGTCACCAACCCAGTACATAACGCCCCCTGGTCCGTCACCAACCCAGTACATGACTCCCCCTTATCAGTAGTCACCAACCCAGTACATGACTTCCTCTGGTCAGTAGTCACCAACCCAGTACATGACTTCCTCTGGTACATGACTTCCTCTGGTCAGTAGTCATCAACCCAGTACATGACTTCCTCTGGTACATGACTTCCTCTGGTCAGTAGTCATCAACCCAGTACATGACTTCCTCTGGTACATGACTTCCTCTGGTCAGTAGTCACCAACCCAGTACATGACTTCCTCTGGTACATGACTTCCTCTGGTACATGACTTCCTCTGGTCAGTAGTCATCAACCCAGTACATGACTTCCTCTGGTACATGACTTCCTCTGGTCAGTAGTCATCAACCCAGTACATGACTTCCTCTGGTACATGACTTCCTCTGGTCAGTAGTCACCAACCCAGTACATGACTTCCTCTGGTACATGACTTCCTCTGGTACATGACTTCCTCTGGTCAGTAGTCATCAACCCAGTACATGACTTCCTCTGGTACATGACTTCCTCTGGTCAGTAGTCACCAACCCAGTACATGACTTCCTCTGGTACATGACTTCCTCTGGTACATGACTTCCTCTGGTCAGTAGTCATCAACCCAGTACATGACTTCCTCTGGTACATGACTTCCTCTGGTCAGTAGTCATCAACCCAGTACATGACTTCCTCTGGTACATGACTTCCTCTGGTCAGTAGTCACCAACCCAGTACATGACTTCCTCTGGTACATGACTTCCTCTGGTCAGTAGTCACCAACCCAGTACATGACGTCCTCTGGTACATGACTTCCTCTGGTCAGTAGTCATCAACCCAGTACATGACTTCCTCTGGTACATGACTTCCTCTGGTCAGTAGTCACCAACCCAGTACATGACGTCCTCTGGTACATGACTTCCTCTGGTCAGTAGTCACCAACCCAGTACATGACTTCCTCTGGTACATGACTTCCTCTGGTCAGTAGTCATCAACCCAGTACATGACTTCCTCTGGTACATGACTTCCTCTGGTCAGTAGTCATCAACCCAGTACATGACTTCCTCTGGTACATGACTTCCTCTGGTCAGTAGTCACCAACCCAGTACATGACTTCCTCTGGTACATGACTTCCTCTGGTACATGACTTCCTCTGGTCAGTAGTCATCAACCCAGTACATGACTTCCTCTGGTACATGACTTCCTCTGGTCAGTAGTCATCAACCCAGTACATGACTTCCTCTGGTACATGACTTCCTCTGGTCAGTAGTCACCAACCCAGTACATGACTTCCTCTGGTACATGACTTCCTCTGGTACATGACTTCCTCTGGTCAGTAGTCATCAACCCAGTACATGACTTCCTCTGGTACATGACTTCCTCTGGTCAGTAGTCATCAACCCAGTACATGACTTCCTCTGGTACATGACTTCCTCTGGTCAGTAGTCACCAACCCAGTACATGACTTCCTCTGGTACATGACTTCCTCTGGTACATGACTTCCTCTGGTCAGTAGTCATCAACCCAGTACATGACTTCCTCTGGTACATGACTTCCTCTGGTCAGTAGTCATCAACCCAGTACATGACTTCCTCTGGTACATGACTTCCTCTGGTCAGTAGTCACCAACCCAGTACATGACTTCCTCTGGTACATGACTTCCTCTGGTCAGTAGTCACCAACCCAGTACATGACGTCCTCTGGTACATGACTTCCTCTGGTCAGTAGTCATCAACCCAGTACATGACTTCCTCTGGTACATGACTTCCTCTGGTCAGTAGTCACCAACCCAGTACATGACGTCCTCTGGTACATGACTTCCTCTGGTCAGTAGTCACCAACCCAGTACATGACGTCCTCTGGTACATGACTTCCTCTGGTCAGTAGTCATCAACCCAGTACATGACTTCCTCTAGTCAGTCACCAACCCAGTTCATGATACCCCATGGTCAATCACATACTCAATACATGACTCCCCATGGTCAATCGTATTCCCAACATATAACACACCCTGGTCAGCCACTCAACTGACCCAATACCTGACTCCTCCTGGTCAGTCACTGACCCAATATAACTAAGCAACTATACTTTGTTATAGAAGTCTATTGTTCATTGTATTCTGGTGGACACAAGCATATCTTTAAGTTTCTTGTTTTTGAAAAAACCTGTTATAAACCGAGGCTTGTACATTTCTGGATAAATGGATTGAAGCAGTTTATAGGTTGCTTTAGCCAGTTTAGCAATTGACCTTCCTTGGTGGGAGAAACGAATCACAAAACGTATCATATCAAAAGAGTCCTCGCTAATACTTAAAGTTGCATTCTGACATGCGCCATGTTTAAAACAAAAATGTCCAGTAAACCAGCATTCCCCATACACTATATATTGCTTTCCCAAACTACCTGTCAACTTATTTTCACATAATATGCCATTTTAATATAAAAAGATGCAAAAGGCGAAAAAATGACCTGGCGAACCTCGTCAATAACAATTCACTGATTGGATTAGACCTCGACGAAGGGAATTCCAGTGAAAAGCACTGTCAGACTAGCCTCGCTTAACTGACTGTCGGTCGGCTGCGGAACTACGCCGAGAAGACAGTCTGGTCACTTTGATGGTTTTTATTTGTTTATCTGCGTGATCTGTACAATGCTGCCACATCACGGACACTGCCGTAATTTATATTTTTGATAAACAACTGCAAATTTGTATTTCTATTTATTTTGGGTTAATATAAGTTTCATTTTGAATAATTTTTATAAAACAGCATTATTTGATAAAAAGGAATCCTTATTTAATTTGTATGCTATCCGTGTGGGGCTAGACAATGCTGCTACCTCACGGATATTGGTTAATCCTGCCTTAATTCTTATTTTATAAACAACTGTAAATTGGAATTTCTACTTATTTTTGTGTTAATATAAGTTCAATGTTGAATACTTTTCATATGATATCATTATCTTGTTAAAGTGTATCGTTATCTTAATTTTTATTTCATAGTTGGCCTGAGAGCCAATCAGCGTCTCTACCCTAATTTGGGGTAAGGCCGCCCTGGTGGTTCGAAAATGCAGACCCATATTTTCCCTAGGCGTATGTGAGGGGCTTAAAAGTGCTGCCACCTCACGGAACCTGGGTAACCGAGGCTACTGTCAGACATGTGCATAGTCTCGCTTAACCGACTGTCGGTCGGCTGCGGAACTACGCCGAGAAGACAGTCTGGTGACATTTGCCGGCTTTTGTTTGGTATCCGCGTGATCTATAAAATGCTGCCACCTCACGGACACTGCCGTAATATTTTTTTTTATAAACAACTGCAAATTTGTATTTCTATTTATTTTGGGTTAATATAAGTTTAATTTTTAATAGTTTTTATAATACAGCATTATTTGATCAAAAGGTTTCCTTATTTAATTTGTATGCTATCCGTGTGGGGCTAGACAATGCTGCTACCTCACGGATATTGGTTAATCCTGCCTTAATTCTTATTTTATAAACAACTGTAAATTGGAATTTCTACTTATTTTTGTGTTAATATAAGTTCAATGGTGAATACTTTTCATATGATATCATTATCTTGTTAAAGTGTATCGTTATCTTAATTTCTATTTCATAGTTGGCCTGAGAGCCAATCAGCGTCTCTACCCTAATTTGGGGTAAGGCCGCCCTGGTGGTTCGAAAATGCAGACCCATATTTTCCCTAGGCGTATGTGAGGGGCTTAAAAGTGCTGCCACCTCACGGAACCTGGGTAACCGAGGCTACTGTCAGACATGTGCAATGATACATGTAAACAAGACGTTTACAGCATGCAGCTAAGCGTTGTCGCCGTTGTTTTCGTCTGTAGTCATCGTTTTCATCATCATCTTGACTTATGTGGTATGTTTCATAGACCTTTGTGTCGTAAAATCGTTGCATGTATGAAAAGGCAAAATTGCAGAACGCGATATTCCGTTGCAATGTTGAATGCACGTCTTTGACTATGATTGTGTTTGAGTTGACTTGGGCTTAGCTGTCAGTGTCAGACGTGGCTACTCAGCCTTCTTCTTTCAGTAATCCACTACCGTAAAATATTCAGATTTAATGGGCATGTTCAATATATATATATATATATATATATATATATATATATATATATATATATATATATATATATATATATATATATATATATACACCCAGCAAGCACCCATTGTGCCAAAGAATATCTTACGAATATCTTACTGCTAGGCACAGAGGGCATCTCATAAAACTAATGACATGGCATTCTTTGATACATGCCTACAAGTACCATTGCTAATTTATAGCCCTTTAGAACCTCGGAGCAAACTAACAGTAGAAGCCCTTGTCCATGAAATCTGCATATAATGGTGGTACTGGATTTCCGAAAGAAGATGATGGACATACTTATGAATATGAATTATGAGACTTAACGAGCACAACACAATGATATACCGGTAAGTATAATGGACCCTGATTCACTTATGTCCATGCCAGGATTCCTCAAAAGTATACTGCAGTTCATGGACATTGGTAAGGTATGTAAAAAATGGCTATTACCATATTGGTGAAAACAAATTCTGATTTAGATGATACTTACACTTGATATTTCTCTAATTGCATCATTGTTGTATACCTGATAGTTTGGTGTGTGCATTGGGAAAGCACAGATTTCATGCAAATTGAACTGACAAAATTGGATTCCTGCAAATTTTACATATCCAATATGCATTGTAGTATTTTGTGAATGTTTTGATTTTACTAACTTATATTTATCTGTCTGTTGGAGTTAGTCCTCAGAACACTTGTTAATTTGTTTCCACATTATCGCTGCGATATGTTATCAGTCAATAATGCTGTTACACTACCCCATGCAATGCCTAGGCCAAGAGAGAAGTTACCATAGTCTTACAAAAATAATCAGCTTGCCTTTTGGAGTAATTGAATAAATGTATCAAACAAATTGTATGTTTATAACAATGGTATCTGTAAATATCTCGGTTTTAGTTGTTGGCTCGATACCAACAGGTATTGAACTCCGTGCAAAATTACCCCTGGCACGGGCTTATTGACCGAAACATTGCATATCGTCATTACATTTTATTGATAATGATATTTAATACAAATTCCTCATATCTAATATTTTTGACATCTAATTAATTGAATATTAATAATAGTGTGATAGTAATAAGAAGGGTATTAAGTACAGGTGTAATAGTAATATATTACACTGCAATGTCATCGACTCCGCGGCCTTGATGGTGTTGTTACACGTTGACAACAGCTCGCGGCCTTGATGGTGTTTGTTACACGTTGACAACAGGTCGCGGCCTTGAGGGTGTTGTTACACGTTGACAACAGTTCGCAGCCTTGAGAGATTTTTTCCCGTTGACAACAGCTCGCGGCCTTGAGAGATTTCTTCCCGTTGACAACAGCTTGCGGCCTTGAGAGAGTTGATACACGTTGACAACAGCTCGCAGCCTTGAGAGAGTTGTTACACGTTGACAATAGCTCCCGGCCTTGAGAGAGTTGTTACACGTTGACAACAGCTCGCAGCCTTTAGAGAGTTCTTATATGTTGACGACAGTTCGCGGTCTGGAGGCTGTTGTTAAACATTGACAACAGTTCGCGGCCTCAAGGCCGTTGTTACACGTTGACAACAGTTAGCGGCCTTTTAACTACAAATGTATTTTATTGATTTTTTGATAGGTGTCAAATGTTACATACATACTTAATCTTTATGTATATATTGAAAAGGAATTTTATGTAAGGTAAAGCCTTGTTTTTATTCCTTTTAAACGGGGATGGTGTATTCTACATTTGTTATATGTACCAAGTGATACTCTTCGTAATACAAGAAGCTAGAAACAATGTTCTGAATTTGCAAGTATCATCCGCGTAACACACACAAAGCCATTCAGTTTAGTAATCGAAATTGCGCCAGAAATAGGCTGTGCAGCAACCGCGATACGTATCCCGAATTTGGCCACATTTCCGATATTAAAACCGCAAGTCTGCCTAAGTATAAGTTATTCCACGAAATTCCTATTAACAATTAGGCCTCCGTAACAATTACCAGTCATGGCAATGTAAGAGATAACCCCGGTTATATAGCCATTTTAACATTGTTGTAGTTGTACTATTCCGTGATGTATACTCACTGTATAGCCACCCAATCACAGTTATTGTGACAAGTCGGCTTTGCTTGTCTTCCCATAATAAGACTTAGTTTGTCGAATTTGGATTAAAACTTTCGTATTTTCAAACTAGTGTTAATTCATGATTCAATATATTAAAAAGACGGGTTTATTTCATAAAATGTATAATGTTATTGTGTTTTTGTTTCCGACGTATCTTTGTGAACAAAAACGACGTATACTGTTAATACGAAACATAACACTCACACAAAACCGTATGTCCGGCCTATGTCACCTTGCACTGCGTGTACCCGGTGACATGACATGACTATGCAACACACGAGACATAGACTACTGAGGGAAATGGTTGCACTCACCGGTAGCGGGTTGTGATAAGATCCATTTAAGCTAATTCCATTCCAATTAGGAGACGCGGTGTTAGATTACGGGACATTTCCCTCGAATCTGCATGACCTGGTCAATGAGACCCATCGCCGCGCAGAGGCAGCATGTCCGGGATGTGCACGCCACACTTTCGTATGCGTGCAGTTAGGTACGTTACTCTAATCCCTGGCTATATGATCCTTCTTCTCATCTGATGCGCGATGCGTGGCGCCAACGTGGATGTGAATCTCTCTGACACCAAGGATCTTTATAGTGTTACTAGGATGTCTAACTCTGCAGATCTAGACAGGCCGTGTGTGCAAATCAACCATCAGCGCCACCTGTCCGCCGAAGTGTAACCATGACCATATTGTACACAGTTCGTGCGCTCCCGAACCGGCCCGGCGAAGAAAATTCGTCGAGTTCGGCAGAATATACATTTCCACTGTGGATGAAGTATCTCGCCAGTAAGGTTTATGATATATTGTCACTGTCAATAGGTGTTTAGTGCAGAAATAGGTTTAGTACAGCGATAAATATTGAAATTAGATCAGCGCGGTAAATATAAACAAACGCTACTTGTCTTTCGTTACGGTCCGGTCAGATTACATCAATTTTAATTAAATTTCTGCTATGTATGATTTAACTGTGGCAATGATCTTAAAGGAAATACGGTGGATAAATATATGTGCAAAACATTTATTGATGCGTTATAGATTATGATAAAAAAAAAATTGTTTTATGTGGTCACGTGACCCGAGTAAACGCTCTGAGCCGGCGACTGAGCGTGGTTCGTTCGTGTCAATAATGAATGAATGGTACGCTCTCAACCAGCACGGGAAACACAGCTAATCTAATTAGTATGGCACTTAACAATAATTGTGATATCAAATGTTAAATGAAGTATTACTATGCTTGCAAAAAGTTGCTTCTCCATTCTTAGCAGCCATGCAAGCTCATGTTTTCTGGAACTAAGTAATTGAAGCTCCGTCTTCGAATTGAGATGGGGGAAGAAAAGGCAAAGTGGTTCCAGTGGTGGGGTTCTTCCTGACCCTGCTTAAAAGTTAAGTTAATAAAATAAATTAATACTTACCCATGTAGCTACAAACTAGATCACAGTAAAATACTGTTAAGTTATTATATCTATTGCTAGGGTTTATAAATCATACCATTCAACTGAATGTTCTGATTCTTTTTTATTTTAGTTTTTACAAAAGTGGTTAATACTATTGTCTGATATTTGTTCAGTTTGTGGGAAAGGTTTATAATTAAGGCATGTGTAGTGGAAATTAGCTGCCAAGTATGGTTTTCATGTTCATCACAATTTTGGTAATAATTTTTTTATATTATTTCTCGTCGGTAAAGGACATTGCCAAAGTCTGTGACCGCATCAATAAATCTTTCTGAGTAAAACTGTAAATATTCATGCTAATTTTACCTGTTACATGTTTCCAATAATGGAAAGAGCTCCTTTCTCCGATTCCAAAGATATGTGATTCACCTTTCTAGCTTAACTAGGAGCATAGATATGCTCTTTTTATATTCATCCATTGCACTGCTGCGACTCTGGCTGCGGCCGTTATACTTCGGCGGATAGATGGCGCCGCGCGCTAATTTGCACAGTGGCGAAAGTAGGAGTAAGACATCCTAGTAAAACTATTAAGATCCTTGCTGACACCCAGAATACTGTAATACTAATAGCGATGACCGCAACACCTCATTTGTAAGATATTACGAAGCCTAGATAGAACATGATCTCATGATATGTGCTGCCACTGCACGGAATTATTAACAAGTAAAAGACGTGGGACGTGGTCTCGTTTATCTGAGCTCCATGGTGTGGCGCCATCATATGTCGCTTGTCATTTACCATAGTCTCGCTTAAACGTCTGTCACTCGGCTGCGTTGCTTCCCCGAGAACTCAGTCTGGTGACTTTGCCGGCTTTTGAATGTTATCCATGTGGAGTTAAACAGTGCTGCCACCTCAAGGATAGTGAGGCCGTAATTCCTATTTTATAAACAATGTAAATTTGTATTTCTATTTATTTTGTGTTAGTATAAATTTAATTTAGAATAGTTTTGTTTTTTACAATACAGCATTATCTGATAAAAACAAGTATCGTTATTTAATTTGTTATTTCATATTCGGCCTGAGAACCAATCAATGTCTGGGGTAAGGTCGCCCTGGCGGTTACATGGTAGTGGCTTCTTGCTAATCACTCACGTACAAGTGCCCATTTTTTTGCTCTTATGTGGAATAAGGTTTAGGGTTACTGTTGGGGTTAGGGTTTAAGTTTGGGTTGGTTTGGGGTTAGGGTTAGTTTTAAAGTACTTTTGACAAAATTAACATTAGGTGTTTGCATGCATTTGGTGGGCATTTGTACGTGAGTGGTTAGCAAGAAGCCACTCCCCGCAGTACCCGGCTACATCGGCAGCTCATTAATTTCTCAGGCGGAATTGAAGGGCTTAAAAGTGCTGCCACCTCACGGAGTCTGGTTAATCGAAACTACAGGCGCCGTGAGGTGGCAGCCATTATGAGCCCTTCACAATTGACTTGCGTAAATGTAGCTCTGCATTTATGACCGCCAACGCCAAGACGGCCTTACCCTAGTCTCGCTTAACCGACTGTCGGTCGGCTGCGGAACTACGCCGAGAAGACAGTCTGGTGACATTTGCCGGCTTTTGTTTGGTATCCGCGTGATCTATAAAATGCTGCCACCTCACGGACACTGCCGTAATATTTTTTTTTATAAACAACTGCAAATTTGTATTTCTATTTATTTTGGGTTAATATAAGTTTAATTTTTAATAGTTTTTATAATACAGCATTATTTGATCAAAAGGTTTCCTTATTTAATTTGTATGCTATCCGTGTCGGGCTAGACAATGCTGCCACCTCACGGATACTGGTTAATCCTGCCGTAATTCTTATTTTATAAACAACGGTAAATTTGAATTTTTACTTACTGTTGTGTTAATATAAGTTCAATGGTGAATACTTTTCAAATGATATTATTATCTTGTAAAACTATATCGTTATTTAAATTTTTATTTCATAGTTGGCCTGAGAGCCAATCAGCGTCTCTACCCTATTCTGGGGTAAGGCTGCCCGGATGTAGAAACTTAAGCATATATACTGTCCCAGGCGTAGTTGAGGGGGCTTAAAAGTGCTGCCACCTCACGGAGTCTGGGTAACCGAGGCTAGCCTTACCCCAGAATAAGGTAACGACGAGAATTGGGTGTAAGGCCGACTTTGAAATAACAATCTGCCTCTCCAAATGTCCGCTGTAGTTGATCATATCACATCTGACATAAACAATGGTTGCATAGTTTCAAATAGAGAAATTACAATTAATCATCGCATCACATTTGAATCGCCAAGAAAAGTGTATAGTAAACTGGTTTAACATACGAAAATTAATGTAGTCTATCCTGAGATATATCACATTGTGTGTGTGTGTGTGTGTGTGTGTGTGTGTGTGTGTGTGTGTGTGCGTGCGTGCGTGCGTGCGTGCGTGCGTGCGTGGGTGCGTGCGTGGGTGCGTTCGTGCGTGCACGTAGGTGGGTGCGTTCGTGCGTGCACGTGGGTGGGTGCGTGTGTGTGTTAATTGCTACGGTACGATTGATTGTTAGTTCACTGTCGCACCATCACCACGCTGTCCACAGTAAACTATCTACATCGTTTCACAACATGCCAAACATGTTCGTCTATAATAGATACAGAATTGTACAGTTTTGCTATGCCGGATTGAGATCAACACCGTAGCGTCTGAGTGAGGTAAGAAGGTTCGATTCGTTTGTTGATTTATTACAAATATCATACATCGATTTCTATTCGGCACGCATTATTTTATCGACTAGCCTGCGTTGATCACTATGATATAAATAGTTAGTGATAACAATTTGAAGAATACAAGAGAACTAGTACTTTCAATGATAACTCTTACCTACTTCAAATATGGCGTATACAGCTGCGACGCGTACGCCGATTAAAAAATAACCGTTTTCTCCACATATACGATTTGGCTTATCTATCTTAATATTTCATGAATATATCATTATGCAAAAATGCAGTGATATTTATTGATGCATTTGCGTCAAAATTTGATTTAGAATCATGTTTTGCATGTTTGTATTGTCTACGTTCCTACTTTTTAGATTTAATATTGTCTGTAAACTACATAATTATTTAATAGAGAATAAACATGATAGGTTCTCGATCATTATAAGATCACCCATACATGCACTTGTACAACTCAGTTCAGAAAAAAATTGCTAATTGCTAATAAAATAAGTTGTCTTCATTACATTGATCGTAACCTTTGACCTTTTGCTGACCTCAAATTGCAAAGAATTAACCCAAAATGGATTGCTCATAATAAGTTAATCTAAAAAAGTGGTATCACATACGATTCTATGTCTACTGGTTCAAAAGTTATTTTTCTATTGGCGTCGGCGGCTATCTTGGCGGCCATTTTGGATATCTCGAATTGCTCAAGGTTATCCGCTTGATATTCGTTATAGAGGTCCTAAGGATGTGGAATCCAGCGAGAAAAAACGATATCAGTCGGTGCAGGGTTAGGCCCAAAAATCAGCTTTGGCCACCTGACTATAATTATGCATTATTATTGTATATTTGTATCTAGGCAGGGTGTACATAACATAACAGGAAATAATCTGCTAATCATCACCGTCTGTGTGCGACACACCCGACGTTTCTGTGTGACAGGCTGACAGCACCGCCTAACGCGGTACCGCAGCTGATGTTCCTTAAAGGGAAAACAAAGTCAATGTTTGGATCATATGGGATTAACAGAGTTAATAAAAAGTAACAACTTCCAACAACAATCATATTTTTAACGTCAGTGGTTTACCAGGAAAAAAATGTAAAACACATAGACATAGAAAGTCTACAGACTACGCCATTTTAGAAACAAAATGACGTCAGAGAGTCTTCTTGGTCGGCGTGAACTTTGCATGCATATTATTATCTGTTACTTTCTAACCTAACCACGAAAACGACCGCCAACAGCCGCCAAACTTCTCCCCACATTTCTTACATACATATACATACACTACATTACAAAAAAATCACTTGTATTCGTCTAACGAAGAAAATTCACAACAGAAACGCAAATCTTGGCGAACGGCAACTCGACAACTTCGACTACCGTAAACTCGCTATTATAAGTTAGCTTTACACAAAATACCGCTAGATGGCGCGCGAATATTTATTAACCTTACTGCATTCGCACGCGCGAATTAGTTTAATTAATTATAAATAATATAATAATAATTAGCTGCATCACTATGATCTGCAGAAAATGTTAAACGGCAAACTAAGGCAACGCTTTGGTGATATGGGTCTAATAGAGTTGATAAAAAATAACAATTTAATATACAAATATATAATTTTATTAGTTTATTTTATATAGCGCCAAATCCACAATTCTCTTCTCTTCTCTTCTATTCAACATACTGTTATTAAAGTATATGCAATAATAAGAATGCTACCCACAGGTAATATTTAAAAATAAATATAAAAAATACATGTGTCTGCATAATTATCCAAAATTGCCTATTAGTTATAAAAGAAAAAGGAAATTACGTGTTTTTCAATGAAGTCACATTGTTTATTTTATCAATATTTCTATAAACATCCCGCGTGTACTGCGAGCATGCAAGCTTATATTACATAAGCGATGTTTTAACAATAATAACTAAAACAATAACATGTTAATATTACTGTTTTTAAATCCTTCTTTTTCTACCACCATAATATTTCCCATATATTCATATTCCTTTTTACATTTTAGAGATTTATTGTTCCGATAATTAATAAAGTGTCTTGTTCAAAAATAATAATTATTACATATCTGATGGTGGAAATGTCATTCATGAGTAGAACAAATAGCTTCAGTAATATGTTCTTATGCATAATGGTTGTGTATGTGCTGAATGAAAATTATTATTACGTCTTACTTATTTTACTACTTTAATTATTTATTACTATTAACCATACTTTTATATTCATTTATTTCAATTGTTGTTATGTAATTTGTATGTTTATTTATGACTGATAGGTCAGCTTAGTTAATGATATAGAAACATGTATTTTCATTATTTATTTTTAAATAATATTATCTGTGGGTAGTTTTCTCTTTATTGTATTTTTAATAGCATTATTTTGTGAAGCGCCACAAACAATTATGGATGTGGCGCTACATAAATAAAATATTATATTATAATAAAAACAATTGTTTGTTTATTTAATATAGCGCCACATCCAATTTAAACTTGTTCATGGCGTTTTACATACATTAAAATGCTAAACAACAAATACACACCAGAAGAAAAAAAACATAAATATACTAGAAACATATATGAACAATTATAAAAATAAAATATCAATATAAAAATAATAAAACTTATAATTTCCTGCAAACCATAGTGATGATAATAATTAATTATTATTATTATATTATTTATAAGTAATTAAACTATTTCGCGCGTGTGAAGTAAAACAATTAAATATTAGCAGTCAGAAACGTGGCGTCTAGCGGTATTTTGTGTAAAGCTTTTAAAAGCGATTTTACGGTACCGCTGAGCGGCCGAACAAGTTGTACTCGATGTCTGCGCGTTTTTGTGTGTGAATTTTCTTCGTCAGAGGAATGCAAGAGATTTTATTACATAACGTAGTGTATGCATATGTATGTAAGATATGTGAGGAGAAGTTTGGCGGCTGTTGGTGGTCGTTTTGATGGTTAGGTCAATCAAATCGGGTCGTCTAGGATCCGCGCTGTGTCTGTGACTGTCCAAACGAATCCACTGAACCACTGTTTCAGTTCTGCTCGATTCATAGGTTAACAAGAAGACATCTTACTGATACTGTCTTTCACTGTACTATTACTATAAGCGTTTGAGGAACAGTGTGGCATATTGATGTCGCGATTTCGTTGTAAACCGACGTAAGGCAACTTTTAGCGTACCGCTTGGCTCTCTGTTATGACAGCTGAACCAGCAGACGACTCTCTGACGTATTACTTTTCCAAACTGCTGGGTTGTGATTGGTTGCAAGATCCAAGATGGGCCGGTTCATGGTGTCGTTGATTTAGCTAGATTTTCCCACTTTAAGACCACTTTCTGAGGTAACCACTAAGGTGAAAATTTGGATTGTAGATGCAAATGATTAGCTAGTGTAAACTCTTTTAGGTGCATAACACTAAACTGTAGCCTTTTTTTTCACTTTAAACAAAAGGCCCTTTAACACATGTCCGGTGGTCTCTGGTGAGAATGGCGTCGTCCTCCTGTATCGCGCCCTGTGGAGGTGCACTCCCTTGCGCGTGATTAATGAATAATTACTCAGCTTGATTACCACTGCTGTTACAGTCGAACAACTTACTATCGCGACGCCCGGAATTCTTTCCCCACACCGCGTCAGCCATGCCGATAAATACTGGTGTAAGAACGGACTGCGACACGCTGATTGTCTCGCCGGAATGCCCTCTTGGCCTCATGCTGACTTCGCGCGCTGGTCTGAACGCCAGATTAGGGGGTTGTTAGTGTTTCTTTAATGCCTTATATACGGGGTGGCGTTCTGTCTTGTTGTAAACGGATGATTGATTCCTGCAGCTAGCCACAAGACGGCGCCGTGGCTTGGTAACAATGGCGGAGAACGAGCACAATGTGATGTGTATGCCGCTTGGTTTGCAGACGGCGTGGTCACATTAAAAGCACGTTATCAAACGTTATAGTGTACAAAACGGGAACACGTCCATTAATTTCACATAAGTAACGGGTCGGTGCGTGCGTGGTCCGCCGGGTGACAACATGCACCGGATAGACGCGTCATCATTGTAGGGTCTACGCACGAATTACTGGTTCCATTTGCCCGAATTCTCTAACTAAATTGCTAAGACGCGAAAGGTTATATTATTGTCTACGTTTGGCGTGGAACTGACTCAATTTGTATACGTTTTCATCGGGATGTTTAAGTTAAAATTAGTATTAATTACGTATTTTACATTACTGTGCTAATATTGGCCTACTAAACGTTTGACTATTGCAAAATATACTTTGCTTGATTAAAATTGGAAAGTTATTACTTGTTGAATACTTTCTCTAGTAGCACACGCGGAAACGACTAGCGGTAGGGGGAATTCTTTAGCAGTTACGTCACTTCTGTGACTTTCCTGTCTTATTCCTTGTACAGATACGGTTCGAATCGCTACACAAAACCATTCGATTTGCTGCACCACATCATGAAAAGAACTCACCCGCCAATGCAGTTGTTGGACTACACTTCTGATAATGTCAACGGGGCACTGTATAGTTGCATTTACTATTTGTCGCACGCCATACCCACTTGCTTAATCCGTACATATGAAATCATTGCTTTGGTTTTTCAAGAAATTATAGTGGTTACACCTTCCTAATAACACGACTAGGCTACATGTACGTACGAAAGTAACCTCGGTTACCCAGACTCCGTGAGGTGGCAGCACTTTTAAGCCCCCTCAACTCCGCCTGGGACAGTATATGGGTTTAAGTTTCTACATCCGGGCAGCCTTACCCCAGATTAGGGTAGAGACGCTGATTGGCTCTCAGGCCAACTATGAAATAAAAATTTAAATAACGATATAGTTTTACAAGATAATATCATATGAAAAGTATTCACCATTGAACTTATATTAACACAAAAGTAAGTAAAAATTCAAATTTACCGTTGTTTATAAAATAAGAATTACGGCAGGATTAACCAGTATCCGTGAGGTGGCAGCATTGTCTAGCCCGACACGGATAGCATACAAATTAAATAAGGAAACATTTTGATCAAATAATGCTGTATTATAAAAACTATTCAAAATTAAACTTATATTAAAAAAAAAATAGAAATACAAATTTGCAGTTGTTTATAAAAATATATATTACGGCAGTGTCCGTGAGGTGGCAGCATTTTATAGATCACGGCTGCTACCCAAACAAAAGCCGTTAATGTAGCCAGACTGTCTTCTCGGCGTAGTTCCGCAGCCGACCGACAGTCGGTTAAGCGAGACTAGTACGAAAGCGGCTTATTTTATTCTCGTTTTAATCTCGTCCTCCACCCTGCCCCCCCCCCCCCCCCACGCAATGTGTTCCCGGCCGCGGTCGGTCCAGCGGTATTTAGGAATGGTGCAATTAGAAATGTTCTGCGGACATGGTAGGGCGTGACCGCAAACTCCGAGGGGGTCTACTGCGTAATATTTGGAAGCTTAACCCTTACCTTTATCATAAACAACTCCACGTATTTTTTACTATTGACCTTAATCCTAACCCTAATTGACCCTAACTCTAACTACGTATATTAATAATCTTAACTCTAAAGAATAATTATATTTACACTAACAACTATATCCGTTTCTGATTGGTTCTAATGACGATTACGATTAATATTTTGAAGAGACTCTGCCACAGTCTCGCATATATACTCACTAATTCACCAGTGAATGTTAATGACTGACAATAGCGAGTATTCGTTAAACAAATTTCTTTTAGTCCTGCATATTTTAATTTAATTAAGGGACAAGTGATAATAATGTATATAATTAATTAATTTTAACAAACTTATGCCAAGCAATTCACTTTTTTAAATTTCATTTTAATTACAAATTAATATAACATACATGTGTTTAATATTTTCATTTGTTAATACAAAAACCTGTAAATAATAAGTTGACATGACTATCAAATTACTCTCCTGAATAAAACAATGTGGCATCGTTAAAGTTTGATTGCTACAAAGCAAGAAAGTGTGTAATATTTCCATTTTTATTATACTATTGCACAGAAGAAATAGACATTACCAAATTAAACAAAGTTGTAATCTTTCTTGTCATTTCATTTCTTATATGTTTTACCGAATGTTTTTCCTG
>OZ024861.1:19242712-19247712 GCA_964017155.1 Oasisia sp. SBJ-2009
TACCTGTCCCTGTACAGACACTATCGCGTCTGACAGTTGGACGGGTACAGACCTGTCCCTGTAGAGACACTATCGCGTCTGACAGTTGGACGGGTACAGACCTGTCCCTGTACAGACACTATCGCGTCTGACAGTTGGACGAATGCAGACCTGTCCCTGTATAGACACTATCGAGTCTGACAGGTGGACGGTTGTAGACCTGTCCATGTACAGACACTATCGAGCCTGACAGGTGGACGGGCGTAGACCTGTCAATGTACAGACACTATCGCGTCTGACATGTACAGACACTATCGAGTCTGACAGGTGGACGGGTGTAGACCTGTCCGTGTGCAGACATTATCGAGTCTGACAGGTGGACGGGTACAGACGTGTCCATGTGCAGACACTATCGAGTCTGACAGGTGGACGGGTACAGACGTGTCCATGTACAGACACTATCGCGTCTGACAGGTGGACGGGTGTAGACCTGTCCATGGATATATGATCCAACTACTCTACATGATTCGACTTTGCCAATTCAACGGGTTCACACTGCATTTGCGTGCACAAAATCCTACCAAGCTGTTGCAAAACACTTGTTCCATTACAAAATTATAATCGGACACATTTCGTTCATCAAGAATCGAGTCTGTTTATTCAATCGTGGCACAGCTGCTCGCTAACTGGTTGGTTCAATTCACGGGTACACTAGCGCGGCCAAGTGGACGGGGCCACACGGGACTCGCCTCCATCATTGGTGGCACTACACACCCCGCCCACGGCTGTCCATCAGGTAATGAGAAGGGTAAACAGGGCTCTAATTACTGCCCCGGTAAATATGCCCTGTGGCTGTGGCCTGTGGTGGTGTAATTCCCGCTCGTCTTTATAGGGAATTTACTAGTAATTTCATACAATCCTACAAAAATGGTTCTTTTTATGATCGGGGTGATATTTACTTATTTAACCACGCACCCACGCACGCACGCACTCACTCGCCCACTCACTCACCCACTCACTCACTCACTCACTCACTCACTCATACACTCACACACTCACACATTCACTCGCATGTTAGGTCGCTTGGAGCAGAAGCAATAGATAAATCGTTACCTGGCACATAAAAAAGTCTGCTACTTTTGTACATTGTATTTACTTTTATCGCTTACCTTTCTTTTTGTAACATAGGCTGAACAACAGTTCATCTAACAGAATAACTATAGATTAACAATTTGATAGCAGCAGCGAGTACATGTATGGCGTATCGGTGTCAGGTCAGACACCGACACTGTCTCACATGTATCAAACTGAGACAAGATTGGTATTAAGTCGTGGTTGGCCATTGTCATTTCGCAAATTCATTCATCATAGTCAGCTAGCTGTGTAAATACAATAGTTCATGCTTTTGAATAGGGTGAATTAAAAATGTAAAACGTAGTTTGTGTTTCGCCACGTCCGAATTGACGTGGATATAAAATGCATATAATAAAATATTCGGAAAGAAAATAAATTGAAAAAAGTTACAGAACAAATGTGTATTGTCGTGAAAAACTAAAGGAACACGTGTAAATATCGTCTTATAAACATTTTAGGGTTCAATGCATGATATCGAGCTCCGCCTTGGCTGGTCCCACGCCCGGACGAGAAAGGCGGAAAGTTGAGCGTGGGGCTAGTATCCCCATCTCGTACAAAATCTACTCGCTTCAGAAACGTTGACAACAGAATTTACTGAAAACACTTGCCTGGAAGAGGAAGGGTCTTCATCACGAGGACCTGTGACGCCATCTGGTGAAAGCCACAAGATCACGGAAGCCACTGGGCCGAGCACCCTTCTTTTAACCAAGCACATTAATACGGAAACATGGAATGTGAGAACCATGAACCAGACAGGAAAGACGGCGCAAGTAGCAGCGGAAATGACCTACTACACGTTTGCCATTCTGGGGGTCAGTGAGATAAGATGGACATAAACAGGACACAGACGAATACCTACAGGAGAGCTATTACTCTTCTCTGGACATGAAGAAGACGATGCCCCTACATCGAAGGGGTAGCATTCGTGCTATCAAGAGTGGTATAGAGGGCATTGATAGCATGGGATGCGTTTGGACCACGAATGATCACAGCGTTGTTCAGAACAAAGAAAAAGAAAATCAAGATGAACGTCATCCAGGGCTATGAACCAACGAATGACAATGATGGACACCAAGGACCAGTTTTATAGTGCACTACAAAGCATCCTGGACAAGTGCAGAAAAAAGGATGTGATCATCTTCATGGGAGATTTCAATGCGACGATTGGAATGGACAACAACGGATATGGGAACCCACGGTGTTGGAGCGATGGACGAGAACGGAGAGAGAGTTGCGGACACATGTGCACTGAACAACATTATCAGACGTTTATCAATAACTGTCTGAGAAGAATCCTACAGATTCACTGGTCAGACACCATCAGCAACATTGACTTGTGGGAGAGAACCCACCAACTGACTGCTGGAGATGAGACCAGAAGGAGACGATGGGGTGGATTGGTTACACGCTCCGGAAACCAACACCAACCATCACCAGGCAGGTCCTGACATGGAACCCACAAGGAAGAAAAAGGGGTCGTCCAAGGAACACGTGGAGAAAGGACCTCCAGACAGACACAAAGATGACAGGATACACCTGGAGGCAGATTGAAAGGAAAGAAGACTGGAAGATTGTGGTCAACGGCTTATATCCCTGGAGGGGCAATGAGCAGTAAGCATGATATCGATCAATTCGAATGTTACAAATGTGGCCGAATATTTGTGACACTTAAAAGTTACTAATATATTGTGACATTAGTAATAGGGTCAATAACCGACTAGCAGCCATGACAGTCGGGTCTCGGTAATGCCGAGCAATCGTGTGACATTCCACGTCGATGCTGCTAGTGTAATGGCGACATCAGACAAACAATACGCCTCCAACGTCAACGTCCCAATGACCCCCGTCAGATCTTATCTGTCTACGAAACATTCCCGTGCACTGCCAGACATACACATGCGTCTCACACACGAATACGTAAGATACCTAGCATGTTAACACCTAGTTGTGCCATTAGTCCCACTCGCGTGTCAGAGACGACAAGCACGAGTCTTTGAAGAGCGCGTTGATTACACGCGGACGGCGACAATAGACGCCGTCGGCCAGCTGACTGTCAGCCGGCCGCTACAGAACCAAATCTGGAGATGCGCGCCAGATAGACGCAACTAGTAACTAGACTTTGATTGCTGTTTACGATCTGCGGCAAACATCTCGCCAGACAAGGCGCTATTGTTTGGTGCAAATGCTCTGCCGTAAAACCATCTACGACGGCCCATCGCAAAATGCGCGTCTGACCCACACAAAGCTTCCCAGTCGACATTACGAAAACCTCCAGTTTTATGGTCGGCGTTTCTACGTCGATAGCTGCGAAATTTGGCGACGCGCATTATTCTCTGGCCAGTGTCATCATTAATAGGAACAGCTTCATACGTCTGTACGACTACGAATGTCGACGCCACACGCTAATAGCACTTTTATGTGACACTGCACACACATTACTGCGGGACATCGGCTGAGAAGCGTCTCCTTGTTTTCTTAATTAAATTAAAGTCAGCCTTGCACGGGAGGCGGTTCAATGGCAATTGTAAAGACAATGTCTTCTATGAAAATATGGATTGTGGCGAGAATGGAAACGCCGATGTTTTCACGACGTCGTAACAAACTAAATGTGAGTTGCGGCGTGGATGATTGCTCTGCTGTGAGTGAAGACGAGATGATATTCGACTGACCAGATTTATTCTACCAGAGAGTTGGAGAGACCCCGGAAAAGAATCCAGTTGTGAAAAACACATTAATTTAAGTTAATAACAAATTGTCAGGGAAATAAAAGTCACATGTTTGCATAAATTATGCACATCTGATACACTAGCCCCACATCTGATACACTAGCCCCACATATGATACACTAGTCACACATATGATACACTAATCACACATCTGATGCACTAGTCACACATATTATACACTAACCACGCATCTGATACACTAGCCACACATTTGATACACTATCCATACATCTGATACACTATCCATACATCTGATACACTATCCACACATCTGATACACTAGCCCCACATCTGGTACACTATCCACACATCTGATACACTAGCCCCACATCTGGTACACTAACCACGCATCTGATACACTAGCCACACATCTGATACACTAACCACACATCTGATACACTAGTCACACATCTGATACACTAACCACGCATATGAAACACTAGTCACACATCTGATACACTATCCACACATCTGATACACTAGTCCCACATCTGATACACTAACCACGCATCTGATACACTAGCCATACATCTGATACACTAACCACGCATATGAAACACTAGTCACACATGTGATACACTAGTCACACATCTGATACACTATCCACACATCTGATACACTAGTCCCACATCTGATACACTAGTCACACATCTGATACACTAGTCACACATCTGATACACTAGTCACACATCTGATACACTAGCCACACATCTGATACACTAGCCCCACATCTGATACACTATCCACACATCTGATACACTAGTCCCACATCTGATACACTATCCACACATCTGATACACTAGTCCCACATCTGATACACTAGTCACACATCTGATACACTAGTCACACATCTGATACACTATCCACACATCTGATACACTAGTCACACATCTGATACACTAGCCACACATCTGATACACTATCCACACATCTGATACACTAGTCCCACATCTGATACACTAACCACGCATCTGATACACTAGCCATACATCTGATACACTAACCACGCATATGAAACACTAGTCACACATGTGATACACTAGCCACACATCTGATACACTAGTCACACATCTGATACACTAGTCACACATCTGATACACTAGTCACACATCTGATACACTAGTCACACATCTGATTCACTAGCCACACATCTGATACACT
>OZ024861.1:19252712-19255212 GCA_964017155.1 Oasisia sp. SBJ-2009
GACGGGACGGGACGGGACGGGACGGGACGGGACGGGACGGGACGGGACGGGACGGGACGGGACGGGACGGGACGGGACGGGACGGGACGGGACGGGACGGGACGGGACGGGACGGGACGGGACGGGACGGGACGGGACGGGACGGGACGGGACGGGACGGGACGGGACGGGACGGGACGGGACGGGACGGGACGGGACGGGACGGGACGGGACGGGACGGGACGGGACGGGACGGGACGGGACGGGACGGGACGGGACGGGACGGGACGGGACGGGACGGGACGGGACGGGACGGGACGGGACGGGACGGGACGGGACGGGACGGGACGGGACGGGACGGGACGGGACGGGACGGGACGGGACGGGACGGGACGGGACGGGACGGGACGGGACGGGACGGGACGGGACGGGACGGGACGGGACGGGACGGGACGGGACGGGACGGGACGGGACGGGACGGGACGGGACGGGACGGGACGGGACGGGACGGGACGGGACGGGACGGGACGGGACGGGACGGGACGGGACGGGACGGGACGGGACGGGACGGGACGGGACGGGACGGGACGGGACGGGACGGGACGGGACGGGACGGGACGGGACGGGACGGGACGGGACGGGACGGGACGGGACGGGACGGGACGGGACGGGACGGGACGGGACGGGACGGGACGGGACGGGACGGGACGGGACGGGACGGGACGGGACGGGACGGGACGGGACGGGACGGGACGGGACGGGACGGGACGGGACGGGACGGGACGGGACGGGACGGGACGGGACGGGACGGGACGGGACGGGACGGGACGGGACGGGACGGGACACGACACGACACGACACGACACGACACGACACGACACGACACGACACGACACGACACGACACGACACGACACGACACGACACACTCACACACATACACGCACGCACACACACACACACACACACACACACACACACACACATATATATATATATATATATATATATATACAAACACACACAACACACACATAAACGCACACACACACACATATATAAACATATATATATATATATATATATATATATATATATATATATATACAAACACACACAACACACACACACACACACACACACACACACACACACACACACAGACACACACACATACACACACACATATATATATATATATATATATATATACAACACACACACACACACACACACACACACACACACACACACACACACACACACACACACACACACACACACACACACACACACACACTTCACCACATGGCATCATAGATCCTCGTACACTCCAAACATTGCCCAGCACTAAGCGACCCACAATAAGCGTGTACATCTAATCACATATCAGATTTCTACGTAACGTGGTCCATTTATAGACAATCGTCAGGATCTACTTTCCGTCACAAAATCGTCTTCGTGTGAACCAAAGAGATATTCTCTAAGAAAGTCTTTCTGTTAACTGTACTTAGTGTTTACACGCGGAAGCAGACAAGATCAGTGCGAAGTTGAAGTACCACAGGTGTTTAGGGTGACTGGGTAATCGACCTTAATCGACGACTAGGCGCTGCGCCCAACCTCACCGCGTCCTCTCGTATTCTTCGTCGGCGGCTTTCAATAATACGACGCGCCCCGGAAACCGCAGAACAATTTCCGCCGAAGATATCAGGTGTTTGTGTGAATGAAGACTCGGCATATACAGCTGTACACGAGTAGAGGGATTCGTCGATGTACCGTGGGGGAGTGTGGGAGTAGTTTCCGCCTGCTGCAGACTCTTTGCAGGTCTATTATTTGCCCTCTTTTTCCTTGACCTACGACAGAGACAGAGACAGAGACAGAGACAGAGACAGAGACAGAGACAGAGACAGAGACAGAGACAGAGACAGAGACAGAGACAGAGACAGAGACAGAGACAGAGACAGAGACAGAGACAGAGACAGAGACAGAGACAGAGACAGAGACAGAGACAGAGACAGAGACAGAGACAGAGACAGAGACAGAGACAGAGACAGAGACAGAGACAGAGACAGAGACAGAGACAGAGACAGAGACAGAGACAGAGACAGAGACAGAGACAGAGACAGAGACAGAGACAGAGACAGAGACAGAGACAGAGACAGAGACAGAGACAGAGACAGAGACAGAGACAGAGACAGAGACAGAGACAGAGACAGAGACAGAGACAGAGACAGAGACAGAGACAGAGACAGAGACAGAGACAGAGACAGAGACAGAGACAGAGACAGAGACAGAGACAGAGACAGAGACAGAGACAGAGACAGAGACAGAGACAGAGACAGAGACAGAGACAGAGACAGAGACAGAGACAGAGACAGAGACAGAGACAGAGACAGACACAGACACAGACACAGACACAGACACAGACACAGACACAGACACAGACACAGACACAGACACAGACACAGACACAGACACAGACACAGACACAGACACAGACACAGACACAGACACAGACACAG
>OZ024861.1:19260212-19262712 GCA_964017155.1 Oasisia sp. SBJ-2009
ACGCCACGCCACGCCACGCCACGCCACGCCACGCCACGCCACGCCACGCCACGCCACGCCACGCCACGCCACGCCACGCCACGCCACGCCACGCCACGCCACGCCACGCAACGCAACGCAACGCAACGCAACGCAACGCCACGCCACGCCAGGTTAAGCTTACAATTGATAAAGCCCATCCTACTGTTCTGTTGTGTGCCTTCATCTTTTTCGTACAGGTTGTGGGAGTTTTCTTTTTGATGGCATTGACATGAAGCAGTCGCCCCCAATCGGCATTTGATCAGGGATTCCGTGCGGATTTTACGTGAGGTTTGTGATAGCAGCACGCCGAGATTGGCCTCAGTAGACGCTGTGTTTACGGCAGCCAACAGAGGAACACAAGCGTCATCAACTCTCCCTTTCACGACGTTTCCGTCCTGCACAAAGCGTCCACTTTTTGCCGGCGCCGCCTTCGACGAAATATGTGCGGTGTTGCCGTGCTGTAGACTGGCTCCTAGCAACGGCACAATGGCGCTCTCCAGTCACGTCGCAAACGAGACACGGATTGACATGCAATGCTCCATTTACAATTAAGGCCAGCACTTGAAGGATCTGGCCATAGTCATAGTCCGATCTTGATTAAGTCATGATATGTTATCCCAAAACATGCCTGCTGCGACTGGATACGATGATACAACACAATGGGTTGTTAATATCACAGGCCAGTAACCAATCGCTCAAAACTCACACTGGTTGAAGACAAATCGTGTTTTTATGATTTGTAATTTTGTGATGTTCCGTCAACGATTATTTTAAAAGTAAAACAACATTTGTAAGTTCCTACATAGCGTCGTGTCCAGTCCTTAGAACTGATCCAGGTGTCTTTCATTTGCACTTTCACTTCACCGTCGCTCACTCGCTAACCTGATCAGTTGAATGACATCTGGACTTCTGGAAACGACCAACCACGCTGCAATCAACGTGCAACGATTATTCGCTCACAACTATCCGTGACTGTGTAGTAGTAGGTAAACTACTCGTTCACGCGGAGCAAAGAACCTGTCCTAGGTTCGACGGCAGCAGGTCGTTTCGTACTCAGAATCTCTGCAGAAAAACTACATGTAAAACACAGTACTGTCACGCCGTTTACGTTTGTGTAAACGTGTGTTTTGTTACATTCATAATGCAAATACATTGTTATCATTAATAACATCCCATTCGAAGATTAAAGAAAACGTTATCTAGTGAGTAACATTAATTAACCTTGTTCCGAATGTAAAAAATAATAGTGTTTTGTCATACGCACGTATTCATACACAGTAGTCATAGTTTAAATTTATTATTTAATATAATGTTCTTAAAAGCATTAGATTGCAACAATTATTTTGAAGGCATACTGCCTGCTAAGTTAGGTTTACTTACATTATAAATACCTTGACGATGTTCGCCATACAGCGCGTGTATGTGTGCGTGCGTGCGTGCATGCCTGCCTGCCTGTGTGCGTTCGCGTTCGCGTTCGCGTTCGCGTTCGCGTTCGCGTTCGCGTTCGCGTTCGCGTTCGCGTTCGCGTTCGCGTTCGCGTTCGCGTTCGCGTTCGCGTTCGCGTTCGCGTTCGCGTTCGCGTTCGCGTTCGCGTTCGCGTTCGCGTTCGCGTTCGCGTTCGCGTTCGCGTTCGCGTTCGCGTTCGCGTTCGCGTTCGCGTTCGCGTTCGCGTTCGCGTTCGCGTTCGCGTTCGCGTTCGCGTTCGCGTTCGCGTTCGCGTTCGCGTTCGCGTTCGCGTTCGCGTTCGCGTTCGCGTTCGCGTTCGCGTTCGCGTTCGCGTTCGCGTTCGCGTTCGCGTTCGCGTTCGCGTTCGCGTTCGCGTTCGCGTTCGCGTTCGCGTTCGCGTTCGCGTTCGCGTTCGCGTTCGCGTTCGCGTTCGCGTTCGCGTTCGCGTTCGCGTTCGCGTTCGCGTTCGCGTTCGCGTTCGCGTTCGCGTTCGCGTTCGCGTTCGCGTTCGCGTTCGCGTTCGCGTTCGCGTTCGCGTTCGCGTTCGCGTTCGCGTTCGCGTTCGCGTTCGCGTTCGCGTTCGCGTTCGCGTTCGCGTTCGCGTTCGCGTTCGCGTTCGCGTTCGCGTTCGCGTTCGCGTTCGCGTTCGCGTTCGCGTTCGCGTTCGCGTTCGCGTTCGCGTTCGCGTTCGCGTTCGCGTTCGCGTTCGCGTTCGCGTTCGCGTTCGCGTTCGCGTTCGCGTTCGCGTTCGCGTTCGCGTTCGCGTTCGCGTTCGCGTTCGCGTTCGCGTTCGCGTTCGCGTTCGCGTTCGCGTTCGCGTTCGCGTGCGCGTGCGCGTGCGCGTGCGCGTGCGCGTTCGCGTTCGCGTGCGCGTGCGCGTGCGCGTGCGCGTGCGCGTGCGCGTGCGCGTGCGCGTGCGCGTGCGCGTGCGCGTGCGCGTGCGCGTGCGCGTGCGCGTGCGCGTGCGCGTGTGCGTGTGCTTGCTTGTATTCAGCTGTAACCTACCGGGCGAACATATCTTTCGCGTCCAATT
>OZ024861.1:19267712-19272712 GCA_964017155.1 Oasisia sp. SBJ-2009
GTGGATTCCTGGATGTCACCACAATGTATATAATTATATATATATATATATATATATATATATATATATATATATATATATATATATATATATATATATATATATATATATATATATATATATATATATATATATATATATATATATATATATATATATATATACGACATCTAAGCCAGCATTTGTGTATGCAACGCTAAACCAGGTGCCGATACAAACAAACATAGCAGTTTTTTTTTAAATAAGTGTTGCGCCATTTGATAAATAACTAAATATCACGCCGCGTGTACACATGGTCCAATGTACCGCACCGCGTGTACACATGGTCCAACGTACCGCGCCGCGCGTACACATGGTCCTATGTACCGTGCTGTATGTACACATGGTCTAACCTATCGCGCCGTGCATACACATGGTCCAATGTACCGCGCCGTGCGTACATAACTACATATAGGCAAATTCCTGTTAGCGAGTGTCCGGATGTAGGTAATAGGTATCTGGCTGTGAGTAGGCATGTAATAACATCATATTCTATGTTTCATTTATATTTAGAATGAAACATTTTACAGCAGGTAGGCTTATGTGTATTTACATTATACATGTTGGGATACACATTTCTCAGACACTCTTGAGGAAGACATGCTTCCAACATTTTGACATTCTGAGTTTTCATTTATACAGGGTTGTAAATAAATGATACTTATCAATGTCACGTGAACGAACTTCCAAGGGGTTTGTTACATGTCACATGATTGGACGAATCACCGGAAACACAACTAACGGCCCGAGTTATGTCAAATCCCCGGGGTGTTGTCATTTAAGTCTTTAGGCTAAAGTCTTATTACCACATTAGTAAGCGTGGTGTACTTACACATCGCTTTACCCCTGTATGATTGCTGCGCATGAAACCCTGACTATCTCTCACTGAAGCACAACACTAACCCCCCCCCCCCCCCAATCCCGCCATGCGATGTGTCCTCCTGGGTGTACCAGCCACCTCACAGGGTCAAACGCTGACAGGGGCACACGAGCGGTGACGTACTACTGGCTACAGAAACTGATCGTCCATTGTCATGCGCAATGTGGAACTAAAGCCTTCAATTATGACGGCCACCTTCTATCAACACCGGGGAAGAAATTACATCTAAAATTAGAAAGCACGAAGCGAAGGTGATTTTCATAGACTAAAAGGGAAGACATTTGAAAGGGGGTTCTGACAGACGATTAGGGTCTTACGACAAGGTGTGACACCAACTTACAAGGTCGAAACGTGCGAATGGCCGTAAACTTTGCGCGTAGATTACAGTAGACGCAAGACGGCCGGTAACAACAGAGTTCTCAGAACTCGTAGGGTGATTGACGTACATAGCAGGATACACAGAACAAAGAAACAGAATAAATTGACAAAGGGACAATGACAAAGGAGAAGTGATTAACAAGGAGAAGACGGACACCGACATGGAGGCGGAGAGACGGGGTCCAGACATCTAACAGAGCAGACGGACACCGACATGGAGGCGGAGAGACGGGGTCCAGACATCTAACAGAGCAGACGGACACCGACATGGAGGCGGAGAGACGGGGTCCAGACATCTAACAGAGCAGACGGACACCGACATGGAGGCGGAGAGACGGGGTCCAGACATCTAACAGAGCAGACGCGAGTGAATGAACGAGAATAGCAGAAGAAGGTGTTAGAAGACAAGAGGACGACAGGAGCGATGGACGTCTGCCTACTAGGAATGGGGGAAGACGAAACAGAAGACGATGATGTGACAAGACCTCGTGGGTACACTAGGCATCGATTCTCCCCCATATTCCTTCTATGAAAGGCCCTGTATGAGAACGACTATTCTACAATCGAGTCGAGCCTATGACGTAATCACCCTCGTCATCGTCATCATCGTCTGTTTCGTCGTCGATGAGATCAAAGATTTCTTTGGTTAAACTCGCAATCCGCGGGTCACAGCGCGCTAGTCTGACCAGTGTGTCCTCCACGTCGACGTCCGGCGTGTGTCCAGTCGGCCCCCCGGGCGACGCCGTGTGCGTGTGTGTTGCTGTCTCCGAGGCCACACAACACGGCCAGACAGAGTCGTCGTCCCCCAGAGAGCTGCTCCCGTCAGTACACGTCGAGTCGTCCACACACATACTCGTGTAGCCCTCGTCACAGCTCGCTGACCTCGCGCGCTCGCACCAGACGATGTCCGGCTCTCGGGTCGACAAGTGCTGGCAAAGTCCCCGGATGAATACGTCGTTCTCCGGAAGTCGCTCGACCTGCGTCAGATAGCGCACTGCGTCAGCTGCGCAGTCCCGGAAGCCTGCGATGAATGCCCAGTCGTCGTGGCACTGGGCGACCGAGTCGCCGTCCGCAGGGACACTGTCTGTCGACCGCTGCTCCTGCATCGTCGGGGTCGGTGTCGGTGGAGGGAGCACTTCTGTGAACACACAACACCCTCGGTGAGAGGCCTAGTATTTTAAAACATATCTGAGATATGTTATTTATTTGTTAGTTCAAAATAATAATTTTTTATCATTTTAAAGAACATATTATGTACACTGTATATTATATATATATATTTGCCATATTTCATTTTATTGTACACACACACACACACACACACACACACACACACACACACATATATATATATATATATATATATATATATATATATATATATATATATATATATATATATATATATATATATATATATATATATATATATATATATATATATATATATATATATCACACACAAAACCTCAAATTAAATGCATAGTCTGATATTTTACCATAAATGTGTTAATTGTAATGTCCCTTTTTATTTTAAATAATAATGTTCATACTATAGCCACTTCCCTAGGCACTCTCGCGTCACTATTGATACAGTCGCATCTCCCGAGTCAGAACAGACAGAGGATACTGCTTGATGAAAACGTATCGCCTAGAATTACATAGAAGTATAATTCTACTTATAGTCTTCACGATTTCTCTTTGTATCTGAGGAAATACCTTTCGGATCAAAATAGGAAATTACAGTTCATTTACTTCAGAATATTCTGTTCTCCAACGAAAGGATTTTCCAATGAAATAGTTATAAATAATTTATTATGCTTATGATATTAGTATGCTTATGTATATCCATAGGCATATATATATTTTGTATATGTATGTGTATGTAAAGTGTGTGCGTGTGCGTGTGCGTGTGCGTGTGCGTGTGCGTGTGCGTGTGCGTGTGCGTGTGCGTGTGCGTGTGCGTGTGCGTGTGCGTGTGCGTGTGCGTGTGCGTGTGCGTGTGCGTGTGCGTGTGCGTGTGCGTGTGCGTGTGCGTGTGCGTGTGCGTGTGCGTGTGCGTGTGCGTGTGCGTGTGCGTGTGCGTGTGCGTGTGCGTGTGCGTGTGCGTGTGCGTGTGCGTGTGCGTGTGCGTGTGCGTGTGCGTGTGCGTGTGCGTGTGCGTGTGCGTGTGCGTGTGCGTGTGCGTGTGCGTGTGCGTGTGCGTGTGCGTGTGCGTGTGCGTGTGCGTGTGCGTGTGCGTGTGCGTGTGCGTGTGCGTGTGCGTGTGCGTGTGCGTGTGCGTGTGCGTGTGCGTGTGCGTGTGCGTGTGCGTGTGCGTGTGCGTGTGCGTGTGCGTGTGCGTGTGCGTGTGCGTGTGCGTGTGCGTGTGCGTGTGCGTGTGCGTGTGCGTGTGCGTGTGCGTGTGCGTGTGCGTGTGCGTGTGCGTGTGCGTGTGCGTGTGCGTGTGCATATGCGTGTGTGTGTGTGTGCATATGCGTGTGTGTGTGTGTGTGTGTGCGGGCGCGCGCGTGTGCGTGTGCGTGTGCGTGAGCGTGAGCGCGTGTGTGTGTGTTGTGGTGTGCGCGTGTGTGTGTGGCATGAAGACGAGCAATCAATTCAAAAGTAACATGTTTGATGTTTTACCCTGGGTTTAGATTTACACATGCTAGCACATGAATCATGTTTACCCCTGTCATATCGTAGAAACGTCTAAAGGTAAGTTCTTATATAGCGCAATATTCAATTCACAGGATTGCCCAAAACGCTTTACACTTTACCAGACCTGTTCAATCGACCACCATCGCGACTTCTCTGCCACGCTGCAATTAATGCGCGAAGACTATTCGCACACAAAATATAATAATAATGATAATAACCATTTGTGTTACCCTGTTCGTAGGCGCTGTTACAAAACATAAAAAAACACTAAATAAATTCCAGATAAAAACATGGCACCAACTGTCCCATTAAATTATTATTGAAATAAGTTATATATAAAACACTACATATCTAAGATAATAAAAACAGCAACGAACACATAGTAAATAAAAACTAAACATTTCTTTAAAAAACCAACAAAAGTGAAATCGAGCAACAAAGGAAAGTAATAGTTCAGGAATAAAATACTCGTTTGAATAAAAGAGTCTTCAAAAGTATTTTAAACTGGTATCCACCACTGTCTATAGCCATGTAATTGTTCATACAGCAGCGAACTGAAGGTATGTAGAGAGAAAAACGTATCCGAGGTGTGACACGGCGGGACGCCACACGAACCCAGACAGTCTTAGTCGACAGTCCGACGCAACAGCCACAGCGGCACTGCGCGACTAGCACTTGCTACAGTTCACAGGGTCGGATGCAAACACATGTGACAGACTGAGGTACGTCACACACACACACGCACACATACACACATTTGCACACACGCTCACGCTCACGCATACGCGCACGTGCACGTGCACGTGCTCCCACACACGCGCACATGCAACGCACACGCTCACGCACACGTTATAGACTCACTAGGGACTGTTCGTCAGAAATATCACGAGCATGTTGTTGTCATTTAGCCCCGATATATTGTTTTAGTCTGAAATGATGTGCTAAACATAGACAGTTTTAGACATAAGGAAGATGTAAATTCACTGTAGTTTGTTCTCAGTTAAGTAACTCTTCTAATTAATATCGCCGATTGTCTTACATGTGTATCTTGGCAAGACTTGTC
>OZ024861.1:19277712-19280212 GCA_964017155.1 Oasisia sp. SBJ-2009
CGCTGTCTGCGCCATGTGAGCAGTCTGAACACTCGCTGTCTGCGCCATGTGAGCAGTCTGAACACTCGCTGTCTGCGCCATGTCAGCAGTCTGAACACTCGCTGTCTGCGCCATGTGAGCAGTCTGAACACTCGCTGTCTGCGCCATGTCAGCAGTCTGAACACTCGCTGTCTGCGCCATGTGAGCAGTCTGAACACTCGCTGTCTGCGTCATGTGAGCAGTCTGAACACTCGCTGTTTGCGCCATGTGAGCAGTCTGAACACTCGCTGTCTGCGTCATGTGAGCAGTCTGAACACTCGCTGTCTGCGTCATGTGAGCAGTCTGAACACTCGCTGTCTGCGTCATGTGAGCAGTCTGAACACTCGCTGTTTGCGCCATGTGAGCAGTCTGAACACTCGCTGTCTGCGTCATGTGAGCAGTCTGAACACTCGCTGTTTGCGCCATGTGAGCAGTCTGAACACTCGCTGTTTGCGTCATGTGAGCAGTCTGAACACTCGCTGTTTGCGCCATGTGAGCAGTCTGAACACTCGCTGTCTGCCATGTGAGGCCACAGACTAGTGGCTGAGACGACGGACAACCAAATGAGACGAAAAAACAAGCGACCGAGACGACCGGCAACCGATTAAGAGGACGGACAGCGAACTGATACGACGGACAGGTTACTGGGACGACTGGTAACAGACAGAGGCGACGAACAACATTCTGAGACGACGGACACCTTACTGAAACGACGGACATCCGACAGAAACGACGGACACTGACTGAGACGACGGACACCCGACTGAGACGACGGACAACCGACTGAGACGACGGACAACCGACTGAGACGACGGACACCGACTGAGACGACGGACACCCGACTGACACGACGGACAACCGACTGCGACGACAGACAACCGACTGAGACGACGGACAACCGACTGAGACGACGGACAACCGACTGAGACGACGGACAACCGACTGAGACGATGGACAACCGACTGAGACGACGGACAACCGACTGAGACGACGGACAACCGACTGAGACGCCTGACACCCGACTGAGACGACGGACAACCGACTGAGACGACTGACACCGACTGAGACGACAGACACCCGACTGAGACGACTGATACCCGACTGAGACGACGGACAACCGACTGAGACGCCTGACACCCGACTAAGAAGACTGACACCCGACTGAGACGACGGACAGCCGACTGAGACGACGGACACCCGACTGAGACAACTGACCCCCGACTGAGACGATGGACAACCGACTGTGATGACGGACAATCGACTGAAACGACGGACAACCGACTGAGATGATATGGTCAACTTGGTCCCTGCATCCAATATTATACACACTATTTTAAATTGGATTTAAGTTTTAATAAGAAGTTAAAACAAATGTGCGCCACGCGAGCTTTCGCCTGGCGAGTTTCTCAGATGCACGAGACACATGAATACACATAATTGAAAACTGGCACCCGTGTCAGGTTGGTTGCTTTGATATGCTGTAATAGCAGAACCGAATAACTGGGCCCGTGACGACAACAGAAAGTGTCTATTCGATCGTCGATGTATTCCTTTACCTGGGCAGCCGAAACAGCGAAAGAGACCAAGAGCTGTCCCGGCTTGCGCAGCTCTGATGCTACTTATTTACCTGGTATTTGTCCTGCGTGACGTATAATTGCCAGTGACGTGGGCCCAGATTCGACAGGTCCCAAATTCGGCAAAATGCATACCCCGCATGCGCGCGCAAGCGCAGTGCCCGCTTTTATCTGCTCTGACGAAGAATGCTGGCCCGCTACCGTCGCGGTCGGCAAATTCGTGCCGAATCTGGACCCGGCTGAATATCAAACCACGACACCGGGACTCTGAGTCACTGACACTTTGAGTTTGTTTCTCTCCTGTGATCTGTGAACAGTCGTGAGTAGGGGAAGGACGGTGAGTGTGAGAGACAGTGCCGAGACACTACAGGGCAGTGAGTGTGAGAGACAGTACCGAGACACTACTTGACAGTGGGTGTGAGAGACAGTGCCGAGACACTACAGGGCAGTGAGTGTGAGAGACAGTGCCGAGACACTACATGACAGTGAGTGTGAGAGACAGTGCCGAGACACTACAGTGCAGTGAGTGTGAGAGACAGTGCCGAGACACTACATGACAGTGAGTGTGAGAGACAGTGCCGAGACACTACAGGGCAGTGAGTGTGAGAGACAGTGCCGAGACACTACAGGACGGTGAGTGTGAGAGACAGTGCCGAGACACTACAGGACGGTGAGTGTGAGAGACAGTGCCGAGACACTACAGGGCCGTGAGCTGAACGCGTTATCGTCGCGACCCTTTCTGCGACGAGCTCGCCGCCTTTGATCGGGTCGTTTTCTATATCACAGACAAGACACTAGTGGCCGGCAAGAGACGCGCCTGTCACTGCGTGGTTTACTGTCGGTGTCACACGACACACGTCACACGTCACACTTCTGCTGCAGTGTTGACGAGCGCAGACGACATAATT
>OZ024861.1:19285212-19320212 GCA_964017155.1 Oasisia sp. SBJ-2009
CGTGCACCAACTGAAGGGTGCGTGTTCGTGCACCAACTGAAGGGTGCGTGTTCGTGCACCAACTGAAGGGTGCGTGTTTGTGCACCAACTGAAGGGCGCGTGTTCATATATTTTAACAAATCAAATGGTTATGAATACGTTGATTGGAGTATTCTATGCTCACATAAGTAAGAGTAGAGGACAGAGAGTAATGTAATACTAACAACATTTATTGAAGTACAGTGTAGATAAGATATCAGAACATATTCTTTCTCGTCAAAGACAGTCGGTACTCATCTGAATAAAACAACAGCTCAAGAACGTTTGATAAACAAATTGACAAGTATCCCAAAAAGGAGGGTTATACATTGATAAGATCAAGATAGGGCCTCGATAAGTCAACTGTCTCCTTGTCATTCAACGATCATGAGTTTCTGCAAAGGATGGCAGTCTTGCTAAATCTTACTTTGGGAAGGCGGTCTTGGTTTGAACCCGACTAAACTCCCGAAGAAGAGACCGGGGCGACCGTGTGTTTGTCCCAATTAATGACTATGGTAGGCACTAGACAGCCTCTGATGTAGCTACGTCAGCCGGGCCCTCAGCCTAGCGGCCCTAGCCAGGCGTCCGCTGTCAGGCGCTCTACCTGTCACTACGTTCGCCTCGACAACCCATAAACGAGCGTTCGCGTGCGGCGTCCTCCGTCCACGCGCCTCACGTGTTTGCCTCTACCGGCTGTTGACATTCCTCGCTCGCGACGCCGCCGCGGAGACGTGTGCGGGTGAACGCCCCCATTCACTCTGTGTTGTCGTCTGCACATTGTAGAGTTTGCGCGATCCTCACGGCATGCCAAGCAAACATTTTCATTTATAAACGTCACTCGAAGGTTTTCACGGGGGAGTCTTGCACAAGTTCTGCTCCAGCAACCGCTTGGAGTATCTCATGTATCGATGCAAAGTGGCCGGGTATTTAGCAGAACTGTTCGGCAAAGTTTACTGCTTTTGATAAACGGCCACGTCTTGTTTGTTTAATCTGCGGCCCGCGAGGGGTGAAGCAACCGATACACTGGTCTACACGGGGCTCTCTGGCCAGGACTGAGACTGAACTGATAGGCTGACTTTATGGTTGCACATGACTCTTGATCGAGGATTGAGAACCCGATCTGGTAGATGCATATGACTCGTTCGAAGAGTGAGAAGTTGGTCTTGTGGTTTCCACATAGCTCGACCAAAAGCACAGTGTTTGGGTCCACTTCAGCCGTTTTAATATTTCGTTCGCCCCACGTTACAGGAAGAGACATCACGTCACCGGGCCTTCTGTCCGGCTACAACGCACTAACTTGAGAACAATCGTATTTCTGATCTCGCCACACATCCTCGCGTGTAAATGTAATACAAACACAGTAGCGGGGTCTAACGTCTGAAGACATGAGCAATGGTGACAGCGTGAACTCTATGCAGCGACACCCCGCGGCGGTTGTCGTTCTCATATTCCGTTGCACAGTTGGCGTCGACGTCTCACCGCGTAATGCTATTACAGTCGAGTTATAAGTAATGTCCCTGATTTTGCTACTTTATCTACGACTCGCGGTTTCGGGTGAAAGCATTCCCAGCGTGTGTTGATATGTTTAGATTAGTCACAAATAAAGGAAGGTAACTATGTCGGTGTTTAACTATACTTTGCGGACTAACGGTGTCTGCCGGTAGCCATGGCAACACGGGACCGGCCACAAACGCTGTTGATTTGAAAGTCTTTCAGCATGAAAAACGATACATTGAGATAAGGCAAGACACCTTCGCGAGGGTCATTCAAAACAATGCGTGTTGTGTCTTATTTGTGCATAAAGACAGGTTTCTTGTTCCATCGTCGCGCGACCATCTGTGTAAACGTAAGCTCAGCCGGACGTTATCTGATCAACTGATGTCGCAGGTAATCGGTCAGTGAACTATATTGTAGCATAATTAACCTGCAAATACACGAAAGTAGCATAATTGCTTAATGTACCAGTCACTTTTACAAGTGAGTATATTCCAACAATGGCGTGATGACATCCGATACATTTGCTCTCTTCTCGTCATCAATAGATGAAACATGGCAGTAGATGTCAACACGTAGATATCCTATACGTTGAGACAAATTTTCTACAAGCGTGTATTGTAACATATATCAGTCTTAGTGAACGTATTGTTTGTTTTAAATGGTTTTGTTTGCGCCAAACGACCTATGATAATGATAAGACTTCTCATTATTCAAGCAATATTTATGATTCTACAAAGTAATGTCTACTCACAGGCCGCCGATGGTGTAGAAAGTAATAGTTGTGTAATCAGTGTACCATATCAACAACCCCTGACGCGTTAAGGTGGTCGCCGTTCACGCCTGTATATCGGTTAATCAACTTATAGAACAGAAAAGGGTAACCTCACTGTATATCTGTATGTCTAGCACATAATAATATTTCGAGATAGCACTGCATACCATAATCTCTATATCAATTATATGTAACCTGACTACGACATTAGCAAGTCACGCGGTACGTTGCTCAAATCACAATTTAACCTTTAATGATTGGCCAAAATACCCTGTTAATATAATAAACATAAATGCCATTGTAGTTTTGGTGTAAAAAGTTCTGTCGCGACCAAAATATGATTAAAAAAATTGTAAACAAATTAAATGTGGACATTCCAAACGCCTTAAGTGTTGTTGTTGTTGTTATTATTATTATTATTAGTGGTAGTGGTAGTGGTAGTGGTAGTGGTAGTGGTAGTGGTAGTGGTAGTGGTAGTGGTAGTGGTAGTGGTAGTGGTAGTGGTAGTGGTAGTGGTAGTGGTAGTGGTAGTGGTAGTGGTAGTGGTAGTGGTAGTGGTAGTGGTAGTAGTAGTAGTAGTAGTAGTAGTAGTAGTAGTAGTAGTAGTAGTAGTAGTAGTAGTAGTAGTAGTAGTAGTAGTAGTAGTAGTAGTAGTAGTAGTAGTAGTAGTAGTAGTAGTAGTAGTAGTAGTAGTAGTAGTAGTAGTAGTAGTAGTAGTAGTAGTAGTAGTAGTAGAATAAGCATTTCTAGAGCGCCGTATCTCCGGGCCAGTCCGTTCATAGGCGCATACACTCATCACAATAAAACAGCTCGGCGAGTACGGTATTATACTATCTTGAATGTATCCTGATAAACCTCCCTGTTATGTTGACCGGGATGTCCAATTACTAGAGTTGAATATGTTCACTCCTAGCAAAGGCAGAGATCTGAATGTTTAACAAAGTGTCGATTGGTTTATATGTGAAATGACGGTGCAACAATATGAAGGCAAAATGAAGCCAAAGAAACTGTCTAAACTACACGATGTTGCCATTCTATAACATTCTATACTATAGTTTACGATGTCCTCGTCGTTTGTAACACAGGTATTGTTTATACATAGTAGAAAACTACTTTTAGATGAATCACTTCAAACACAAACAACTGTTCAATAGTCCATTTGTAATTTCACACCGGCCCGTAGCCAAAATTATATCGATGCACGTCTCCAAATCGATGGCGACCATCTACAACGCCTCACTTCACTGACTACACAGCTTGTTGAACGCAGCATTGTGTGACTTCCTACTGTGGTTTCTCCCGTCTTAGACGCATTGTACTACTATTGTACCTTACACGCAGTCACGTCGATATCGCAGCGCCGAATTACAGATGAGTTGAACCCGATCCGGTCAGAAAACATATTCGGCAGTAGAAGGTCGACTTTCTAAGACACACCGACGCAACATAGTCGTCACTGATACTGCGTCAGATAAGACGATAGTTGTGATGGCGGAGATAGGTTTTAACGACTTGCGAGAGAAAGCGAAATATTCAAGAAAATAACGACACGCTTGTTTAGCAAATTCAACCTGAAGTGACAACGAGAACAGTCTGACGTGTGTCCACACATGAGTATGGCTTCTGAATACACAGACGTCTGGAATATCCATCATTGTCAAACTTGAAATTAAAACTCAAACAAGAAGGTTGTTGACAAGGTCTGCATGACGTTGAAAGTCATACATTGCCTTGTTGATATTACACCTCCCACGATGGCAACACATCACACTAGCAAGACAACTACCTACGACACCATTCAGCATTGCGGAGTCGATACACCGGGACAGACGTGTGTGTCTGTAAAAACTCTGTATACACATATTACATGATACATACATGCAGGCAACGTACGTACGCGTACAGTACTTGGCCTAACGCTATGTTCCGATGGCGCCTATAGGCGATTTTACATCACCGGTCCCTCGTATGCAGTAGACTGTGAAATGGTATGTGTACTATTGTGTGGCGTGCTTTGTGAATATATGGCGCCGTTTTGTACTAGCTTACGGCTGGAAGCAGCACCGTTTGCGCGGGTACTCAGCCACTACATCGGCTTCAGTGGACCGTGACGATAGGAGCGTGCCATGAACGAGTCGACACGCGTGGTCGCGTGGCTGCCTTCGACACATCTCGTCTCCGGCGAATGCGACCAGGAACGTTCAATAGCGGCTAAACAACCGGACAAGTGACCGGTCACTTGGCTGATTAACTGGGAGCATCAACCAGCCTTCGGATGGCCGGACTCATCGGTTGTTCCAATTGGCTTGTGAACTCAATTTATTTGATTGGTCAGTTGGTTGTATACAATACAAGAAATGGTGGTACTGGTAGCGCTCGATTGCATTTCCTCGTCGTTGTATGGTTTAATTTAACAATTTAGTGCTTGGATATTTTAATACGGAATCTTTTGTTAGAACGGCAGCGAAGCTGCAAGCTAATTTGTAGCTTGTTTTCTAAAAACTTGAATTTGTTGGGCTCACCCTTGACATTTTCAACGCGCGAAATTGGCATAACATTCCTATTTTGTTTTGTTTATTTTATTCAAAGTACAATATTATCCATGACAGTATCACTGCAGAACCATTAATTTTCGAGAACTAAATTGATGTTCGAATGAACAGGTCTGTTCTTTCACATTTTCCCCATGAACAAACGACGAGAGGTCGTAGTAACAAAGTCCTAGTAACCAAGGCGGTAAGAGGTGCTCGAACTACTTGACCGAATCGGGAAATAAACCACCATGTAACTAATATGTTTCATTACTCCTGAAAAATATGCTATTTCAACGATATAATGTTCTCAGATGGTTACAAAATTATAGATCGTTTAATTATTGCTATTTGTGATGTTTGTACACTTTGCTTCGCCGTATTTGTAAGCACATATTTATACATACAGCTGAGTAACCAACAGTAATATTATAAAACTATCTGCCACAAAGTTTGTGTTATGTTCGCTTCCGTGAACTCTTGATCTTTGATAGGCCAAAATGCAGGACTGTCTTAAGTCCACTATACTCACTACCTCTCTTGAGATCAATCCGAGTGGTTTTAGTTGCGGACAACAATATTGATTTTTCACTTCAAATACACTTATAATACGTAGACGTAGATACAGCACGCGAACAGTACGAGTCTCGATGATGATACAGCTAGCGTAAACACACTAATACAGAAAATGGTCTTCGTAGAACCAACGCACAAGTACACACAGCTGTACAGCTGCCTGCACAACACACAGCTGTACAGCTGCCTGTACAATACACAGCTGTACAGCTTCCTGTACAATACACAGCTGTATAGCTGCCTGTACAATACACAGATGTACATCAGCCTGTACAATACACAGCTGTACAGCTGCCTGTACAATACACAGCTGTACAGCTCCCTGTATAATACACAACTGTACAGCTGCCTGTACAATACACAGCTGCACAGCTGCCTGTACAATACACAGCTATACAGCTGTCTGTACAATACCCAGTTGTTCAGTGGCCTGTACAATACACAGCTGTACAGCTGCCTGTACAATACACAGCTGTACAGCAGCCTGTACAACACACAACTGTACAACTGCCTGTACAATACACAGCTATACACCTGCCTGCACAATGCACAGCTGTACAGCGGCCTGTACAATGCACAACTGTAGAGCGGCCTGTACAATGCACAACTGTACAGCTGCCTGTACAATGCACAACTGTACAGCTGCCTGTACAATATACAGCTGTACAGCTGCATGTACAATAATCGTGTGTTAAGGCAGTTCTCGGGGCGTAGTAGCTTAAAAACAGAGTTTACAAAATATACTTTCGGGTGTTTCCTATCAAACAATTCAAGTACTTGTCAAAGTATGACATACACCTATACATCAAGCGTTGACACTTACAATGATATCATTGCTTTGTTCATTTTCGTTCTTGTTTGTGGGATCGTTTTAGCATCAGTACAGTCTAAATGTGCTCTAACCGTGTGACGTGCTATGCATTCATATTTCCACTTGCTTATCATGTTTACTTTGGTGCTGGAAGAGTCAAGAAAAGGAAACTAAAATGGTCAACGAGATTAACCTGCCTTGTAAATGTCATTTTGCAAGTCACGGTTGCAAAAGAAGAGAGGGACACAGAGGAAGAGGTGGGAAGGCAACATGGGAAGAGGTGGGAAGACAACACACCCAGAGACTGACTGGATTGACGTTCAGCACCTCCCAAAGGGCTGCAGAAAAACAGTAACGCCGATGTTCAGAAAAGGCGATGGTCCAAATGGCGGGTGTTTAAAACATAATTTGTACTGACCAGACATTAGTGTGTGTGTGTGTGTGTGTGTGTGTGTGTGTGTGTGTGTGTGTGTGTGTGTGTGTGTGTGTGTGTGTGTGTGTGTATATATATATATGTGTGTGTGTGTATGTGTGTGTGTGTGTGTGTGTGTGTGTGTGTGTGTGTGTGTGTGTGTGTGTGTGTGTGTGTGTGTGTGTGTGTGTGTGTGTGTGTGGGTGTGTGTGTGTATATATATATGTGTGTGTGTATGTGTGTGTGCGTGTGTGTGTGTGTGTGTTTATATATATATATATATATATATATATATATATATATTGAATTTGCATACATACATACATACATACATACATACACACATACATACATACATACGTACATACGTACATGCATACATGCATACATGCATACATGCATACATACATACATACATACATACATACATACATACATACATACATACATACATACATACATACATACATACATACATACATACATACATACATACATACGTACATACGTACATACGTACATACATACATACATACATACATACATGGATACATACATACATACATACATACATACATACATACATACATACATACATACATACATACATACATACATACATACATACATACATACATACATACATACATACATACATACATACATACATACATACATACATACATACATACATACATACATACATACATACATACATACATACATACATACATACACACATACATACATACATACATACATACATACATACATGGATACATACATACATACATACATACATACATACATACATATATACATACATACATACATACATACATACATACATACATACATACATACATACATACACACATACATACATACATACATACATACATACATACATACACACATGGATACATACATGGATACATACATACATACATACATACATACATACATACATACATACATACATACATACATACATACATACATACATACATACATACATACATACATACATACATACATACATACATACATACATACATACATACATACATACATACATACATACATACATACATACATACATACATACATACATACATACATACATACATACATACATACATACATACATACATGGATACACCACCAGGGCATCATGTTATCGGTGTGGTCACACAACATTTACGGGGAATGTTCGACTCACCGGAGTCCGAGCATTGCCCCATGTCTGCCGGAACGTAGAGACGAGTCTCCACCGACTGGCTGTAACTGCTGTTTCGTCTAGTCTCGACTCGTCTCGTGTCGTGTCGTCTCGTGTCGTGTCGTGTGTCTCGCCCGCCGTCTATTGGGTCCGTCGTCCCCGCCGTCCCCAGCGGCACGCGCCGACACCAGGTGCCGCCATCTAGGTGCGAACAACACGGAGTGTTTTCCTCATCGCTTTAACCGGACGTTACGTATAATTATGTTGGTGATGTTACATTTAGACCTATACTCTTCCCAGAGCGTATTCCACGGATAGAATCGCTGACGTCAAAAGACAGGCTCAGGCGTCGGCGCTGTCTAAGAACTCTAGGGCCATAGCATAGACAGGTGCTTGGTTTTCGTCATCGGCGCGCGTCGCCACGCCCACCGGCCCGTAACAGCCAATGAGAAGTCGCTGTTGTGCTGATTGACGCTGTCTTGCGCGCGCTTTTTGTGCCACTGCTCGCCAGGTGTCGGCATTGTGTCAGCGAATGCAGCTGGCATACTCATGGCGCGGTTATTGGAGAGTGTGACTACTACGTATCAACGTTTAGGTTCAGCAGTATTACGTGTACCGCCATTGACAGACGCTACAGTCTTGTCTCCAGCCGGTGGTGGCTGTGGTTCGGCTGTGGCCGTTCCCCGACATTTGTATGGACCATGATGGAAACCACTCATTGAGCATACATATGTTACCACGCATCCACGGGCTTTTTTGGGTATACGATGTGCATTTATGGGATTGGCAAGACTCAAGGGGAGTCAAAAACACGCAAAAAAGCTTGCAAACAAGTGAACTCACTGCCAGGCGTCATGAAAGGTGCACTCAAATAAGTGGCGTCTGGCCTCGTACAGTAGATAGAACGACTTCTCACAAAATGTTGAATATTTCGCAGTTGGAAAGACACCTAAAGGCTACTGGCCTGTTCCAGTTGGCTGTTTCTGGTTCATACGATGTTACGCACACCGAGAACACTGGGTTTTTTTTACCGTGACGAAATTTAACAAAATAGTTTCTCTCCACGCTGTTTCAGATGACGCAGCTATATAAATGACTATCTGGCTCTAGAGACTGGTGGACATATATGTATTATTTATGTATGTGCAACGCAATGTTGTGCAGTGCATATGTTGTTTGTTTGAACTTATCTGAAAATGAATAATATGCTTTGAGCACTTTTATTACTGAGTACCCCACTACGTAACAACCGATCACTTCTCGTTTACATCCTGTGTGTCTTCCCACAGTAAATATAGCATTGGTGAATAGTTGCCAGAGAATTGACTGAACAAACAAACGTAGCCCCCCCCCCCCCGAGACACCAAAGAACCCTCAACAGATTCTAGCAATGAAATTCTTTAACCTCCAACTGCACCACATGAAACTATATCAACACCATGACTGTCCACCTCAGGATCCACAGACAGCTCCATTTGCTCCCATTTGATGTTCCCAAACCTCCTATTTCACCCAACGTTTTCGGCACCCCACTTCTCGAGGTCCCGTGATCTCGAGGGAACGTTGCACCAGGCTCTGTCTGCCCGCGCCCGGTCCACGGGAGGCACTGCAACTACTCAGTGTGGCCAGCCAACTCAAATAGTAATGTCTAAACAATGACACTGAAATCAATATATGCCCAATAAAAACACAACCATGATTGTTTAATCTGAACACAAATTCAACAGTTTCCACTTTTGGTCATCCCACTTGGTCACGTGACTGGTGGTCTGCTCCGGAGCAGATTCCTTAATATTCACATAAGCACTTCCTAAACATCGTGACAAAATAATTCTATTTAAAATGTTGAAACGGTGTGAACTTTTGGAAGACAGAAACCCACGGACACGTGACCGACGTGGGAGTTCTGCTCTGACTGTGTGGAGATGGATCACGCAGAGGCAACGACACAATCGTTATGCTAGCAAGCAAGCGTTCCGTTTTTATATGACATCTCTGAGTGGAAATCTGACGAAACGCTTAAAGAACTATGAAGCGTAAGTCTTGCCTTTATGAAATGGAATGTGTTGGCCTATTCATTTAGTTTTTAGTGTTTAGAGACCGTGATATGACGGCATATGAGAGGAGCTTTGCGGCAAGTCTATACGTGGTGGCACCCCTCTTTGTCACTGGCGCCAGGGCGGGGCTAGTGATACAGGGACAGATACGGGTACGGGTACGGGTACGGGTACGGGTACGGGTACGGGTACGGGTACGGGTACGGGTACGGGTACGGGTACGGGTACGAGTACGAGTACGGTACGGTTACGGCTACGGGTACGGCTACGGGTACAGTAGCATCATCATCATCATCATCAGCAGCAGCAGCAGCAGCAGCAGCAGCAGCAGCAGCAGCAGCAGCAGCAGCAGCAGTAGCAGTAGCAGTAGCAGTAGCAGTAGCAGTAGCAGTAGCAGTAGCAGTAGCAGTAGCAGTAGCAGTAGCAGTAGCAGTAGCAGTAGCAGTAGCAGTAGCAGTAGCAGTAGCAGTAGCAGTAGCAGTAGCAGTAGCAGTAGCAGTAGCAGTAGCAGTAGCAGTAGCAGTAGCAGTAGCAGTAGCAGTAGCAGTAGCAGTAGCAGTAGCAGTAGCAGTAGCAGTAGCAGTAGCAGTAGCAGTAGCAGTAGCAGTAGCAGTAGCAGTAGCAGTAGCAGTAGCAGTAGCAGTAGCAGTAGCAGTAGCAGTAGCAGTAGCAGTAGCAGTAGCAGTAGCAGTAGCAGTAGCAGTAGCAGTAGCAGTAGCAGTAGCAGTAGCAGTAGCAGTAGCAGTAGCAGTAGCAGTAGCAGTAGCAGTAGCAGTAGCAGTAGCAGTAGCAGTAGCAGTAGCAGTAGCAGTAGCAGTAGCAACTGTAGCACAGCAGTAGCAGCAGAAGCAGCAGCAGCAACAGGAATAGTAGCCGCTGCATCAGTAGCAGTAGCGGCAGCTGCACCTGCACCTACGACCCTTTAATATATTCATATATATATATATATATATATATATATATATATATATATATATATATATATATATATATATATATATATATATATATATATATACATATATATACATATATATATATATATATATATATATATATATACATATATATATACATATATATATATATATATATATATATATATATATATATATATACATATATACATATACATATATGTGTGCGTGTGCGTGTGCGTGTGCGTGTGCGTGTGCGTGTGCGTGTGCGTGTGCGTGTGCGTGTGCGTGTGCGTGTGCGTGTGCGTGTGCGTGTGCGTGTGCGTGTGCGTGTGCGTGTGCGTGTGCGTGTGCGTGTGCGTGTGCGTGTGCGTGTGCGTGTGCGTGTGCGTGTGCGTGTGCGTGTGCGTGTGCGTGTGCGTGTGCGTGTGCGTGTGCGTGTGCGTGTGCGTGTGCGTGTGCGTGTGCGTGTGCGTGTGCGTGTGCGTGTGCGTGTGCGTGTGCGTGTGCGTGTGCGTGTGCGTGTGCGTGTGCGTGTGCGTGTGCGTGTGCGTGTGCGTGTGCGTGTGCGTGTGCGTGTGCGTGTGCGTGTGCGTGTGCGTGTGCGTGTGCGTGTGCGTGTGCGTGTGCGTGTGCGTGTGCGTGTGCGTGTGCGTGTGCGTGTGCGTGTGCGTGTGCGTGTGCGTGTGCGTGTGCGTGTGCGTGTGCGTGTGCGTGTGCGTGTGCGTGTGCGTGTGCGTGTGCGTGTGCGTGTGCGTGTGCGTGTGCGTGTGCGTGTGCGTGTGCGTGTGCGTGTGCGTGTGCGTGTGCGTGTGCGTGTGCGTGTGCGTGTGCGTGTGCGTGTGCGTGTGCGTGTGCGTGTGCGTGTGCGTGTGCGTGTGCGTGTGCGTGTGCGTGTGCGTGTGCGTGTGCGTGTGCGTGTGCGTGTGCGTGTGCGTGTGCGTGTGCGTGTGCGTGTGCGTGTGCGTGTGCGTGTGCGTGTGCGTGTGCGTGTGCGTGTGCGTGTGCGTGTGCGTGTGCGTGTGCGTGTGCGTGTGCGTGTGCGTGTGCGTGTGCGTGTGCGTGTGCGTGTGCGTGTGCGTGTGCGTGTGCGTGTGCGTGTGCGTGTGCGTGTGCGTGTGCGTGTGCGTGTGCGTGTGCGTGTGCGTGTGCGTGTGCGTGTGCGTGTGCGTGTGCGTGTGCGTGTGCGTGTGCGTGTGCGTGTGCGTGTGCGTGTGCGTGTGCGTGTGCGTGTGCGTGTGCGTGTGCGTGTGCGTGTGCGTGTGCGTGTGCGTGTGCGTGTGCGTGTGCGTGTGCGTGTGCGTGTGCGTGTGCGTGTGCGTGTGCGTGTGCGTGTGCGTGTGCGTGTGCGTGTGCGTGTGCGTGTGCGTGTGCGTGTGCGTGTGCGTGTGCGTGTGCGTGTGCGTGTGCGTGTGCGTGTGCGTGTGCGTGTGCGTGTGCGTGTGCGTGTGCGCGTGCGCGTGCGCGTGCGCGTGCGCGTGCGCGTGCGCGTGCGCGTGCGCGTGCGCGTGCGCGTGCGCGTGCGCGTGCGCGTGCGCGTGCGCGTGCGCGTGCGCGTGCGCGTGCGCGTGCGCGTGCGCGTGCGCGTGCGCGTGCGCGTGCGCGTGCGCGTGCGCGTGCGCGTGTAGGAGTAACATTCTTAGCATACACCTGTGTGTATGCGGGAGTAACATTGTTAAAACAACCCTGGATTTATGTTATATAACCCATAGGCCGCTACACCGCAAAGCGAGCCCACCGGGCACAACACAAACAACACACGGCCGAATACGTTTATAAGAGCCCAACCGTTGAATGACGAATGAAATAAGCCCCACCATATTGTGCTGCAGGTTCGCCAAAGACAAAATAATATAGACTTCGGCGTTTTCGCCGTTTTCACCAATTGCCGCCTCGCCGGCTCAACTAGCGCCCTTCGCGCCCGTGTCACGACACTGCTATAATCCTGCGCGACTCGAAGACAATCTTAGCAGCGCTTACAGGTTACCTTGAGTGCCCGGCGCATATTTCTCGTGACACGTTATATAATCCGGGCGTTCCGAGGGCGCCACCCACCGGGAGAGGGTATAATAGGGTACGCCAAGTGACAAAGGGAGGTGACGTCTGGTTACAAGGCACGATAAATGTCCACACGCGTCGTCTGCTATACGAGACATTCCGGTGGTGTCGTCCCAGATTCTGCCCGGCCAGTTTTGACAAACGGCACACACGGCATGCGCACGCAAGAGTAGTGATCGCTTTTATCTGCTGTACCCATTGTTAGATCGGTGTATGTCGACGTCACTTTGTCCGACCCATAATACTGTTTAGCGCCCATGTAGTAATTGGACTTCCCTCTCGATATGTGTCGCCCTCCCAAATAAGACCCTGAAATAAACCATACCTAAACTCACGTACATTTCATACATAGTTACAAATATTTCATGGTACTGAAATCATTCCTTAAATTTTGATATCGGGGGGTGGAGGCAGGGGGTGGTAAATGGTATGGTTACGCGCGTATCTATACGGCGCTGCGCACGGGAGGGTTTCTGTCCTGCTGGAGGGGGCGCGACATTAGGGGCTGAGAGGGTGATTAGGGCTCATTCCCATGTGTGCATGGTGGAATCTTTGAGGTTATTTCCCAGTGCACGTTCTTCGGGTGCAAGGGAGCAGTGGCTGTGTTCATTATCCAAATCCTGCGATTCTTAATTGTTTGGCTGCTACCCAAATTCCGGGCGCGGAACCTGCTTGGCGTCCCAAGCCTTCAAACAGATACAATAAATGATTATCAAGTACATATACATAAACATAATCGTTGAATTTGCATGTTTGTGTCTGATGGTTTGTCTGTAGACAGTACGTGTCTGTGTCTGATGGTTTGTCTATAGATAATATGTTCGCTTGCCAGTCTCCCTTCCCATACGCCAATACGATATAGCATAACTAAGTTAAATACCTAAATAAGAATAAATATTTAATTAACAATACTTGTTGAACCTATAAGAGTATCCAAATCAACACCGTTCATTGGTTTATCCGTAGCAAGAGCACAACCCTTGCATATTAATCAGAGGTGCCAAGTCTACCCATCTGGCGGTAGAACAAACCATTTCCACCATTTCGTTATGATCTCTTGTCCTACGATGTCACCAGATCGATGGTGTAAAATATAAATTACTAATTGTGAATCGAGTTGTACAGCTTAATCAACAGTTCATTCAAAAATGTTGTTGTTACATTAAAAAAGTCCGAGCCTGATGCAATTCCTCATTCTGGATGCACCCCGCCTACCCGTCAACTACCGCGGGAGGCTGTGAGAAGAAGACCACCGTCTACCGCCATCGCACCACGACCAGCGTGACAGCTAGGCGGGCTCACTACAGTCAGTCACAGCTTTGTGTACACTCAAATACAGAGACATAACTTTTCATATTCATGCAACATTCAAACTGCATGAATTGCTTTATGTGCATACACCAGGTATACGATGGCAAGTGAAACAAACACGAGAGTCACTGAAGACCGTTGATGATCCAATAGAATTCACCCGGCGACCCAATTGTGGGTAGGTTGAAGACACACTGCTCTAATCGGTGGCACATAGACACCCTCATACGCCATCATGTTGGACTTCTTTGTAAATACCCTCCATTAGTTTACACCTGTGACGTACGCATTTATACTTTACCGACAGACATTATGCTAATGCTGTCATTAATAAACATAGCATTATACAACAGATCTAAGACGTGTCTGCGAAGACGTACTGTCGTAAACAACTCGTACAATTTATGATTTTTGCAACACGATGTACATGCTTGCACCCTTGCCTTCTATTGCAATAAAGATATTATTACGGTGTTGACAGAAAGATCCGGTGTGTCGACGCAAGGATCCCGTGTGTCGACCTAAACACATTGCGTGTCGATCCAAGGATCCCATGTGTCAATGCAAGGATCCCGTCCGTCGACGTTTTGACCCTGTGTGTTGAGACAACAATCCCGTGTGTCGACGCTTGGATCTTGTGTGTAGACGCAAGGATCCGTGAGTCGAAGCCTGTCTGTCGACGCAAAAATCCGTGTGCCGACACGTGGATCTTGTGTGTCGACGCAAGTATCCCGTGGGTCGACGCAAGGATCCCGTGTGACAACGCAAAGATCCCTGTATTGACGCAAAGATCCCGTGTGACGACACAATGATCCCTATGTTGACGCAAGGATCCCGTGTGACGACGCAAGGATCCGTGTGGTTGTGTCGACGCGTCAGCGCGTGGTGCCCCTGAGACGGGTGTCGCCGGCAGCAGGGTGTGGTGCGGGCGGAAGGTGTCAACACAGTTAGTCGGTCTTTGTCGCTGACTCCACCAACCGACAAACCGCCCCTTTACGTATGTTATTTACAGCGGCCATAACTCCTTTGTGATCGTTATTGTAATTAGTTGTGAGACAGAACATTGTATTGTTTGATATTAGCAACCAGTCAGTCAGTCAGTCAGTCAGTCAGTCAGTCAGTCAGTCAGTCAGTCAGTCAGTCAGTCAGTCAGTCAGTCAGTCAGTCAGTCAGTCAGTCAGTCAGTCAGTCAGTCAGTCAGTCAGTCAGTCAGTCAGTCAGTCAGTCAGTCAGTCAGTCAGTCAGTCAGTCAGTCAGTCAGTCAGTCAGTCAGTCAGTCAGTCAGTCAGTCAGTCAGTCAGTCAGTCAGTCAGTCAGTCAGTCAGTCAGTCAGTCAGTCAGTCAGTCAGTCAGTCAGTCAGTCAGTCAGTCAGTCAGTCAGTCAGTCAGTCAGTCAGTCAGTCAGTCAGTCAGTCAGTCAGTCAGTCAGTCAGTCAGTCAGTCAGTCAGTCAGTCAGTCAGTCAGTCAGTCAGTCAGTCAGTCAGTCAGTCAGTCAGTCAGTCAGTCAGTCAGTCAGTCAGTCAGTCAGTCAGTCAGTCAGTCAGTCAGTCAGTCAGTCAGTCAGTCAGTCAGTCAGTCAGTCAGTCAGTCAGTCAGTCAGTCAGTCAGTCAGTCAGTCAGTCAGTCAGTCAGTCAGTCAGTCAGTCAGTCAGTCAGTCAGTCAGTCAGTCAGTCAGTCAGTCAGTCAGTCAGTCAGTCAGTCAGTCAGTCAGTCAGTCAGTCAGTCAGTCAGTCAGTCAGTCAGTCAGTCAGTCAGTCAGTCAGTCAGTCAGTCAGTCAGTCAGTCAGTCAGTCAGTCAGTCAGTCAGTCAGTCAGTCAGTCAGTCAGTCAGTCAGTCAGTCAGTCAGTCAGTCAGTCAGTCAGTCAGTCAGTCAGTCAGTCAGTCAGTCAGTCAGTCAGTCAGTCAGTCAGTCAGTCAGTCAGTCAGTCAGTCAGTCAGTCAGTCAGTCAGTCAGTCAGTCAGTCAGTCAGTCAGTCAGTCAGTCAGTCAGTCAGTCAGTCAGTCAGTCAGTCAGTCAGTCAGTCAGCCAGCCAGCCAGCCAGCCAGCCAGCCAGCCAGCCAGCCAGCCAGCCAGCCAGCCAGCCAGCCAGCCAGCCAGCCAGCCAGCCAGCCAGCCAGTCAGTCAGTCAGTCAGTCAGTCAGTCAGTCAGTCAGTCAGCCAGCCAGCCAGCCAGCCAGCCAGCCAGCCAGCCAGCCAGACAGCCAGCCAGCCAGCCAGCCAGCCAGTCAGTCAGTCATTCGGCTGTCTGTCTGTCTGGCTGTCTGTCTGTATGTCTGTCTGGCTGGCTGTCTGGCTGGCTGGCTGGCTGGCTGGCTGGCTGGCTGGCTGGCGCGCGACCGACCGACCGACCGACCCATCGACCGACCGACAGACAGACAAACAGACAGACAGAACGAACGAAAACGACTGAACGGCCGAACGGCCGAACGACCGAACGACCGAACGACCGAACGACCGAACGACCGAACGACCGAACGACCGAACGACCGAACGACCGAACGACCGAACGACCGAACGACCGAACGACCGAACGACCGAACGACCGAACGACCGAACGACGGACGATTGGAATGAATACGTGCCACATGAACTAGCGGGAATGTTCTGCATGTTCATACACAATTATATATTACTATAATAGAGAACCCAGTGAAGGCCATGCTGCAACATATAGAGAACACATACACTCAGAATATGAACCTGCTTGAAGCACAGACTATACTGCTCGACTTGTCAATTAAGCGCTAAACGTTCAACTAATCAACTGATCAGATTCAAGCAGGCACAAGAAGATTGTTCATCACCTAACGTGGAAGACGTTTTAACGTTTTAACGTTTTAACGTAATGTGTTAATTATCTTTTAGTGCAGCTTCTAATGTAGACTTACACATTGCAGTGACTGACTGAGAACCCCAGGGATAACGAGGTACGTTTACAGCGCGTTGTCTTCCGCCGCCAGTCTCGATGACGACACGACCACTTAGATCATTCACACTAAGAACGTCTTTTCGGGAATTTAAGAGGCTTACGTCTAATGTAGCGCGAATGTGTCTCGCAACACAACACCCGCTAAGCCCCAGAAGAATTGCGCTTCCAACGTAAATCGATAATCGAAAAGTGCCCGTGGGAAGTCGGAGCCATTATGGTGCGGGTAACCACTGACAGATCCGGTGGGTAGAGACCCTGGCATGCCTCGCGGACTAGCCATGACGTAATCGTGTAAGGGTAATAATCGCGGGAGGGAATATTTTATGTATGGCTTAAAAGTGCAACTGGACAATAAGAGAAAGAAAAGGGTAGAAAGTGCCAGAAGGGAGCATAGAGGGACGGACGGACGGACGCACGCACGCACGCACGCACGCACGCACGCACGCACGCACGCACGCACGCACGCAGCGCGCCCGCGCGTGCGTGCGTGCGTGCGTGCGTGTGTGTGTGTGTGTGTGTGTGTGTGTGTGCGTGCGTGTGTGTGTGTGTGTGTGTGTGTGTGTGTGTGTGTGTGTGTGTGTGTGTGTGTGTGTGTGTGTGTGTGTGTGTGTGTGTGTGTGTGTGTGTGTGTGTGTGTATATTGACAACAGAATTTACAGAGAAAAATTGCTTGAAAGAGGAAGTCTTCTTCTATTAAATGACCTCAATCAACTTGCTGACCATTATTGTCATTGTGTTTTAGAGTTGTTCTTCTCTAGAATTAGTGAGTCCACTACAGGTTACACATTTACCCCTTGTGGGGGATCTTTTACTTACCCTGGCATAGACACCAGATAGAGTCTTTATCACGAGGATCTATGATGCCATGTGGTGAAGTGTGTGTGTGTGTGTGTGTGTGTGTGTGTGTGTGTGTGTGTATGTGTGTGTGTGTGTGTGTGTGTGTGTGTGTGTGTGTGTGTGTGTGTGTGTGTGTGTGTGTGTGTGTGTGTGTGTGTGTGTGTGGGAGTGTGTGTGTGTGTGTGTGTGTGTGTGTGTGTGTGTGTGTGTGTGTGTGTGTGTGTGTGTGTGTGTGTGTGTGTGTGTGGGAGTGTGTGTGTGTGTGTGTGTGTGTGTGTGTGTGTATGTGTGGGAGTGTGTGTGTGTGTGTGTGTGTGTGTGGGAGTGTGTGTGTGTGGGAGTGTGTGTGTGTGTGTGTGTGTGTGTGTGTGTGTGTGTGTGTGTGTGTGTGTGTGTGGGAGTGTGTGTGTGGGAGTGTGTGGGAGTGTGTGTGTGTGTGTGTGTGTGTGTGTGTGTGTGTGTGTGTGGGAGTGTGTGTGTGTGGGGGGGTGGGAGTGTGTGTGTGTTAGTGTGTGTGTGTGTGTGTGTGTGTGTGTGTGTGTGTGTGTGTGTGTGTGTGTGTGTGTGTGTGTGTGTGTGTTAGCGCGTGTAATGCCACCAATGTTTAAATAGTGAAGTACGTTGCCCAGTCTATTACAAAGGGCCACATCCACAGTAATTGGTGTCATCACACAGCAGTCTGTACAATGACACTAAGTTACTTAAAATTACACAGACAGGTCACGAACTTCACCGAAACATGTCGCATTGCTGTAGGGGCGACTCAGTATCTAAGTTGTGAATTGATAATGTTGAAATATGGAGTTTAGCATCATAATTTGTTGTGACATCGTGGTATGGCGGTGTTCAATCCTATTCCAATAAGACGTATCTTGCAACCATTAAGCCATGTTGACATTATGGCGCGAAGGATATTCGTTCATCCATTGCCTTATTTATGTTGCGTTGTCTGAGCTTATGGCGGTGTTCCGTCTCGACGACGTTGGGAGTCAGTTAACGACGGGGGCTACGCGATTAATTGAAGCCTAACAAGGCGCCCAGTCACCCAGCCTCGCCCCTTTCCTCGGCCGCTTCCTTCGCAACTTTATTCATTCTGCTGTGCACGATTCAACGCACAAGCATTTATCTCACACCTGCATAGGCGCATCCAATAAATATGAACACGTTTATAGACAAAAACATAAATTTCACAACTTATGCTACATTGACCTTTCCCGCATTCGTCGCCATGCTGTTTAGGACGGGATGTCCACAGTCCTCCATTCCCGAACCCGAGTTGTGGTCTATAGTCACCGGTGTGACTCACTTGTGCCTGCATGCTCGCTAGTTAGCTATCCAGTATCCACAAAGGAACGCCACTGTTGTCTGTTTGTGGCCATTTTCTCCGACTCTCTCCTGGTGTATCACATCTCCTTTATTTCTCTTTCTATGTCTCTGTGTTAGGTGTTCGGTGTTCTTCCTTTTCGCCTCTTCCTTAGGTTGTTCCATATGATGGCCGCACGGATGATGTTTTTTGGAGGTTTCCTAAGCTTACGTCCTATCTACGTTCATTTTATCTTCTTTATTTCCTTTTCTATTAGTAGTTGTTTGGGGCATTCCTAAAGTGTAGTGTTGGGTACCTTGTCTGACCACTTCAGGTGTCAGATTCTGCGCAGGCATTTGTTGACGAAGGTCTGTATTGTGTTTAGTGTCTTCTGTATATAGTTCGCCATGTAGCTGGCGGGAGATCGTTCATTACGGTGGAGGAATCGGTCTGCGTTTATACGATTCAGTCAGAGAGAAACAAACACGGAAACCGGAAACGTGTGTGTGATTACTGCATGCATAGACTTTTTTCAGTTAAACACTCTAAATATTATGATCCATTTTGAAAATTTAATAATCATTTATAATCATTATAATAAAAAATAGTAGAAGGATATTTCAACTATTATCCACAACATTTATGCTATTCTTTGCGATTATCTTGATCATTTACATGGACGCCACCAACTTGGAAGTCACATTGCTCCAGATGTTGGTAAAAAGACGAATATTTTCGAATTTATTAACTTCACATATTCTCGATTTCTTTTAAACTTAATATTATTATTTTTACTTGAAAGACTCTTCCTTTGTTACCGATTTAGTGATGTTATATTATTAAAACGTTACCTTTTCCTAACATATATCTGATTATCATTTACAAAGGTAGTTGACATACATCTGAACTACATCACTGGTGAATGGATGTCACGTGATCACGTGCTGTGTCGTGTAGGACCATTTTGTTGGTATACTAACAAGTGTAAGTGTTTTTTTTATAAATTGTTTTCCCATTCTCGCAACATCCGTGCAACATTGTCTTGTGGCATGTGTCGTTAGTTAGTAACGACATGTGATATGCTCCCATTGTACCGTCTACGTCAAACTATTAAATGTTGATGTTGTCACATCACAAAATGCAGCGTCTCCTGTGCACTTTTTGCGATGCGTCAGATATCAACTGATACGAATGGGTGTTCCATGACCTTTGACCTCAATTATTTCCCTGAATACCAGTCACGGGATAACAATCGTCACGCAGGGTAGTTATCTGAGCGACAACAATCAGTTATTAGTAGTGGTTCTGGTCGATCAGCCCGTACTATGACTTCTGTTTACCGTGTTGTAATGTAGTTTTGTGGATTTAGCACAACAACAGTTCGTCTTTGCTGACATCGGGTATTGATGTTTCCACGAATGGCATATTTCACCCATTCAATTTAAACAATGTGAGAGGCAAGTTAGGAAAAGTGACGTGTGTTGGACGGCCAACTGTGTTAGTCTATGTTCATCGAATACCATTTGTTGGAATTATATCGGTTTTGAATGGTATTCGTCAGAATCTTAAAGACGAACATCAATATCTATAATTGTTTTTAATAAAAACCGCACGCTCACTTTTCTTAAAGTATGACTTTGAGTGTTATCATTAATGTCGATGCGGAAACAATACTAATGAATATGTCGTCAGTTCCCGACGAAACAGCTGCCCTCTCGCAGCCCCTTCACTTGCCACCTAGTCAAGTGTGTACACTGACGGCACGCGATGGCACTGTAGGCGGGTGTACAATGTATAGTGTACATTGTACATAGTTCCATAAACAGTAAACTGTACACTGTACACTGTACACTGCCTTAGAGGGTGGCACGGGTCGGCCCAATGTGTGCTTCTCGCGCCGACGTAATGGGTCGTGTCGACTCGCCGCCCCGGGGCACTGCGTGTGTTATCGATAAGACGGGGAGATAACGCTCCATCAGCGTGACGATCACGTGATGGATGATGGCACACGATGATGGTCACTTACATCTGAGGGCGGGGGGTTGAGGGGAGGGAGGGTTGATGGGTATATAGAGCGTGCCGTACGTGGGAGGGATGGGTGCAAACAAATACCCACAAATTAGGGTGATTGAGCCTTTGAGGAAGAGTATGATGCCGCGATAGTGTAGCTGCGTGTGTGGTGAGAAAGTGGCGTGTAGGAGAGTGGAGTGTAGGAGAGTGGAGTGTAGGAGAGTGGAGTGTAGGAGAGTGAAGTGTAGGAGAGTAGAGTGTAGGAGAGTGGAGTGTAGGAGAGTGGAGTGTAGGAGAGTGGAGTGTAGGAGAGTGGAGTGTAGGAGAGTGGAGTGTAGGAGAGTGGAGTGTAGGAGAGTGGAGTGTAGGAGAGTGGGGTGTAGGAGAGTGGGGTGTAGGAGAGTGGGGTGTAGGAGAGTGGAGTTTGGGAGAGTGACGCGTAGGAGAGTGGAGTGTAGGAGAGTGGAGTGTAGGAGAGTGGGGTGTAGGAGAGTGGAGTTTGGGAGAGTGACGTGTAGGAAAGTGAAGTGTAGGAGAGTGGAGTGTAGGAGAGTGGGGTGTAGGAGAGTGGAGTTTGGGAGAGTGACGTGTAGGAGAGTGGAGTGTATGAGAGTGGAGTATAGGATTGTGGAGTGTAGGACAGTGTTGTGTAGGAGCATGGAGGGTGGAGTGTGTGAGGGTGGAATGTGTGAGGGTGAAATGTGTGAAGGTGCAATGTGTGAGGGTGGAGTGTGTGAGGGGTGAGTATGTGAGGGTGGAGTGTGTGAGGGTGGAATGTGAGAGGGTTGAGTGTGTGAGGGTGGAGTGTGTGAGGGTTGAGTGTGTGAGGATTGAGTGTGTGAGGGTGGATTGTGTGAGGGTTGAGTGTGTGATGGTGGAGTGTGTGATAGTTGAGTGTGTGAGGGTGGAGTGTGTGAGGGTGGAGCGTGTGAGGGTGGAGTGTGTGAGGGTGGAATGTGTGAGGGTGAAATGTGTGAAGGTGCAATGTGTGAGGGTGGAGTGTGTGAGGGTGGAGCGTGTGAGGGTGGAGTGTGTGAGGGTGGATTGTGTGAGGGTTGAGTGTGTGAGGGTTGAGTGTGTGAGGGTGGATTGTGTGAGGGTTGAGTGTGTGATGGTGGAGTGTGTGAGGGTTGATGGTGTGAGGGTTAAGTGTGTGATGGTGGAGTGTGTGAGGTTTGAGCGTGTGAAGGTTGAGTGTGTGATGGTGGAGTGTGTGAGGGTTGAGCGTGTGAGGGTTGAGTGTGTGATGGTGGAGCGTGTGAGGGTGGAGTGTGTGAGGGTTGAGTGTATGAGGGTGGAGCGTGTGAGGGTGGAGTGTGTGAGGGTGGAGCGTGTGAGGGTTGAATGTGTGAGGGAGGAGTGTGTGAGGGATAGGATAGGATAGTAGAAAGGTGCCAGGGTGGCGGGGTGGCAAGGTGGAAGGAAGTGAGATGAGTGGAGTGAACGGGTGGTGGGTGGGAGGATGGGAGAGCGGGGGTTAAAAGGTGAAGAGATGGAGTATAGAAGAAGGGGAGGGTGGAAATGTGAAAGGGTATAAGGGTGTAGTGGTGAGAGGGCGGAATGGTGGGAAATGGTGGGACGCGAGGTTGGACGTATGGAACAATCAACTAACGTACATTCGGCTTTTGGCGGTGACTCTCGAGCAATATTATTTTTATCGTGTATATATATTTAAATAAAACGCTTATTCGTGGAAATTCTTATCTTTGGAATTGCTCTCTTCAATATACAGGCTGGACACCGTATTGTCATATATCAGCCATCACAGACGTTTCGAAACAGACGTGATGAGCTGACGTTGAATGTGAGTGCTGTGTAGATCGTATAATCATAGATATTTGACCGAAATTTGCACCACACGCTTATTTAAATATGAAAAACACACTATTGCAATTTGTTTTTCCATATGCTCGAATTACAGTTGTGTAGCTTATGTAGTTCGCGGCTTAGAAAAATAGAGAACGGACATCAACATATCAGCACATACTCGTCGTGTTGTGTGGCATCTGTTTTAACGCACACACTGCAGCAGCGAAACACGAAAGTGACTTTTGAAGCCACGAGATCGACAAATTTTCTTAGGCCATTTTATAAACGTGCACTGACAACATCGAATAGACTGTATAACAAGTTTTGAGGTTTTAACAAATAGTTCAGTCAAAGTAAAACAAAACATATGCACTTTGGTATCATATTAGGGTTGTGTAAAAATAATGGTCTGCGTTTATAATATTGTCAGAACATTGCAGGATAACGCCCAAGATGTGTTCAACATCCAAGAGGTCTCCAACATGCGTGACACGTACGAATGCACATAATCCTTCTTCGAAGATAGAACGTACGTCACGTTTTTCTTTGTTTAATTAGTCGTTTCGAAAACAAGTTGTTATATTGAACTGTTACCTGCAATCCGTGTCAATTATGCTAAACACTGGTCAACAAAATGTCGTTTGCAACGCACGAACGAACAGAGTCAAATAGTTCTCAATTACACGAGTGTTCTTGTCTACGCATGCAAGCCTGGTAACATATTATTATTCGTATGACACACAGACTGCACGTAGCATATGTTGCCGTCAAAGAATGCATGCAAGTCTTTGTTATTAACTATTATAAACAAGAACTTACTGTTTCTGTCGACTTTATATCGTCGATGTTCCACTCGATGTTTCAATGAATTAACAATTGTGACGTTTTCTTTCAGATAGAGTCACTTATTACCAATGCATTCTGTCGTGACGAGACTCGTGTGTTCTGCGTCCTCCCCACAGTGTCTACGCCAACTTTATGCATGGATGTCAACCTCCGTCTGTTCGATAATTTCCCATGCAGACGAGACAATACTTTTAACGAAGGCTGCAATGACAACTTCACGCTTGCCCGGACATCGTAAATATGGTTTGATAAACGATTAAGAGGCGCATTGCTATGGGGAAATTCACCGCCATAATTAAAATTCAGACACGGCTTAAACAGCGAACAAAGGCTACACACGCGTCACATCTGTCGATAATGTGTGCGCGCAAGCATTTCACGGGCGTCAGACTGCGTCGTTTTTTATTCCCCTCCCCCTGGACCGCAGTGCCAGCTGTCGGCCCAGCCAGCGTCCCGGGGGTGACAAAGGACCACATTTGCCGGGCGACAAACAATGACCGATTCTAGATATTCCCGCCGCGCGACCAGCAACTCACCCGACCTCCAGGAAGATCACGTGTCGTCGTGGCATTGATGGAGGATGTCCGTAACCATGGCGACGCTTGGCTGAAGCAGCGCCGAAACATCATCCATATTATTTTTCGTTAGCGTCACCTATAAAATCTAAGTTTCGTGCCAGATTAGCGCGTTGACAGACACGAGTTGACGCCTGCCACGTGCCACATTAACATGCGACAAAAGAAACGCCAACCTGTGACTCTCTCACGGCCACAGCGAGTGATCGCGACTACGTCTAATATGTAGCAATCATGCGTAGCAAGGAATTCTGTCCAATTCAAAACATTATTTTGCAACGAATCACACACATACACACACAAACAATATAACATGTTATATCATCATAAGCATCATCATCATCATTGTGCAGCCATTGGGCGAAGGCCTTAGCCTGTTGCTTCCACATCTGCCTATCTTGCGCTATCCTCTGTCAGATGGTACCTTCCAGTCGTCGTCTAGTTCGTCTCTCCACGGTCTCGCCAGTCTTCCTCTAGGTCTTTTCCTTTCGTATGTTTCCATATTATATATATATATATATATATATATATATATATATATATATATATATATATATATATATATATATACATGTATAATAATAATAATAAAAATACGTACATGCATACATACATACATACACACATACATGTATACATAGACACGTGTACACGTACACAACGTACACACTGTAACGACACAGTAACCGTAAACCACACACTTGCTCACTCACTCTCCTACTCTGTCTCTGTCTCTGTCTCTGTCTCTGTCTCTGTCTCTGTCTCTGTCTCTGTCTCTGTCTCTGTCTCTGTCTCTGTCTCTGTCTCTGTCTCTGTCTCTGTCTCTGTCTCTGTCTCTGTCTCTGTCTCTGTCTCTGTCTCTGTCTCTGTCTCTGTCTCTGTCTCTGTCTCTGTCTCTGTCTCTGTCTCTGTCTCTGTCTCTGTCTCTGTCTCTGTCTCTGTCTCTGTCTCTGTCTCTGTCTCTGTCTCTGTCTCTGTCTCTGTCTCTGTCTCTGTCTCTGTCTCTGTCTCTGTCTCTGTCTCTGTCTCTGTCTCTGTCTCTGTCTCTGTCTCTGTCTCTGTCTCTGTCTCTGTCTCTGTCTCTGTCTCTGTCTCTGTCTCTGTCTCTGTCTCTGTCTCTGTCTCTGTCTCTGTCTCTGTCTCTGTCTCTGTCTCTGTCTCTGTCTCTGTCTCTGTCTCTGTCTCTGTCTCTGTCTCTGTCTCTGTCTCTGTCTCTGTCTCTGTCTCTGTCTCTGTCTCTGTCTCTGTCTCTGTCTCTGTCTCTGTCTCTGTCTCTGTCTCTGTCTCTGTCTCTGTCTCTGTCTCTGTCTCTGTCTCTGTCTCTGTCTCTGTCTCTGTCTCTGTCTCTGTCTCTGTCTCTGTCTCTGTCTCTGTCTCTGTCTCTGTCTCTGTCTCTGTCTCTGTCTCTGTCTCTGTCTCTGTCTCTGTCTCTGTCTCTGTCTCTGTCTCTGTCTCTGTCTCTGTCTCTGTCTCTGTCTCTGTCTCTGTCTCTGTCTCTGTCTCTGTCTCTGTCTCTGTCTCTGTCTCTGTCTCTGTCTCTGTCTCTGTCTCTGTCTCTGTCTCTGTCTCTGTCTCTGTCTCTGTCTCTGTCTCTGTCTCTGTCTCTGTCTCTGTCTCTGTCTCTGTCTCTGTCTCTGTCTCTGTCTCTGTCTCTGTCTCTGTCTCTGTCTCTGTCTCTGTCTCTGTCTCTGTCTCTGTCTCTGTCTCTGTCTCTGTCTCTGTCTCTGTCTCTGTCTCTGTCTCTGTCTCTGTCTCTGTCTCTGTCTCTGTCTCTGTCTCTGTCTCTGTCTCTGTCTCTGTCTCTGTCTCTGTCTCTGTCTCTGTCTCTGTCTCTGTCTCTGTCTCTGTCTCTGTCTCTGTCTCTGTCTCTGTCTCTGTCTCTGTCTCTGTCTCTGTCTCTCACTCACTCACTCATTTACTCACTCACTCACTCACTCACTCACTCACTCACTCACTCACTCACTCACTCACTCACTCACTCACTCACTCACTCACTCACTCACTCACTCACTCACTCACTCACTTACTCACTCTCTCCCACTCACTCACTCACTCACTCTCTCACTCTCTCTTACTCACTCTCCCTCTCTCTCTATCTATTTTTTTAATCTACGTCCCCCCGCTACGCCTTTTCTTTCTTCCCATCACTCTCCCCCATCTTTCCGCTTTCCCCTCTTTTTTCTCCCTATGTGTCGGTCTGTCTCCCTCTTTTTTCTGCTTTTCTCTTCCACTATTTTTCTCTTTCACACTTTCTCTCTTTCTCTGTTTCTCTCTTTCCCTCTGTCTCCGTCCCCTCTCTTTCCACTCTTTTCCTCTTCCCTCCCTAGCTCCCTCTACCCTCTCCACATTCTTTATAGTTGCCCCGTGGGCAACTAGGCCCAGGAACTCGCCCTTCCCGCCTGCCTCGGTTATCTTCAACACAATCTTAACCAACTCTTTCCCTGCCTATTGACGTCATTATTGCGTCATTACAGCGTATCCTCTCACACCGAGCCACGCAGACACCTGCTCTAAGAAACAATAAGGCAACAGATCAGAAGGTTCCCTCCACAAACGTGTGAGCAACCCTACCGTCCCAACCTAACCGCAGAGCTAACAGTCTGCCGGAGGTAGTTTAGTGTGGGTTTCACGAGTAGAAAGTGCCCCCTATTCCGTAATTGCGGCGTTTGTCTCGATCTACCGAGGCGCATTAAATGAAGCGTGCAGTTGTCGTTTGCAAATTAGATCAAAAAACTCATTCGGTAGGACATGTTTACAAGAGATACATCTGTAGATGTACAAGGAATCGGCGCGATCAAATTTGTTCTTTTTGTTAGCGACGTTGTCTGGGACCTCTGCGACAGCGACATGGCGCTGCTGGGTCAGATCCCTGTGAATGGGCGACATGATAAAGACAATTTAGCGGTCAGGTTACACGACTGATACGTCGGAGTCGAGTAGCAGCAGAAATTTGCTACTGATCGCATCTTCGCCTCGACTTGTTCAGCTTTGATCAGAGACTAATTGTCTCAAGTTGTGGTCTTCGCATGCGCTTTCTAGCAATGGCTGCGTGTTCGTGACACGCCGAGATAGCGGTGATAGTGTCACGTCATACTCCTCGGCACGTCAACGATGACGATAACTCGTGTGTGGCACGGAACACTCTCGACGATGGCACTTTGCATTGTCCGGCGAGAGCCACACAGAATAGTCAACGTCAGTGCCGATTTGCGAGAGTCCTAACCGCGACCCCCGGCGGGAATGAGGCGAGTACAGCGAGAGTCGCACGGTGTTGGCGTGGACACTCCAACACACCACACATCGAACACACCACCACAGTACCGTGTTGAACACACTTCTGACCACTGCGTAAACACTCAGTTGGCAAATTGACATAATTACGGTTGCATTCAACTGAGCTGTAGTTATTAAAAAGCAAGCAGAATGTGATTAAATTTCATTTTTATTTTGACCATACATGGAATTTTAATTAAGCTGTTTGTGTTTTTGAAACAGCTAAACGTAGCCTAGCCTTGAAACATACAAACATGCACACGCTCTCTCTCTCTCTCTCACACACACACACGCACGCACGCACGCACGCACACGCACGCACATACGCATACGCATGCACACACACCAGCAAACACGCACGCGCGCACTCTCTCTCACACACACACGCACGCACACACGCGCGCGCACACACACACACACACACACACACACAAACACACACACACTCACACACACACAAACACACACACACACACACACACACACACACACACACACACACACACACACACACAGCTCCATAATATAGACCCAATTTCAAACGTTCCGCAGGGTATATTGACTTTTGAAGGTGTAAAGGAGCGTGGCAAGTTTATTCTGTTCAAACTGGGGCTAGAATATAATATGTAAGTAAATTACGATAATTAATTAATTGTATGTCTTTGTGTAATGTGACTGAACTGAAAGTTGTACTAATTAGCTGAAATAAAGTTAGTTGTACATATAGTTTGCCAAGTATTTAACAACTGGTGATGCAAGTGATAATAATCGATTATATGTTGATGCCTTGTAAACATCCCAAGCTGTATTTAGAACAAGTGCGGCCGAGTAACTAAACCATGTCACGTAGACACGTGGTTTATACACTCACTCGCCGACAGTGGCGCCACTTACATATATGTCATATAATATGAATTCAAATGTATGGTTGGAGAGTGGCACAAAGAACTGGTAAGAAGGGTAGACCGTAAGAAGTACAACGTTACTGTTGTTTACGACTGTTACACATCGCAATTGTGTACTTAGATGACATAAAATAGTTCTACTATTTGAAAAACGAAAATTACTCACTTGATTACACAATATCATTCAAAAGGTGACCATGAAATTACCCATAATAAATTATTTGAAACACATGTCCACGGTTTCTTGGTGACAGAGTGCGTATATATAAAGACTGGCAAATAAGTTGGGTTTGATAGCCTGGAAAGGCGGGTCCTACTTGAACATTCGACTGACGTTCCAGGTTGACCTCCCGGCACCTTCCATCAGGTGTTTCCTGCCGTCGACACCGACCACCACACACGTTAGCAACACGCCCACCCACACCGACCACCACACACGTCAGCAATACGCCCACCCACACCGACCACCACACACGTCAGCAACACGCCCACCCACACCGACCATCACACACGTCAGCAACACGCCCACCCACACCGACCACCACACACGTCAGCAACACGCCTAAGCACACCGACCACCACACACGTCAGCAACACGCCCACCCACACCGACCACCACACACGTCAGCAACACGCCCACCCACACCGACCACCACACACGTCAGCAACACGCCCACCCACACTAACCACCACACACGTCAGCAACACGCCCACCCACACCGACCACCGCACACGTCAGCAACACGCCCACCCACACCGACCACCACACACGTCAACAACACGCCCACCCACACCGACCACCACACACGTCAGCAACACGCCCACCCACACCGACCACCACACACGTCAGCAACACGCCCACCCACACCGACCACCACACACGTCAGCAACACGCCCATCCACACCGACCACCACACACGTCAGCAACACGCCCACCCACACCGACCACCACACACGTCAGCAACACGCCCACCCACACCGACCACCACACACGTCAGCAACACGCCCATCCACACCGACCACCACACACGTCAGCAACACGCCCACCCACACCGACCACCACACACGTCAGCAACACGCCCATCCACACCGACCACCACACACGTCAGCAACACGCCCATCCACACCGACCACCACACACGTCAGCAACACGCCCATCCACACCGACCACCACACACGTCAGCAACACGCCCATCCACACCGACCACCGCACACGTCAGCATCACGCCCACCCAACACTCGCTGCACAACTATAAACACGCCGCTTTTTGTAGCAAGGAGCCGCGCCATTCACAGACTACAAGAATACTGCTGCTCCTTGGGTTACGGGGCATTCAGCTGCGAGTCGGCGAGCTAAGACCTATGTCGCCTGACCAATTTGCTAGGAAGATAAGGACGGGAGGATCAGTGTAGGGGAAATGAAGGCATCTGTCGCCACGTCATCGGGAGAAGGCAGTGCGGCATGCACCCAGGCCACACCCTACACTCGGGCCACACACACACACAACACTCGGGCCACACACACACATCACTGGAGCCACGCACAACACTCGAGACACACAGCACACACACACACACACACACACACACACACACACACACACACACACACACACACACACACACACACACACACACACACACACACACACACACACACACACACACACACACACACTCATTTATCGGCCTCCAATTGTTATCAACTTACGGTTTGTCGTTGGGAAACATTCCTAATTACTCAGATACTGTTACGATAGTCACAATAAACTATTTTCGAAGTATATTTTCGACAATGGTCGTCACTTGGGAGTTTTTTGGTACATCAAACGGAGAAATGAAGCACAATGTGCCATTTAGGAACGACAGCGTACGTGCGGGAGATCGGGGAGGGTAGGCACAATGACAGCGTACGTGCGGGAGATCGGGGAGGGTTGGCACAATGACAGCGTACGTGCGGGAGACCGGGGAAGGTTGGCACAATGACAGCGTACGTGCGGGAGACCGGGGAAGGTTGGCACAATGACAGCGTACGTGCGGGAGATCGGGGAGGGTAGGCACAATGACAGCGTACGTGCGGGAGACCGGGGAGGGTTGGCACAATGACAGCGTACGTGCGGGAGACCGGGGAAGGTTGGCACAATGACAGCGTACGTGCGGGAGACCGGAGATAGTTGGCACAATGACAGCGTACGTGCGGGAGACCGGGGAGGGTTAGCACAATGACAGCGTACGTGCGGGAGACCGGGGAGGGTTAGCACAATGACAGCGTACGTGCGGGAGACCGGGGAGGGTTAGCACAATGACAGCGTACGTGCGGGAGATCGGGGAGGGTAGGCACAATGACAGCGTACGTGCGGGAGATCGGGGAGGGTAGGCACAATGACAGCGTACGTGCGGGAGACCGGGGAGGGTTGGCACAATGACAGCGTACGTGCGGGAGACCGGGGAAGGTTGGCACAATGACAGCGTACGTGCGGGAGACCGGGGAGGGTTGGCACAATGACAGCGTACGTGCGGGAGACCGGGGAAGGTTGGCACAATGACAGCGTACGTGCGGGAGACCGGGGAGGGTTAGCACAATGACAGCGTACGTGCGGGAGACCGGGGAGGGTTAGCACAATGACAGCGTACGTGCGGGAGACCGGGGAGGGTTAGCACAATGACAGCGTACGTGCGGGAGACCGGAGATAGTTGGCACAATGACAGCGTACGTCCGGGAGACCGGAGAGGGCTGGTTCAATTGTCACTGAAACATAGTTTTTCTTAAGGTAACGCATGTGAATCCACTTTGTATACGTATATTCCCTATTGTATCATATATCAGAATGTACATTCCGTGATTTTCTGACGATTTCTAACGTAGTATTCATTATTATCCATTATCTGACTCGCTCTCAAACACCTGGGCTACACCGGCGCAGCCCACTTAAAACATATGAATGTTTCGCAAATAAATAATTATTTTATTCCATCTAAGCCACATAAATCTCACCTTGTAGAGCTATTGGCAGCACACACCAGTGACGATATTGTCTTGTCTTATATGGGTCGTCATGCACGAGTACATCAATGGTGCGATAATGTGTTTTGCACCTCTAATTTACTGGACCAAATGATTCCCGTGTTTACACAGCACGGACAGAACTACAGGCAGGCTGAAGTATGTGTTGGTCCTGCGAACTTGTACGAGAAGTGCGAGTCTTGAGTGTCTGGTAGTATCAATAGTTCTGTTTCTGAAAGTAAGAAAACACTGGTGCTAGACTCAACGTTGTAATGCCAGTAACCGTATCAATATGACTTGGTTTCTTGTTTAACTCGACTGCGTTTAATTTGTGCTGATGATATACTTACTATGTTGTGCATTGTTTGCTTAGGTCGTCCGTGCTCTCTTCTTCTGCTGGGCCGACTATTCGTAATGCATAACGGTAAACGTGTGATTTATGTATTAATTACAGATAAATACAATACTTATTATGTTGTCGTCACGTAGCTAAATTCAGATTAATAAGGTAAAATAAGCCGGTGACGCTTGCGTCAACCCGTCCCGACAATACAGCGTCATCCTACCTCAACCTGACTGAGCACGTGGTACGTGACGCAACACAAAACACTATGTGGGGCATCAGGAATGTGTTCCCTTCTACATGTTTTGGGGTTTTCATATCTCCATGGATGCGAAGTGAGACTTCGAAATACTTCAAGAGTTATTAATTAAGGGTAAATTTCATGTATGTTTACGACATGATACATTTTGCGCTTTCAAACATAAAGTCGACTCTAACCATTGCAGGAGCCTTGCCCATGCGCGGCAAATAGAAAGTGGAAAATAGACCCAGGCTCGTGGGCGAGGTTGCTTGGAATATGACGTAGACTTTCATCTGCCCTCGGCGCCAACACCATAGCAATACGAATGGTATTGGGCACTTCTACGCTGTCACGAATAGGGTCTATCGGTAAAAGTGAACTAATTTTCTCTCAAATCTTCGCCATTTTGAACCTACAACGAATGTTGCAGCACGAGCCTGGTGCAATCGTATCTACTTGACTAGCGTTGAAACCATCCCTACGTCGACCTAGGGAGCACTACTGACAACACGGGTGGTATTTATTTTAGGCCTGTCTTGTTTTCTGGTGTTACAATACACAATAGCTGGAAACCGGAAGTCTTCTTCGGCCGCTGGTCAGTGGCTGTCAACAAAGTGGTCGAGCCACTGATCGACTCGCCCCGGGTGTTTAATCAGAGGCAATACCGACCGATTAGAGGGCGTGTCAACGAGGACATCTCCTGAAGAAACTCGCCGAGCCCAATGGCCGTGGAGCACGTGACCGCTACGTAATGGCCGCTACGTCATCGGGATGTGCTGCCATGTTGATTTTATAGTCTTCGTTGACGAAATAAGTGCTCGAAATGACGCTGGGTCTGGCTCGGGATTGGAATGGAAGACAACTAATACATCAGTTTAATTGGTATTGCAGCTAATTAAACAATTAACTGGAGGCCGTTTATTAGAAGTGCTGTCCCTGTACTTAATAAACTCATAGCATTGTATTATTAAGCAAGGCATGCAGAAGCTATGTGACAATAGAAAAGCCCTTTACCCAACGGGAAAACACCATACTTGCGTGGTGATCCTAGTACGTACTCACTTATCGTTATTGCGTTATGGCAACTTCCCGCCTAGGCTAGTGTGTGTGTGTGTGTGTGTGTGTGTGTGTGTGTGTGTGTGTGTGTGTGTGTGTGTGTTTGTGTGCGTGCGTGCGTGCGTGTGCGTGTGTGTGTGTGCGTGTGCGAGTGTGCGTGTGCGTGTGCGTGTGCGTGTGCGTGTGCGTGTGCGTGTGCGTGTGCGTGTGCGTGTGCGTGTGCGTGTGCGTGTGCGTGTGCGTGTGCGTGTGCGTGTGCGTGTGCGTGTGCGTGTGCGTGTGCGTGTGCGTGTGCGTGTGCGTGTGCGTGTGCGTGTGCGTGTGCGTGTGCGTGTGCGTGTGCGTGTGCGTGTGCGTGTGCGTGTGCGTGTGCGTGTGCGTGTGCGTGTGCGTGTGCGTGTGCGTGTGCGTGTGCGTGTGCGTGTGCGTGTGCGTGTGCGTGTGCGTGTGCGTGTGCGTGTGCGTGTGCGTGTGCGTGTGCGTGTGCGTGTGCGTGTGCGTGTGCGTGTGCGTGTGCGTGTGCGTGTGCGTGTGCGTGTGCGTGTGCGTGTGCGTGTGCGTGTGCGTGTGCGTGTGCGTGTGCGTGTGCGTGTGCGTGTGCGTGTGCGTGTGCGTGTGCGTGTGCGTGTGCGTGTGCGTGTGCGTGTGCGTGTGCGTGTGCGTGTGCGTGTGCGTGTGCGTGTGCGTGTGCGTGTGCGTGTGCGTGTGCGTGTGCGTGTGCGTGTGCGTGTGCGTGTGCGTGTGCGTGTGCGTGTGCGTGTGCGTGTGCGTGTGCGTGTGCGTGTGCGTGTGCGTGTGCGTGTGCGTGTGCGTGTGCGTGTGCGTGTGCGTGTGCGTGTGCGTGTGCGTGTGCGTGTGCGTGTGCGTGTGCGTGTGCGTGTGCGTGTGCGTGTGCGTGTGCGTGTGCGTGTGCGTGTGCGTGTGCGTGTGCGTGTGCGTGTGCGTGTGCGTGTGCGTGTGCGTGTGCGTGTGCGTGTGCGTGTGCGTGTGCGTGTGCGTGTGCGTGTGCGTGTGCGTGTGCGTGTGCGTGTGCGTGTGCGTGTGCGTGTGCGTGTGCGTGTGCGTGTGCGTGTGCGTGTGCGTGTGCGTGTGCGTGTGCGTGTGCGTGCGCGTGCGCGTGCGCGTGCGCGTGCGCGTGCGCGTGCGCGTGCGCGTGCGCGTGCGCGTGCGCGTGCGCGTGCGCGTGCGCGTGCGCGTGCGCGTGCGCGTGTGTGGTGTGTACTGTATGTATGTATGTATGTATGTATGTATGTATGTATGTATGTATGTATGTATGTATGTATGTATGTATGTATGTATGTATGTATGTATGTAATTTCGATTAAATGTATGTAATTTCGATTACATTTGAAATAAATTTCATATGACTGCGGGTTCCACTTGAATGCACCATCACAGTTGTAAACCACCGACGCATTATGTATATGGTATATTACATGTGACAATCGCAGACAGACAGGTATTTACATTTGCGCGTTATAAATATCAAACTACAAAGTTGTATTCACAAATTAGCAGCTTCAAGACACGCAAGTCTATTTGCCGGTGATTAAGCTGAAAACAAAGGCAGCTGGTCAAGTGTGGAATCCTCTCATTGCCCATTCATAGCTTGGACAATGCCGTTCATATCGTTTGTTTCAATTTTCTAATCGCAGTACATAATATTTTATGGGCGAGCACTTTTGA
>OZ024861.1:19330212-19335212 GCA_964017155.1 Oasisia sp. SBJ-2009
GTGCACATGTCACACAGACAGAGGGTTCACATGTCACACAGACAGAGGGTGCACATGTCACACAGACAGAGGGTGCACATGTCACACAGACAGAGGGTGCACATGTCACACAGACAGAGGGTGCACATGTCACACAGACAGAGGGTGCACATGTCACACAGACAGAGGGTGCACATGTCACACAGACAGAGGGTGCACATGTCACACAGACAGAGGGTGCACATGTCACACAGACAGAGGGTGCACATGTCACACAGACAGAGGGTGCACATGTCACACAGACAGAGGGTGCACATGTCACACAGACAGAGGGTGCACATGTCCTCCTTTTGTCTTCTGTATCTCACCTTAAAGAGACGACAAGATAATTATCACCGAAACTTGTAGCTATACATTTTTACTTAAAACATTGTTTTTTCACTTTACACTTGTTCCGTGAACTGGACGGTTGCACCAGTATCGGTGATTAATAGTTAGACATGTTACGATACCTTATCTGTAGAGACGCCACGAGGAGCGGGTCGGCCCCGTTAGGCTTGTCTTGTAATAACCAGACAGCTAAAAAGCACTCCGCGATATAAAGGTCACGCGCTGTCACACGCATTTGTACGAATTGGTTGAGCTTGTCTGGCGATCTTGGAAACTGTTCGTCACCCCAGGGGCGAGAGTTACGGCCAAGTCTACTGGTTCGCGTTCACTTTGAAGTAGTGACGTCGCCTAGAGACAGGGACACGCGCAGTCATGCACAGTCGTCCAGTTTCTGATTATGAAGATGTTTGCGTCCCGTAAGTATACGTCGCGCACCGAGCCCCGGGCTGCGCGACATCGCCAAAATCAACGCACGAGTATTTTGTCGTCCGCAAGTGGAGGCTTCGACACTTCGTCGTTGTGTGGGTTATTGATGTGTTTTTAGTGTAATGGTTGAAGTAAAATAGTCTGTTCCGTTACCTCGAGTGAGCCTCTCTACTCAAGACAGTGTTGGTAGTTGTACGAACAGGAGTGGGCTGAATGAGCTGTACTTTGTCCCACCTGTGTTGTGGGAACAAACCAACGCCAAAGACCAATTCCACATATGTGCCGTTAGTCCACTGTAGGCACACACAGCTGTCATTTGTCAATTGGATGTACCGTACAACGATATGTAATTCACATGTAGTGTTGACTGACCACTTTTTACGATTATTTGGTTAAATACTCTCTAATGTAAAGACGCACACAAACTATAGTGGACTCCGAAGCTCTGATTAAAACGTTATCAATGTTGGCAATCTATCGGTGCCCGGATTGATTAATTTGTGCCAGAATTAAAGCAGTTGGGAGAGGTAATAATAATTAATACGTGTAAAGACGTATATATTGTGCACATGTGTATGGTGCATGCACGCACACACGCACACACGCACACACGCACATACGCACACGCACGCACGCACGCACGCGCACGCGCACGCGCACGCGCACGCGCACGCGCACGCGCACGCGCACGCGCACGCGCACGCACACGCACACACACACACACACACATTATAAAGAAACAACCGGTAGAGTTGAATTTCGAACTGACCAGTGCAATTTAACGTTCACAAAACTCAATGTTTTACCAACACGACTCGCGCGTTTATGCCATGCCCCTTGGATAAATAACCGGACAAAAGACTCGTACTTGAAGGCTGTCGTCCACACAGAGGTCATCAGATGTCAGGGCGTAACGCCAGCTCTCCGTCTACTTTTGTTGCGCTGCACTTTCACGGTGTTCGTCTAGGTTGTCTGTAATTATCGAATTTTATTGGGTACAAATAACTACAATTGGCCCGAGCGCGCACGCAATCGCGATTAAATCAATGATGTTGTCGCCACAAGCCCACGCCACTGATCGGCCATCGACAACGTATTGACAGGTCGGTCGCGTGGAAACAATCAATTTCAACGCCACGTGTGGGTGGTTTTGGTAAACGCCGCTTTCCATGGACAGAGACGCGGGATATCCTGCGCTAGATGACACTCGCGATAAGCGACAGTTGCACATTCTTTCGGTGAATTAAGCATTGAAACCACTGTTCATATAGTAATTTCTCAGTGTATGTTTCTTTCTTATTCTCTAATCTGTCTCTGAGTCTCTGCACGCACCAGCAAATGTGGACATCTGCAAGCATCCCATAATTTAATGAGGTGTCTCGTTATATATTGTGCATGTATTTATTTGCTTATTTTGTGGTTAGTACTTACATGAATGGAGCAGGTGTTGGGATGAAGAGCTGTGCTCTCTCTCTCCCTCCTTCTCTCCCTCCTTCTCTCTCTCACTCACTCACTCACTCTCTCTCTCTCTCTCTCTCTCTCTCTCTCTCTCCCTCTCTCACTCTCTCTCACACAAATTGTGTACGCTATATCCTCCTACTTGAATACCTGACATATCGTCTATTGCACGTAAGATGATCTCGCTGTAGAGGTCGGGTGATTATGAAACATCTGCATTTATTTCTTGAGCGAGATCGTGTCATCTTAACAAGCTGCTGTATTATATACCGATCACGTATTTTCGTTTAAGCCACCAGCATGCCAACATTCGCAGTTTCGATCGTCTTGTTATGTTTTACCTTTTATCTCTGTAGACTAGTTACACTCGGACAAGGGTTATTTCCATTGCTGCGTCGACTCGTGCTCCGTCGTAGTGTTACATCAAATAACATCATCAGTCGTGTCGTCAAACTGTGCTTATCCCCCGTAACTATACTCATGTCTACCAGTTGACAATTTTCAATAATCATAATAAAGTATATCATCAATACAAAAGGTTAATCGGTTTCAAAGTCAGTAAACAATTCCAGTTGTCAATAGATTGATTGGTATGCCAGAGAGCAATACGCATTGTTGTAAAAGTAACAGCGGAATTTAGCAATATGTTCAAGAAATCTAACACAAGAAGGAAGCCTGTTCCAAAGGAAATTCCTTAGTCACAATATTGTATTTGTCTACTGCCTAACGTTTTGGAGATTAACCATGCAACCCTTTATCTTAAATCGCTTCTGAAGTTTCGGAGATTTTAGGCTCAAATTTCCGTTGAGAAATTTCCGAAAACAAAATACAGTTAAATTAATCCGTATTTGTACTGTACTTACTAAGAACATTCATGCACGTAAACGCAAATGCCACACCTCAGAAAACACGGGCCATTCTGGCGCTCACTTGTCCAAGAACGAACTGACCACTATCAGCGTGTCTCTTGTAAATAGTGATCAAATCATTTTAGCGCGCTAGCAGACTGTCCCTCCTCCACACGGCGCTACTTGCTACAGACTGTCCCTCCTCCACACGGCGTTACTTGCTACAGACTGTCCCTCCTCCACACGGCGCTACTTCCTACAGACTGTCCCTCCTCCACACGGCGTTACTTGCTACAGACTGTCCCTCCTCCACACGGCGCTAGTTGCTACAGACTGTCCCTCCTCCATACGGCGGTACATGCTACAGACTGTCCCTCCTCCACACGGCGCTACATGCTACAGACTGTCCCTCCTCCATACGGCGCTACATGCTACAGACTGTCCCTCCTCCATACGGCGGTACATGCTACAGACTGTCCCTCCTCCATACGGCGCTACATGCTACAGACTGTCCCTCCTCCATACGGCGGTAGTTGCTACAGACTGTCCCTCCTCCACACGGCGCTAGTTGCTACAGACTGTCCCTCCCCCATACGGCGGTAGTTGCTACAGACTGTCCCTCCGACACATGGCGCTACTTGCTACAGACTGTCCCTCCCCCATACGGCGCTACTTGCTACAGACTGTGCCTCCGACACATGGCTCTAGTTGCTACAGACTGTCCCTCCCCCATACGGCGCTACTTGCTACAGACTGTCCCTCCGACACATGTCGCTAGTTGCTACAGACTGTCCCTCCGACACATGGCGCTACTTGCTACACATGCTAGAAAACATGGCTTAAAATGGAAACAATCTTATCGCGTAAATGCGAGTTTAAAATGTCCCAAACTAATGTCGATCTACAAAACAATTGCTGAAGGTACGCTTATTAAAGTTAGGAATAATCATTGGCATACTTTTTAATCTGATATTTTTGTTAGTTTTAATAGGATACGAAGCCTGACAGTTTTTAATATGCCCTTCGCCAACGGAACACATAAAGGCGTTGTTTTTCTCCGAAGGATCATATATTGTTCTGAGGAAGTTTAGTCCCCGAGATAATAATAATATTAATGACTTCTTAAGCATCAGTATCCTCGAAGATCAACCAAGGGATTTAGCAATCTCTTAATCGTAATCATTGCGCAAGTCGTCGACGGATGGATGAAGGTGCTTGGAATCTAAGGAGGATAGACAGCTTTAAAGAGATAGGGTTTTAGACGCCGGCAGAAGGAAACTATATTTCATTCTAATTTAACACTGGCAGGAATCGAATTCTACAGAGTTGGTGCAGCATCAGATAAAGCTCGGGTTCACGCTTTTGTTTTCACCCGAGAAATGTAAAGAGGGTTACTACTAACTTACTACTGATTGATCGTAGCTGTCTGGAATGTCTTGCTGGAGTGAGCATCGAATTAAGATATGCTGGTTGTATTGATGAAAGGGCTTGATAGTCTATTGTATATATGGTGAAAATAATGTGATAGTGAACTGGGTATGCTAAACTAAGATATGTATGAAAGACTTGTTTATTACGCGTAATGTCTGAGAAAGACGTTGCTGTAACTGGTTAAGCTTAGCTAAATCATACCAATGTTTACAAACGTTTATCCAGGCAGATGGAGAACATCGATAATCACAGTTGATTCCCAATACATCGCGGTAACATTATAACAACAAGCAGGAAGTTACTGTATACTGACAAACATGCAGTAATCTGATCAAATGTGATTGGCCTTTTGTCGACTATACTCTATACAATAGTGTGTGTTTCGTATGCGCATCGTACTACAAAGACAATAAACTATCGTATATAGAAAATATATACACTGTTTAATGAAAAATATACAATGTGATA
>OZ024861.1:19340212-19345212 GCA_964017155.1 Oasisia sp. SBJ-2009
CCGCATTTAAAGCAGATGCAAAGCCATATTATGAGAACTTATAATTAGAACAATTTGTGTCATAACAAACTAGCCCGTAGGAACTGCTAATTATGCATTTCTCCACGATCATTCGTGTGCAGACATCTTTATCAATAAAAATCGCGGGAACGCGAAATCGTTTGTCATTATTGTCCGTTAAACAATAGTGAAAACTCGGTCAGCTGCAGCAGGATTATCGTTGAGCTGAGTGAGCTGAACGGCAATATGTGTGACTCGAACGAAATATCATTGGGTGACAGAACTGGTAATGAAGTATCCGATGAATATATAGTGACACCTTATATATGGCTTCCCTGGCGGCGATTCAGGGTGGCGTAGCACAATAATTATACATATGCACAACACACGCACGTTCACTGGCACACATACACATGCACTCGCATTGACTCACACACAACGCACAAAGACACGCAACACACATAAGCGCGCGCAAACACACGCACACGCAAAACAGACAGTGTAAATAGTGTGTGCTACACACTATTTAGGTATAATTTATTCATTACGCTTTATTCGTTCAATGAAATGATTGGTCATAATAGGATGTTCGTATGTCGACTGCCCAAAGTTCCGTTCAAAGCAAATTGACAATATTGTAATTAAAAAGATTTCTCAATAAGCGTAAATGGTCAAAAGAATTTAAAACCAGCTCCCAAATTATCACTGTTGATATGTGTTGAATTTAAGATTCGAAACCGTATTTCTTGTAGGCCTAAACGTCGGTACGCAGACTGTTGAAACGAATCGAAGAGAACCAAGCACGAGGGGTAAACATTTTCGACACCGAACACAAAAGTATGTATATGAAAATGTGTCCGCTAGATGCATTTGTATACCTGGCGCCAACGTTTCAAGAATTCAACTACGACCTATCGGATAAAAAACAACACGTTATAAAATATACACTAGCTGTTCGTAGCGTTAAGCGTTTGGTCCAAATCCACCGGTCAGAAAACTCTGCGAAAAATTGCTCAAACTCATGTTTATATTAAACATCGCCTGGGAGTACTTCTCGAAACTAAGCGGTCATATGTGGGATACTTGTAGCATTACCCCAGGGTAATGAGAATTATTTATAGTAACAATGCTAGTAATAATAAAAACATTCATGCAATGCTATACATCTCAATTATACCTAACCTAGACAAAGGCGCATATGGTCATTTCAGACTAAATAATTTTTGTTCTTCCCTAGGGCAACCTTTCAACCTGGGTGTCTTTCTTCTTCCATCACCACAGCTTTGTGAAAATTAATTCATGTCTGTTTCTTGATGTGCGAGTGATGTGCAACCATATCTGACGCGGCTTGGCAAAGTCGGCGGTCGGTTCTCAGAAGCCAGCTCCCCAGCCGCAACTCAGGGCGACGTCACAGAAGACGCAACGCCAATTATTAAAGCAAAACGTCGGTCGCTCGTAAATTCGCCGCGTAATTAGGCCGCATCAAAGATGGCTGCCGACGTCGAGACGGTGTCTGTGCCGGCGTGCGCGCTCCAAACGGGCAGCGGCAGGTTTGATCTGCTGTCTCGCGCCGCCATCTGGTGCCGCCTTCTCCCGGGACGGCCTCGGCTCCGACGCTGTCTAATGACGGCGATGCCGAGGGCGTTTAGGTGTGCAGGACAAGTCGCCCAGTCGTGCCGTCCCCAACGTCCACCTGTCACACGGCTTTCATTTGATCGGCACAGGTGCTATGCTGGTGAGGTGTACTCGCTTTGATCTCGACGCGCCTTGAAAGCGTCCTGACACCGGAGTGCTAGAGTGGAGACGCCACCCGGGGCGACACGGGATCGACGACACTCGCTGAGTGTACGTCACTGGTCAGTCGTCACTGGACCCACCGGGTCTTGTCTTGTCGACACTTATGGTTTTACATCGTGTCATTATGAACGGTACTTGTATGCGACAAGTGATTGTAGCAATAGTATGATGACGGGTGGGCCGGGTACAGCCGAGGTTTGAGTGAAGCTGGGGTTACAGTTCGCCGTCGTTGGAGGTCAAGTGTTAGTTCTTGTCCGTCTTGACCACCCGCGGCAGTATTGACGGCAAAAGACAAATGAGACCATCTCCAACTACGAAATGATTGCTCTTGGTATCTTTCCATCTTTCCAACATGTCCTTTATAAGAATGTCGCCATTCTCGGTCACCTCGGTTTACGTTGTCTTTGGTTTTCCGTGTTCAGATAACTGTTGCAATAGGTTCTTCTTCTTATGGTTAGCTCATCACTCTATGTTAGTCACATGTTTGTGGCTAGAGCATTGTCGAACTTGTTTTTTTACTTGTCCTTCTCTAGAAGTAGTGAGTCCACAGGTTACACATTTACCCCCTGTGTGGGATATTTTACATCCCCTGGCATAGACACCATATAGAAGGGACCACTGACTTTTAGTGTCTCTTCCAAAAGACACAGGCAATGTGAAGTGAACGAAATTGCCTAAGTTTCAAAACCACCGTCCCCTCGGTAAACCTTCCCCTCGAGTGATAGTTCGGCGCTCTACCGCGCGACCAACGCTCCTCAGGTTGTCTGTTCTTCTTCAATATTTGTAGAGTTTGCGAACCTTCACCTCTACCAAAATTTGCCTTCTAGCGGCACCAAATCTGACGAAGATTATGTGAGCATACAAGCGTACATTTATTGTAAATTCTATAAAATAGACATTATTGTAACCAATCGCTAGCAACCCGTTTGATGTCTTAATTATACAAGTCACAGTAGATGTGTAATTTATATTTTATACTTATTATACCTACTTTTAATTTTATTGTTGAAGTGTATGCTAGTTAAAACAACGAACTAATACAATTTGGTAATGGTGTCTTAACATACAAGTCACAGTAAAACTAAAATTTTATTTTGTGTATCAAGTGTTAATTATACCTGCTTTTAATTGTTATTTTGTTGTTGAAACAACGAACTTAGCTAATTTAAAAAAATAAACCAATAATTTTTCTGAGTAACTACAGTCGGACTGAACTTATTCCAAGTGAAATCGAGATTATATTACTAAGGATCACTTTGGGTGTCCTAACATACACTGTCCTCTCAGTAAAAAAGCACGTTCACATGTTTTTAATTGATTATTTTTCGGATAATTTAACCTAATAACAGCACACATTTCCCCCGCATAAGATGTCACTGCACCATACATTAAAATAAACATCCGCTGTAGGACATATTTCGAATAGAAGAAGACGACAGTTGACAACTGAGTTGTTCTCCACCATGCAGGCTCACACCATCGCCATCTCCCGCCATCGCTACAACTCATTGCCAGCGCATACAGTTCTACATCACAACAACTCACGAACCTACATTTTGCCATTTAACACTAGTCAATTGGGTCATGTGTCTTTATCAAGTAGTATTAGTGTGCTCACTTTTATAATTCACTTCTTATTTTATTTGCATAGGCATGGAAACGGATATGTTTGTGAGGAGGCTGACTGAATCTGCAGTTTTTCGAAGGGGAGATGGAGATACATACTTTGTCCTACCAATAATTTGACAAGTGGGGTAAGGATTAAGTGTTTTAATGATGATTAATGGAGAACAAATCAGACTTTGTATACATCTTACAAACATAATGCAGTGAACAGTTTGAGATCGGATCCATACTCTATGAACAATACACGAAAACGTGGTTTTCAATCGACCGCAAGTCGTTCACACAGGTCTGCCACTACAGTTCGACCTTCAACATGGACTGAGAATTCCCTGCGATCAAGATAAATACACTCTTTTGCTGCCCTTCTTGGTCGCACATCTTGATCAACGAGAAGATGAAAGTTGCAATGATTAAGGCGGACAAAACACTCGTAGTTGGCATAAACAATAATAATTACGGCTCGATTTGCTTGTCCATTTCAGGACTTTGCACCCTTAATGGTTTTCTAGTGTTCTCTTGCCATTCTTCCCATAGTAGCGATGAGTAATACTGATAATGACGGTGGTGATGGTGATGGTGACGGTGATGACAAGGATGACGAGGATGGCAATGGTGATGATATGTATGTTTTTAAATGTTTAGAAACTAACATGCAAAGTCAACAACAAAATCGGACTATGTAAATTGCCGACATATGGCTTGATACGTCAGGGAACTACGCCGGATAGAAAATTATTCTTATTTAGCATAAGTCGTCAGCACTGCAGAAAGGGCTGACATTACTCAAGTTTTCACAGGCAGGTTCAGAGAAACCGAGGTGAAAAGGCCGTTCCAACACAATAGACTAGCTTATCACATGGAGTGGACAAAATCATAGTTAAAATTGTCAAATCAGGTGGAATCAAATGCGAGATATGGTAAACTTGACAAACTGTGCGAAAAACAGCATGACCTATGTCTAAGTGCGCTTGTGCTGAACCTATGTGCATTAGAGACATGTCAAGGGTTGTAGTTGCAGTGTCACGAAGCGTTCAACGACACCCACAGATCCCCCATCTGGACAATCTTAATCACATGCGGAATCCCATAAACAGTTGAACAGAGACAGGGGCTTCTTTATGACAAATACATATAACAACATTGTCATAAAAAAAAAACTTCTGCTATACGAGTATTTTTACGACTCTCACCAAGGCTGACATGACGTGCTATTTTATTAGATTGTTTTCAATGTGTCAATCAGTCTAGCGTTCGTTGAATAGACGATATCTATCACCCAGAGACAGGGCGTGTTGAGGAAGTGGAGACGCCTGTAAACAAATATGGATTTAAAAATGTAGACCACTGACGGAAAGAAAAAGGAAACACAAATCGAGATCTGCATGTAGCAGACCCTACAATTAATGTCAGTCTCATCCCGGATTTCAGTGACAAAGACTACAATAACCTGCCTGACGTGACGACCTCGTTATACAAATGTCGCTGACTGTATAAATAAGCACAACTACACGTTGACAGTATCTTCGTAAAAGATGACGATGCGACACAATGTGTCTGTCCGTCACCAGAACATGTCT